>JAKSZU010000016.1:11626939-11989468 GCA_026018925.1 Tupaia tana
GGGTACGTGTGCATGTGTGCCCAAAATACTGAGGAGAATGGAAAAAAAACTGAGGTGTGACCATACCCCCCAGAGAGTGATTTCTCACTTTCCGTCTCTCTCTGTCTCTCCAGTGAGAGCACACATCCTATAGTAAAAATCTCCCTTAAAACAAACAAACAAACCAAAAAAGCTTGCCTGAAATAAAAATAAATCTTGCAATTCAAGGGGGTTTTCTTTTGTATATAATTTTTAATCTCTTATGAAATGATGAAGACAACAGTGAGAACATTCTTCTTGATTTTGTGATTCATCATATTCCAGTACTTTCATGACTTGAGAAAAAAAAAAATAGCACAGAAGCTAGAATTGAGCTTGAATTCCAATCTTCATAATAAGGATATGTCTTATACCGAAACTTTGGACGTAATGTTTCCCCACTTTACATTTTTTCCTTTATATCAATAATATAGCATTTAAGACATCCCAGCCAAGGTACCACAAAGCAATCTTACTCTTAAATAATAATTCTCCATATATTAATATCATTATTATTATTGCGTTTCCCTGGCACACATTACAAAAAAGTTTTCCTACAGGTTGAAATCAAAAGCTTGGGCAGAGCCAAAGTTAGTTTCAGCTTGAATCAACTCCCACTTGGGCCTGCTTCAGGCTGGCAGTTTAAAGGGAAAATACTGTCTAAGTGTATTACCAACCTCGGGATCGGTCGCTTGCTCAGGTGTACAGAACAGAGATTAACCAAGTGAGGTGACAAGGCAAATTTGACTGGAGATGAATTCTGGGAGGCAGCGAGGCTTAGAACAGCCCAACCATTTGGCAAAGAAGCAAGGAAAAATGACTTTCGAGTAAAACAGTTTGAGAAAGAACACGGTTGTTCAAGATTCAAGCTGTGGCCAGAACTTGCGGAAGCTTTTAAGCTAGAAATGCTGTCGAGACAAGACTTTTCCTACCAGCGAAGCTTCAGGCCTCAAAACCAGCCATATTTTATGAGGAAACTTGACAATAATGTAGAATGTTAAAACAAAGACTCAAGGTTAAAGAATTTAAGTACAAGAAAAAGAAGCCGGAACTGATCAGTTGTTTGCTTCCAGAGATCATTGTCAAATATAAGCCTTCATATACTAAAAGTTCAATCCTTTTTTTCAAATTGACTTTCCAGAAAAGGAGTGGTAGCTTTATCAGACAATCACTATTCTTTGTTTTTCTCATTGACCAGATTTCGCTCGATGAGTAAACAGTGTTGGTTGGCTGAGTCTTCCTAGTTTTAAGTATCTTTTAATCTCAACCCTCTAGGATATTGTTTATCAAGGGCAGGAATTAATTCGCAAAGTTAGTGAAGAAGAGGTGTTACATATTTATCTGGGTTTAATCATGAAGCCAGAGCCTAGGAGACCATGCTAGCTGCTCTTGGGAGGTTTTCTATTGATCTGACTGTTTGGAGAACCATGATAGACTTTCCAGAAAGCTGCTTCACTGACTGGCTAGATAGACTGGGACCAGTTACTTAATCTCTAAGGCCCATTTCCTCATCTGTAAAATGGGGTAATAGTAATGCCTACATCATAGAGCTGCTGTTAGGATTAAATGGTGCATGGGGAGCACAGTAAATGCCAAGCATATGTTAGCCATTATTATCAGATGTCTCTGCGTGTGTGTTCACATGTGATCCATGTAACTGCCTTAAGACCAATTTTTACTTGTACTGGTGGTATTTCATTGCCAGCTTTCATCAGAAATATGCTTTTCAACTTCTTGTATAGTTATGAAAAGATTACCAAAAAAAAGAGAAGTAACGAGCCAGCCAATGGCATGGTGGTTCAGGAAGCTAGATACCACACGGCTGATTACACGGTTTGAGTCCTGGGCCCAGCAACTTGAGCAACACACACGAGTGTGCCCAAAATCTTAAAAAGGAGAAAGAAATGGAGAAGGGATTGCAGTGTGACCATCCCCCATGGGGGGGGGGGGGGGTGCTTTCTCACTTTATCTCACTCGTTCTCTCTTTCCAGCAAAAGCATATGCCCTCTGGCAAAAATTTAAAATAAACATACAAAATAAAAAGAAGTAATAAATTGAGAGCTGAAGGAAGAAGAAATCCTCTGAAATTATTGCTCCTGAAGTCCATTTCAGCCTCTATCATCCCTGAAAGCTACCAGATGGGAAGAGGCAAAAGCACTCTGTGGAGGACTTTATGAAACAAGCTTGGTGTGCTTCTCTAAAATTCTTTAGCAAATACATTGGCCTCTGCTGTGGGAATACATGTCATAGATCCACAAAGAGAAATCAGAAAGAAACACTATGGGGACCAGCAGTTGGCATTATGGCTATGTCACTGGACTCCCATGTAGTTGACCACGGTTCGAGTCCTGGACCCGATGGCTTAAATTCACGCCGGGCATGTGTGCGTGCGTGCCCACGATCCCGAGAGGAGAATGGAGGAGAAGGGATTGCGGCATGGCCATCCCCCTGGCGGGTGGCTTCTTGCTTTCTTTCTCTCTGTTTCTCTGTCTTTCTGGCAAGCGCACATGCCGTATAGCATAAACCTCTCGAGAGAAAGAAAGAAAGGAAGGAAGGAAGGAAGGAAGGAAGGAAAGAAGGAAGGAAAGAAAAAAGAAAAGAAAAGAAAAGAAAAGAAAAGAAAAGAAAAGAAAAGAAAAGAAAAGAAGGAAGGAAGGAATGCTATGAATCAAGAAATATTGTAGAGATTTCACTAATGCTTAGCTACTTACACATTATTTATGTTAAGAAGAGACATATAAAATTACCCAAAAAGGTGACTCAAATTGGCATAACATGAACATGCTTTTACTCTCATTAACATTCATGGGGCAACTTGCTACAACTTAATTTCAAATAAATTATCAATAAATGTAATTTTAAAAGAGAATTTTTTGGGACCAGCAGTTAGTGTAATGGCTATGTCGCTGGACTCCCACGTAGTCGACCGCGGTTCGAGCCCTAGATCCGGTGGCTTACACTCATGCTGGGCGTGTGTGCGTGCGTGCCCAAGATCCCAAGAGGGGAATGGAGGAGAAGGGATTGCGGCGTGGCCATCCCCCCTGGGGGGTGATTTCTCGCTTTCTGTCTCTCTGTCTCTGTCTGTCTGGTGAGCGCACGTGCCCTATAGCAAGAACAAACCTCTCAAAAAAAAAAAGAATTTTTAATTTTATTTTATTATTATTTTTCAATTTGATTAGGGCACGTGCACTCACCAGAGACAGAGAGAGAAAGTGAGAAAGCAAGCTACCAGATCTGGACTCTAACTACAGTCAGCCATGTGGGAGTCCAATGTCTCAACCACCATGCCACTTGCTGGCCCCATAATAAATAAAAATTTAAAATGTGGTTTCTGTCCCCAAGGGATAGTTTCATTGACTTCAAATCAATTTTGCCCAGTGTATTTTATTTGTTTTTAAAGAAGTACTTATTTATTTAATTCCATTTGTAACTATTTTTTTTTCAATTTGACCAGCCAGAAACAAAGAGAGAGGGAAAGAGAGAAAGCAAGTCGCCAGGTCTGGGACTTGAACTGCAGTTGGCCATATAGGAATCCAGCACCTCTTAACCACCATGCCATCTGCTGACCACAACCCAGTGTATTTTCAATGCAGAGACTTATATACCTAGTGATAGCAAATAAAGTCACTGGATATTAGAAAATGAACTTTCTTTAAAAATATCCTGACTCTTGGAAATTTTCATTTTACTTTCTCTCATATTTTCCTTTTCCTTTTTTTTTTGGGGGGGGGTTTGCTATAGGGCGTGAGCACTCGCCAGAAGGACAGAGAAAGACAGAGACAGAAAGCGAGAAATCATCCCTGGGGGGATGGCCACACCACAATCCCTTCTCCTCCATTCTCTTCTCGGGATCTTGGGCATGCACGCACATGTGCCCAGCATGAGTTTAAGCCACTGGGTCTGGGACTCAAACTGTGGTTGACTACATGGGAGTCCAGTGACATAGCCATTACTCCAACTGCTGGTCATTCTTTTTCCTATAGAAAAGAAGAAATTGGTTTTTTGCTTCGATTGCCAACGGAATAGGATAAGAGTCTTCGTTTTCCCTACATTTGAAAAATATAATACGTACACTCTGGATTCTGATGTTTGTGCAGATATTCTAAGCCACAGGGAAATTCTGCTCACAAATGTTCAAATTCACGATGTGGCTGCTGACATCCTAAGAAAGTATTTTATTGTTCCATTGGCCAAATAATAGGAAACATTTCAGACATACAATCTGACTCTACTATATTAACAACATCTCTGAGTATTTATACCACATTCTATTATAGAATCACCTAGGATGCTGAAAGAAAATAATATTTTCTAGTTTACATAAATTCTTGATTTTCATCTTTTGAGATGTTACAATGGATACAGTCTCATAATAGCATAGGTATATTCGTTTTAAACAGAGATAATAGTATGAAATGGAAAAGATTTGGTCCTGCCACTCTTAGGAATATATTTCCATGTAAATCCCTTAAATTTAATATTAGACCAATGTTTTCATTCTACTGGAATATAGATACTTCAGGAAAATAATAAAACCAGGAACATTTGGCTTCAACAGTCTAGTTGGAGAAAGACCCTTAATTTCACAAAACTGGAAAGGCTCCAATTTATTTTACACATATTTTGCCTGGAGATAGTTACAAATGCTAACATATTTTCCAATCAATTTCAACAGCATAAAGTCACTGCTTAAAATATCTCTGAAATTGGGGGGGACCAGCAGTTAGCATAATAGCTATGTCGCTGGATTCCCACGTAGTCGACCGCGGTTCGCGTCCCAGACTCGGTGGCTTAAAACTCATGCCGGGCGTGTGTGCGTGCGTGCCCAAGATCCCAAGAGGAGAATGGAGGAGAAGGGATTGCAGCATGGCCATCCCCCCTGGGGGGTGATTTCTCGCTTTCTGTCTCTCCGTCTCTCTCTCTCTGTCTGGCAAGCACACACGCCGTATAGCAAAAACCTCTAAAAAAAATCTCTGGAATACTAAAACTCTTAAAGTTGAGGGACCAAGATTAACAATTGTTTGTGCTTGAAGATATTAAAACAAAAACCTGTTATTTATTATCTCAACATCACTTTACCTCAAGCATAACGAAACTCTCAATCCCATCTTGCCAACACAAATCTCTCTCCTGGTGTCAGTTTAGTACAGGGCACTGTCATTCATCCAAAATGTGCTTATGTCAAGCCTTGGGAGTCATTCCCTCCTTTGTTTCTCCCACATGCAATATCTGATGTAAAAGCAAATTTTTCTGATTTTACTTTCCCCAATTATCTCCAGTACAACCACTTCTCACCAACTTACTCTAAAATCCAGAAATTTTTGAGCATTGACATGATGTCACAAGTGGAAAATTCCACACTTAACTATATAATGGGCTGGAATCAAAATGCTGTAATACAAAAACATTGCATAAAACTACCTTCAGGCTATGTGTACAGGGTGTATATGAAACATGTTGAGATTTGGGACTGATCCCCAAGATAGCTTTTCCTATGTATGTAAATATTGTATTACAGAACCTGAAAAGAAAATAAAAATCTGAACCTGACATATTTCTGGTCCCAAGCATTCTAGATAGGGGATACTAAACCTATAACAATGTTTCCACTCAAGAAGAACTCTACCATCATGACACTGTAAGCAAGGCCTTCTTTGTCTCAGCCTCTAAAGTCCAGGGTGAGTTCTGGCCCCACAAGTGCAAACTGAAAGGCCAGGGAAAATGGCCACAATTGGGGAAATAAATACATATGATTTCAGTGGCTGCTTAGTAGTCAGTTGTTTAAGTCTACCAATTTTCTTGCCCCTTATTAATAAATATCTATATTATATTGTTTCTGGGTTTAAGTTTTGCACTATTTTATTTAAATGTTGCATTTTCTCCCATAATCTTCAAAGAACTCTGTAGCAGGAAACTTTGTATTTGGACAGGGTCTTTCTATGTCCCAGTCCTCTTGCCTCAACCTCCAGGCTAGAACTACAGGTGCATACTACACTCAGCTTTTTTTTTTCTTTTCTTTTCTTCTTCTTTTCTTTTATTTAGATTTTTTTGCCATAGGGTGCATGTATTTGCCAGAGAAAGAGAGATAGAGAGAGAAAGTGAGAAATAACCCCCCAGAATGGCCACACTGCAATCTCTTCTCCTCCATTCTCCTCTCTGGAGTTTGAGCATGCGCACACACACACACACATCCAGTGTGTCTTTCAGGCCACTAGGTCCAGGACTTTAACCCAGAGAGTTGGCCATGTGGGATCCAGTGCCTTACCTCCATGACACCCACTGGTCCTCCTTTTCTCTTCTTTTATGGTAACTTTCACACATGCAAAGAGAGAGAGAGAGAGAGAGAGAGAGAGAGAGAGAAAGCGTATCATTGTGGTCCACCTTTCCCAGCTTTCCAGCTCTTCAGGATCCTGAGTGTCTGTGCCCACACTCAGGGTGTCTTTAGACCAACCTGGAGATCTGAAATGGTGGGCCCACGTAGCTTCCAGCCTAGCAGGGCACTTGCAGTACCACTGTGCCTCAGTAGTTGGGCCACTGGCTCTTCAACAGACAGGGTCTTACCACGTTACCCAGGCTATCCTCAAGCTCACGACCCTCCTCACTCAGCTTCTCTCAGTTGCTGGGATTATAGGCACAGGCCCCCACACTCACCCTTTAGATTATACCAGGACTGGAAGCTGAGCCTTCCACGTCGTCCCAACCTGCCCGACCTGCAGAGCACAGCATCATAGCATCATGCAACCATCCCGGCTGAACCAAGAGGGGAACATTTTAATCCCCTTGACAGATGAAGCAATGGAAAGAGGCACAGAAAAACGAAGGAATTCAGCTAATATCACATATAGTTATGGTAGAAGCTACATGACCTCACATCCTGGATACAACTGATTGGACCAAGAGTGGTCCACTGAGCCAATATCCCCCTTGCTGCAGTAGTTTATTTCCTTGCTTCAGTTAATCAGCGGTAAGCAGGCACATGATTCATGCTACATCAATCAGAGTACTTTTCTTAGGATTTCAGAACTAGAATCAGGGGAGACCAGCAGTTAGTGTAATGGCTATGTCACTGGACTCCCATGTAGTCGACCACGGTTCGCGTCCTGGACCCGGTGGCTTAAACTCACACCGGGCACGTGTGTGTGCATGCCCAAGATCCCAAGAGGAGAATAGAGGAGAAGGGATTGCGGCGTGGCCATCCCTCCTGGGGGCTGATTTCTCACTTTCTGTCTCTCTGTCTCTCTCTGTCTTTCTGGCGAGCACACACACCCTATAGCAAAAACCTCTCAAAAAAAAAAAAAAAAAAAAAAAAAAGAACTAGAATCAGGAAACTGTTAAAATTCAAACTCAGATTTTTGGAGAAAAATTAATTTGCTTTCAAAGAAAAGGAAGGCACGGATTTCGACCACTGAAGACCTTCTGCCCAGACTTCACCCCCTTGTTCCCCAGTCTAACCAGGGGCCAGGATAAGCCAATCAGCAGCCATCTATATTTGAGTTCTGAGTGGCCTCATTCATGGATTTCGACCACCGAAGACCCTCTGCCCAGACTTCACTTTATCTTATGGTTTTTGTCTTTTTTTTTTTTTTTCCATTTCTTTTCTTTTCATTTTTACCTTTCTCACTTTTCTGCTCAGCCTCCACACTCTGATTTTCTAGACAGGTCTAAGTGCTCAGTAGCCAAATATCTGAATACTTTTAGGTTCAAATTAATTCTCAATTTCCATTGAATCAGCTGTGCAAAGGAAGGAAAGAGGTACTGTTCACAGACTGCAGGTCACCTCCTTCTGCGTTCTCTGAGTGCTCAGATTTAACTCCAAAAAATAGGGAAAAGCACATAATCCATTAGATGACCAAAAACCACCACAGAGGTAAAAGAAATATGAGAAACCAAGAAAATATCTCTCCTCTAATGGAAAAGAATAACTCCTCTTCCTCCACGAGGAATATAAGGGAACTCATGGAAATGTCAGATAAAGAATTTAGGATACTCATAGTGACAAAGCTAACAGAGATGCAACAGAATAGAGACAACGAACTCCAGAAGATGCAGGAGAAAAGAGACACTGAGTTCCAGGAGGTGAGGAAGTTCTTGTATGATCTGAAAGAGGAACTATACATCAAAAAAAGAATCAAACATAATTGTTAGAGATGAAGGCTATAATACAGGAAATCAAAACTTCTGTTGAAAATATCAAACATAGATTAGATCATGCAGAAGATCAAATCTCAGATGTAGAAGCTAGAAACTCTGATCTAGAGAAATTCACCAAAAAGACTGAGAAAATAACCACCGGAAAATGTGAATAACATACGAGTAATACTAGATACCATTAAACACCCTAACACTAATATCTCAAAAGGTGAAGAAACTAAACAGGGCATTGATAATCTATTCCATGAAATCCTGGAAGAAGATTTTCCAAACCTAGAGAGGCACTCAAATACCCAGACCCAAGAAATACAAAGGACCCCACATAGAATCTACCCAAGATGATCTTCCCTGAGACACATCATAGCCAGATTGACCAAAATCACAGACAGAGATAAGATACTAAAATTGGCAAGAGGAAAACATCAAGTTACTTTCAAAAGATATTCCATAAGGCTAACATCGGACCTCACATCGAAAACAATGCAAGCAAGGATAGAATGAGAAAATATATTCAAAGTATTAAGTGAAAAAAATTTCAACCAAAGATACTGTATCTGACAAGATTATCCTTCATGTGGGAAGAACAGATCAAAGCATTCTCAGATAAACAAAACCTGAAAGAACTTACCAACACCAGACCAGCTCTCCAAGAGATGCTCAGCGGAGTGCTATACCAGGAAAATTAAAGTCGGACACACAGAAATAAGAGTACAAAAACAACCAAGAGAATGGCCAGCCTAGTGATAGGGACAAGTTTGAAGTTGAATGTTAACTTCCAGAGTTTAAATGGAAAGATCAGACCACAGTAACACTGCAAATTCAATAAAAGAGAGATTAATTACGTAAGTCTGAACTAGTAAAATAGAATTTTTTTACTTTAGACTAAAACATTTCTGATTTTCTTCGATGCTTTAATTTCCATATTTTATCATTTTTGTCTTCTCTTGAACTGTTGATAGGTTCATCTACCTACTATTTGAACTGAATCCTAATCTTTTTCCTGGCTTTATGTTTTAAACAAATTTCTCTTAACATTTTATGATTTTGATCTACTAAAACCAAAACTTTTTTTGAAATTAAAAATACCTATTAATACCTATTTAATAATTGCAATAAGCTATATAGCCCCAGTGAGGTGCTACTTTATTCACTGAAGTTTATGCCTAAAGTCAGACATGCATTTGTAAATATGTATATATCAGCTGGGCTTGCTATTTAAAGTCTTTAAATTAAGATCTTTAGTGAATCAATTAAATATGAAGAAAAAAAAAAGCATGGAAAACAACTATACATACCAAACAGTGTGGGAGAAGAGGGGAGTTAGCAGAGGGTGAGAGGTAGGGAATCAAGGGGGGGAAAAAAAGCAAAATATATAAGAAACAAGAAATAAAAAATTGTTGATGATAACATGTATGGTAATATCCTTGATTGAGCCAATATAAAATATATAGTGGATGGAAAATCTCATTTTGTATACTTTATTGATGTACAGCAAATGACTATAAATAAATAAATTAATTAATTAATTAAAAATATAAAAGATAAGGAAGACAAGGCAGACCAAAAAAAAAAAAAAGATAAATCAAAAAAGTCCTGAAGGCATTGAAGGTTTTCATTCCTAAAACTCAGTCATATTCCAGACTTTCCAGAAGCTAAATCATTTTGTAAGATCCCATGGTATATATTTAATAATTTTTAAATACTTTTTTTTAATTGCCAGAGGGCACATATGTTCGCCACTGAGAGACAAAGAAACAAAGATGAGACAGGAGTGGAAGAGGAGGGGTATAAGGCACCCTCAAATGCAGCATGGTCACGCTGCAATCCCTTCTCTTCCATTTCATCGTCCTGTTGGGATTTGGCACACACATGCTCGGCATGTTTTTTAGGTGGCTAGCACCAGCGTTTGAGCTGTGGTGAGCCATGTGGAATCTGGCTCCCTTAACCTCTAGGCTATGGGGCTGGCCCTAAAGTAATTTTTTTAAGTTTCTTTTGCTTTTACCTGATAAAGTTCTGATTTGTTTAAGTAAAGTCATCAGCAGGTGATACCATAAATGTTGTAAGAAGACAGCTACCAGGATAATAGAGACTGTTTCTCTGATGGTCACTGAAAGGTTAACAGGTTATAGACTCAGGGACAGTGACAAATAGTTCTACTGAACATCCCAAAAAAATTACATATAGTAAACCAAGAAATAGTCTATTACCTGGCATAAAAAACAGACAATAATAAAGTTCCCATGGTTGTGGAACTTCCTTTGCTAAAAAAGAGAAAAAGTAGTGAAGTCAAGTTAAACAATAGATCCCAGTCAACAATAAAAAAGTATTTAAATTCTTCTGTAACTTCTTCAGTTTTGTGTAAAATAAAGGATGTAGATTGGATAACTGCTTCACTTCCTACTATCTCTAAAATTCTTTAGCTCTGCTGTTAAAAAATGTCAGCAGAAATTCATAAATTTTTTGAAGTCCTGAAACTACAACAAAGATTATATTCATGTTGAACATAACTGTCAAAAATCAAGGACTTAGAGCTGATTTAGGTGTAATGATATAATCTGGCTAAACACATCATAATATTTTTACTGGTTAGTTAACAAGTTTATGTTGATAATAAATTGTTATCAGCTCTCAGATATAAACTGTGAACTGTAAGATATATCCTATGCTTTTTAGATGCTAAAAATATATAGTGTGGGGAGGTAAAGATCCAAGAAAGCAAAATCAAATCCCTGTCAGTTATTTCTTTGTATCTTTTCATTTAAAATTGCTCCTCAGTTAACACAATTCATATTTATTTTTGTTTTAAAGTCTAGTTCATTTCACACCAATAGTTTGCTTTATTATGAACATTTTCTTTACTCTGGCATAATACGATATGCGTGTGGGGGGGGGTGTATAATTAGAGTAATGATTACTGAACGTTTTTGACAAGTATAGAAAATAGTAGTTAATGCTTTCCATCTGCTACATAGTATGTCACCACAAGAACCATTGGCCCCACAAAATGAGGCAACACCTATGCAAGTATGACATAAATATAAATGCCTAATGAATTAATTTCGATAATTTATTTACACATTTTTGTAAATGCTACCATATGTTGTTTAAATTGCCCATTTTCAAAATTAGTACCTGAATGTTGTCACTTTCAGAGCTTCATTCTGAAAAGTTTTTAAAACTATCAGGACCAGCAGTTAGCATAATGGCTATGTCGCTGGACTCCCACGTAGTCGACCGCGGTTCGTGTCCTGGACCCAGTGGCTTAAAACTCATGCTGGGTGCATGTGCGTGTGTGCCCAAGATCCCGAGAGGAGAATGGAGGAGAAGGGATTGCGGTGTGGCCATCCCCCCTGGGGGGGTGATTTCTCGCTTTCTGTCTCTCTCTCTCTCTGTCTGTCTGGCGAGTGCACACGCCCCGGCAAAAACCTCTTAAAAAAAAAAAAAAACACTTTTATTTATTTGTATACAATGTACTATCTCTGGAAAGAGTAAAACTAGTCTTACCTCCTAGAATATTTCTACATACCCCTTTTGGCCAGAACCACCATCTTCCAGTATTCACCAAAATGATGAATACAAAGGGAAAGAGGAGAGGCACTTGGTATATGTTTTCTAGCCTTTCAGGAAACAGGGTGGTTCCTTTGGCAACATAAATGAGATTCTACAAGAAAGGTGATATTATAGACATCAAGGAAATTAGTACTGTTCATAAAGGAATGCCCCACAAATGTTACCATGGCAAAACTGGAAGAGTCTACAATGTTACCCAGCATGCTGTTGGCATTGTGGTAAACAAGTTAAGGGCAAGATTCCTGCCAAGAGAATTAATGTGAGTATTGAGCATATTAAGCATTCTAAGAGCACAGATACTGTCCTAAAACATGTGATGGAAATTACCAGAAAAAGAAGGAAGCCAAAAAGAAAGGTACCTGAGTTCAACTGAAGCGCCAGCCTGCTCCACCCAGAGAAGCACACTTTGTGAGAACCACTGGAAAGGAGCCTGAGCTTCTGGAACCTATTCCCTATGAATTCATGGCATGATAGGAGTTAAAAATAAATAAACTCTGGTCTATAAAACTGTTTTTCTTAATTAAGTAGAATTGTGGTGTTCCCTTCCCCAAAGCAAATTTTAATTGGGCTCTAATTAATTATGTAATATCTTTATTCAAATTTAGTGTTTTTCTAGCCAAAAGATGTTAGGTGGCTTATTACGCAACAAATAAAACTTGGCTGGTCAGAAAATGACCAGATATTGTTTATCCTGCTTTGAATATGGTCCTTCTAAATCATCATAGGAAAGAAAAATGTATAGTTAACTTTAGGGAAAGTTGGTCACTCATGATTGTATCATAGATTTTAAGGATATCACTGGATTTTAAGGATCGGGAATTTGCTTTTGATACTTACTATTAAAAAATAGATTGTTTAGGGGCCAGCAGGTGGCGTGGAGAGGAAAGGTGCTGGACTCCCACATGGCTGACTATGGTTCAAGTCCTGGAACTAGTGGCTTGCTTTCTTGCTTTCTCTTTCTCTCTTTCTCTGTCTTGCTCTGGTCAAATTAAAAATAATAATAATAATGATGATGATATAAAATTAAATAAATAATTCTTTTAAAAATAGACTGCTTAAAAATTATTTCTAAATATCTAATTTCTAAAGTTAAATCGCATCTAAACTTTCTCTCTTTTTCCCCAAGTCTCTTCTTTTTATTAGTTTTAGTTGTGATGCTTCAAAGTATTTTGTTTGTTCAGTAGATGAGCTCTCTTACAGAGTCAAAAACAAGAATCTAATGACCTCAGATTCAGACTATGAACTGCAGTGAGTGCAGACTGCTTCACAAATTCATCCTGTGGGCTTGGAAAGCACTGTAGACTGTCCACATTCTAAAAGGTTGCCATAGCATGGCTCCATGCTGGGGCCCATCTGTCCCTGCCCCACCCCATTCTTCCCAGGGACCATGCTGAAGGAAGACAGCTCAGTCAGTCAGTAAGCGAAAAATTCTCAGAAACTCCTTCTACTCTAGTGGTGCATTTCACCAGCCTGCTACGACAACCAAATATCAGAAAGACTTCCCAGTGCTGGCAAAACTGGATCTCCACTTGCAGAAAGATGAATCTGAACCCCTACCTCTCACCTCTGACAAAAATAAAGTCAAGGTGGATCAAAGATCTAAACCTAAGACCTCAAACTATAAAACTGCTCCTGGAAAACACCGGGGAAACTCTGGGAGACATTGGGGTAGGGAAAAACTTCTTAAATAAGACTCCCAATGCACAGTCTATGATCCCTAAAATAGACAAGTGGGATTACATCAGACTAAGAAGTTTCTGCATGGCAAAAGACACAGTGATTAGTGTGAACAGACAGCCCTCAGAATGGGAAAATATTTTTGTAAACTATGCATCAGACAAGGGACTGATAACCAGAATCCACAAGGAACTCAAGCGGCTGTTTCAGAAAAAGACAATCAATCCTATTAAAAGATGGGAGAATGAGTTGAAAAAACCACTTTCTAAAGATGACATACGAATAGCTAAAAGGCATATGAAAAAATGCTCAACATCCCTCATTGTAAGAGAAATGCAGATCAAAACAACAATGAGATATCACCTAACCCCAGTCAGAATGTCTAAGATTAAAAAAACAAAAAATGATAAGTGCTGGAGGGGGTGTGGTGAAAAGGGAACTCTCTTACACTGCTGGTGGGACTGTAAATTGGTACAACCACTGTGGAGAACAATTTGGAGATTCCTCCAAAATCTACAAATAGAACTACCATATGATCCAGCAATCCCACTCCTTGGTATCTACCCGAAGGACAGAAGAATACTTAATCGAAAAAGTGCTTGCACATCGATGTTTATTGCGGCACTTTTCACGATTGCTAAGTCATGGAAACAACCTAAATGCCCACGAACTGATGAATGGTTAGAAAAACTGTGGCACATATACTCAATGGAATACTATTCATCCATAAAAAACAACAAATCCCTGACTTTTGAAAGGAAGTGGATGAATATGGAAGACTTACTGTTGAGTGAAGCAAGCCATGCTATGAAGGAGAGACATTGTATGTCCCCACTTAATATATACCGAGTGTCTGCACTCTAAATGTGTATATATATATACACATATATATTTGTATATATATGTATATATATATTTTTGAAACCATTCTGCTTCTGTTGTTATAGAGTTTTAAATTTATACAAAATTATAAGACATATTTTGAACATTATCTTTAAAATTCAGTATTTTGAGATCTTGAAAGTTGTTTGTAAACTGTCAAGAATTATGGAGTATGAGCTAAAATTTTTTGCTATGTAAAGTAAATGTTTGTGGAAAAATGTAAAAATAAAAAAATAAAAAAATAAAAAAATAAAAAAAATAAAAAAAGAAAGACTTCCCATAACTAAAATGACTGTTCTAATATAATAAATATTAACATAAGTTTTTGCTGTTTAGAAAACAAAAACCAGCATTTGGTGAAGCTGTGGCAAAAAAAGAACCCTCCAACGCTGTTAGTGGAAATGTAAATTGGTATAGCCACTATGGAAAACACTATGGAGGTTCTTCAAAAACCTACAAATGGGATTACCTTATAACTCAGTAATCCCACTCCTTGATATGTACCCAAAGGATAGAAAAGCAACTCAGTCAGAAGAACACTTGCACATCCATGTTTATTGTAGCATTATTCTCAACTGCTAAGATCTGGAATCAACCTTAATGCCTAAGAACTGCTGACTAGCTTGAAAATTTGTGGGATACATAAACAGCACTGAAAATTTGTTGTACAGATATGCTATGGAATATTATTTGGCTATAAGAAGCAATGAGACATTGTCATTTGACTCAAAGTGGTTAAATATAGAAGACTTAATGCTAAGTGAAATAAGCTAGACTTTGAAAGACAAACACCATATATCTCCACTCAATATATATCAAATATCTGCATTCTATGACAGAAATCAAAGGTCCAAAAATATGATAGTAAGGAGGATAAGTGTAAATACTAGAGTCTGTACGGGAGCAGAGTGGATGATGGGGGTAGGGGGAGCAGAGGGAAGAAACACTTAACAGACCTAAGAATGTAAAATTCTTTATTGAAAATGATGTATATGACAATATCCTTGATTTGCTTCTCAGTATATATATACACACACATATATGCACACACACACATACATATTTAACTTCATTTGAGTCTTTAAAAAAAGAAGGAAAGAAGAAAGAAAGAAAGAAAGAAAGAAAGAAAGAAAGAAAGAAAAAAAAAAATATATAGTACTTATTGAGTTCTTAAAATATACCAGCATTATCCTTACCATGTGGCTGACCTGAGATGTGAACACAGGCATCCATGCACAAAGCTACTTCCAAATGACTGAATGTAAAGGACTATATTTATTGGTGCAAATAACACAAACCTAACTTCCTGTATTCTTGTCCTGGGTTACATTATCAGGGATGTAACTAAGAAGTTTTTCTGGCCTGAGATTCTTTTGCTCTATTAGTTTACAGATTCTGACTAATTTCAATTACCATTCAGCATGCAAATTCTACACAGAGAAAATCTGAAGAAAAAACAAGGTTTAAGTCACATACCTCTGACTAACTCAGTGGTGCAGCAGTAACGTGCTGCTCAAGTGATGCTAGATCCATATGGAAGTTTACAGATTTGGTTCCCCTGCCAACCTATATATAACAGGCATGAATGCCCAAGATCCTGTCTGACTGACAAAACTAGAGGTGGACAATGTCAAGATCCTGTTGAGAGTGCTTGTCTCTCTCTCTCTCCTCTCTCATTCTCTCTCTCCGTCTCTCACTCATACTCATGAAAGAACTAAAGTAAAAAATAAATAATGTAGTTTTCCCATTTGCAGCAAAACAGGCATTAAAAATCATCTCTAGCCCAGCCCCCATCCAAACCATTAAGTCAGGAATGGACACCAGGAGATCCATGAAGTAGTGAAAATGCAAAATGTTGAACATATGCACACACAGAGACTATTTGCCTGAAGGGCAACCATACGGCTTTTTATCAGATATATATATATATCCCCAAACATAAAGAATTTCTGCATTAAAATTTGTAAAAATGTAAAATTGTGACTTCCAACATAGTTTTATCATGTAGAAAAATGTTAATCCATAAAAGAAAATCTGACCTGCTTGTTATATTTCTCATGATAAAGTTATTAAATTAGTATTGTGATTTATTTAAAAGCAAAATTAGAGAAAAATGTTTATATAAGAAGCTTTACAGTGCACACATAATGTGACTAGAATCAACATTAAACTGATACAGATACTTGTTTCATCAGTACCATGTGTGCTGGAGTCTCAGAATCTTTCCTTCACTCATTTCCCCAAGGGAAAAGAAAAAATGATTCCTTTGCTTTTTGCTTTTTTCTTTCCTTTTTTAATTGCCAGAGGGCACATGAGTTTGCCAGAGAACAATAGGAAGGAAAGAGAGAGAAAAGGGAAAAATACCCCCACAATGGGGCATATCATGCAATCCTTCTCCTTCATTTTTCCAAGCTGTTGGGATTTGGGGCGCACACATGCACACATACCCAGCATGTTTTTCAAGTCACCAGGGTTGAGAGTCATAGAGTGGTCAATCACGTGGGATCTGGTTCTCTCAATCTATGGGCTAGGGAACTGGCCCAACAAGTGGATCCTCTCTGTGTGGAAACTTCCTACAAGAGTTAAATTTAGGTCTTCGAGATTGTCCTTCCTTAGCCTCTACATTTCAGTATGATTGACTTGAATGCTGTAACAGGATTTAAACACTTCAGTTGTACCTTGATAATATGGAACTATCACTTGAAATCTCTGATTAAAAAATATTTCATGTGGGTCTGGCAGGTGGCATGGTGGTTAAGGGTGCTGGACTCTCACATGGCCAACCATTGTTCAATTCCTGGACCTGGCAGTTTGCTTTCTCACTTTTTCTCTCTCTCTCATTCTCTGGTCAAATTAAAAGTAAATAAAGTTAATAAAATAATTTTTTAAAATATTTCATGTGCATTTTATTGCTGAAAAATAGCAAATATTCAGAGACTCAACTACAAAAGTTTTGAATCCTCTATACTTCAAAATAGAGCAGGGAGGGTAAGGTATTGTTGGTGTAGAATGTCATCAATTTGAGAGACCAGCAGTTGGCATAATGGTTATGTCTCTGGACTCCCATGTAGTGGACAGTGGTTCGAGTCCCAGACCCAGTGGTTTAAACTCATGCTAGGTGCATGTGCATGCGTGCCCAAGATCCTAAGAGGAGAATGGAGGAGAAGGGATTGCAGCATGGCCATCATCCCAAGGGGGAGATTTCTCACATTCTGTCTCTGTTTCTCTCTGTCTTTCTGGCAAGCACATGCACCCTATAGCAAAAAAAAAAAAAAAAAAAGAAAAAAAAGAAAAACCACGAAACAAACAAAAATTCTCCAAGAATAAATAAATAAATAAATATAAAGAATGTGATCAACTTGAGCAAAACTGAAGGCTTTTTTTGTTGTTGTTGTTGTTGTTGTTTTTTGGAGAGGTTTTCGCTATAGGGCGCGTGCGCTCGCCGGACAGAGAGAGACAGAAAGCGAGAAATCACCCCCCAGGGGGGATGTTCACGCCGCAATCCCTTCTCCATTCTCCTCTCGGGATCTTGGGCATGCACGCACACACGCCCGGTGTGAGTTCTAAGCCACCGGGTCTGGGACGCGAACCGCGGTCGACTACGTGGGAGTCCAGCGACATAGCCATTACGCTAACTGCTGGTTCCCAAAACTGAAGGCTTTTGATGATGATAATGTATATAGTAATATCCTTGTCTTGATTGACATGCATGGTAGTTGTATTGGAAAATAAAATGTATATTGTAAAGACGTGATAAAATATAAATTAAAATTAAAAGAAAAAAATTCAAAGGCCAGCCCTACAGCCTAGTGGTTAAGGGAGCTGGATCCCACATGGCCAACCATGCAGATTGAATGATACCAGTTCTTTTTTTTTGAGAGGTTTTTTCGCTATAGGGCGCGTGCGCTCACCAGACAGACAGAGAGAGACAGAAAGCGAGAAATCACCTCCCAGGGGGGATGGTCACGCCGCAATCCCTTCTCCTCCATTCTCTTCTCGGGATCTTGGGCATGCACACACATGCGCCCGGTGTGAGTTTTAAGCCACCACGTCCAGGACGCGAACCACAGTCGACTACGTGGGAGTCCAGCGACATAGCCATTACGCTAACTGCTCGTCCCAATGATACCAGTTCTGATGCCTTGAAAAATATATAAGGTACATTTGCATGTGTGTCCCAAATCCCCACAAGATACAGAAACAGAGGAAAAGGAATTGTGGCATGACCACACCCTATTGAGGGGTGTTTTCTCCCTATTTCTCTCTTTCCTCTCCCGCTCTCTGTCTGTCTCTGGCAAGCACATACACCCTCTGACAATTTCTTTTTAAAAAGTCAAGAGTAACAGAATTCAGCCTCCAGCATACAAAACTCGTGTGGAGAGGCGGAAGGGAACAGAACAGGCCTTCTTCAAGAGACAGCTCCATGGCTCCTGCAATCTAGCCATTTTGGGGGAAACGGAGAAATGAAGAGGTCCCACTGATAATTCGGCCTCCAGCATACAAAACTCGCGTGACTAAACTTCCAAGTTTGGGAAGAAACCGACCATCCACCAGATGACTAGAAATCACTGCAGGACCACAAGAAATATGGGGAAGCAGGAAAATACCTCTCCTCCAAGGGAAAAGGATAATTCCTCTTCATCCGCACACAGTTCAATGGAAATCATGGAAATGTCTGATAAAGAATTCAGAACATTCATAATGGCAAAGCTTACAGAGATGGAAAAGAAGAGAGACAAGAAGCTGCTGAAGAGGAAGGAGAAAGGAGTTGAAGAGTTCCAGGAGGTGAGGAAATTCATGCAAGATCTAAAAGAGGAATTTCACACTTGACAAAAGAATTGGATGGAACTGTTAGAGATGAAGGCTACAATACAAGAAGTCAAAATCTCCCTTGAAAGTATTAAAAGCAGACTAGATCATACAGAAAATAGAATCTCAGATGTAGAAGAGAAAATTGCTGGCCTAGAAAAATCCACCACGAAGACTGAGAAAATGGCCCCAAAAATTGAGAATAATATACAAGAAATACTAGATACAATTAAACATCCGAACATCCGGATAATAGGCATCCCGGAAGGTGAAGAAACTCATAAGGGCATTGATAATCTATTCCATGAAATCCTGCAAGAAAACTTTCCAAACCTGGAGAGGGACTCAAAGATTCCGTCCCAAGAAATACAGCGGACCCCAAATAGAATCAACCCAAGAAGATCTTCTCCAAGACACATTATAGCCAGATTGACCAAAACCACAAAAAGACAAGATACTAAGACTGGCAAGAGAGAAAAGGCAAGTTACCTACGAAGGGTATCCCATCAGACTAATGGCAGACTTCTCATGGGAAACAATGCGAGCAAGGAAAGAATGGGAAAATACATTCAAAGTATTAAGGGAAAAGCAATTTCAACTGAGAATTCTGTACCCAGCAAGATTATCATCCATTTGGGAAGAAAAGACATGAACTTTCCCAGATAAACAAAACCTGAGAGAATTTACCAACACCAGACCAGATCTCCAAGAAGTTCTTAAGGGAGTGCTATGTCAGTAAAATTAAATGCAGACACAAAGAAATAAGAGCTCAGAAACTAAGAAAATGGGCAACTTAATTGTAGGGACAAAGTCTGGAGTTGAGTATTATATCCCAGAGTTCAATCTGGAAGATCGAACCTCAACAGAAACAGAAGAAAGATTAAGTACATGAGACTGAACTGATGAAACAGCATTCTGTGACTTGACTAAAATATTGCTGCTTTTCTTCTAAGCTTTGTTGTCCAGTTTTAAGGATTTTTGTCCTGTCTTGAGCTGTCAATAGGTTCATGTACCTACTATTTGAACAGAATACTAACCTGTTTCTAGGCTTTAAGTTTCAAGGAAATATCCTTACCAGTTCAAAACTGCTTTTCTTTTTCTTTTTTTTTTTTTTTTGGAGAGGTTTTTGCTATAGGGTGCGTGCGCTCACCACACAGACAGAGAGAGACAGAGAGACAGAAAGAGAGAAATCACCCCCCAGGGGGGATGGCCACGCCACAATTCCTTCTCCTCTTGGGATCTTGGGCACGCACACACACGCGCCCAGCGTGAGTTTTAAGCCACCGGGTCCGGGACGCGAACTGCGGTCAACTACGTGGGAGTCCAGCGACATAGCCATTACGCTAATTGCTGGTTCCCAAAACTGCTTTTCTTAAAACCATCAGCTGAACTTGCTATTGAAAGTAGTTAGATTACTTATGATATCGTGTGATCAACAAAATGTTGGGGGAAAAGGAATTGAAGACAACTGTAGACAGCAGAGATAGTGTAATAAGAGAGTGGAATAGGGCAGAGGGTCAGACATGGGGTAAAAAACATATATATATATATATGAAAGTAGAAATAGAATATTATGGATGATAACATGCATGATTAAGCCACTATGCAGTTTATTCTAGATGGGAAACCACATTTAGTATGTTATGATGATGCTCAGGGAATTAATGTAAATTAATAAAAAAAAATTCAGAAGGAAAAAAAACACTAAAACTGTTATCAAAATTAAAAAAAAAAAAAACTGTATTTGATGACCACAGTAAGCTATATAGCCCCAGATAGGTATTATTTCATAGTATGTTCATTCTACTCACTGAGGTTTATGCCTAAAGTCAGACATGGATTCATGTGTATGTATATATCAGTTGCGCTTGCTATTGCAAATATTTAGGCAAATTAAGTTCATTAGCAAATCAATTAAATGGGGGGGAGAGGCATAGAAAGCAATCATGGATACCAGAGACAATGGGAGGAGGGTTGGACAGGGCAGAGGGTTAGGAATAGGGAATCAAGGATGGCCAAAAAAAAAGCAAAATATACAAGACATAAGGAATGGAAAACTATTTGTATATATGTTGATGTGATTTATTGCACCAATAGACAGTGTATTTTTGATGGAAAATTCATTTTGTATACTATAATGATGTATAGTGAATTAATGTAAAAAAAAGAAAAAAGAAAAAATTTTTTAAAAAATGAAAGGAAGGAAAAAAAAACAAAAAAAAAAAAAAAAAAAACCACCTGGCACATGTGCAAGCCCAAAATTCTGAGACAAGAATGGAAGAGAAGGGATTCTGATATGGTCATTACATCCCAGGGGGTGATTTCTCACTTTCTCTGTCTCTGTCTCTGTTCCTCTCTCATGTGTGTGCACGAGCACATGTGCCCTATAGCAAATTAAACCAAAAAAAAAAAAAAAAAAACAGGGGTGGGGAGGCCCTAGGGAAGAAAGCCTTACCTTTGGTGGTCAGGAAATACTATACCAAAGGGACATGGCAAAATACTGAAACCAAATTTAGTCTATTTCTTTTTCCCCAAAAGGCACCCTAGACCTTTGGAGGTCTATCCTCCTCCCTCCACCTGAGACCTACTCTGAGACAAGTTCTGTGCTAAACTTTTTTACATAAATTTTCCCATTTCATCTTCTCCCTAATCATATGAGAAAGCTTTTCAAGTTTTAGCTTTATTTATCAGAGAAACAGCCACTATCTGAAAGAGCTGATGTACAAATTAACTTTTGATCTACAAACTCTTCACAAAAGAGACACAGCCTGTACTGGTCCTGGAGTTCTGTACTTAAAAACTCTTGTCAACATTGTTAGGATGGGGAAAGGCTCTCCAAGATGAGAAGGCAGGATCGCTCTCTTGGGTCTCAACCGGCCCCTAGTACTCTTTGTTCTTTCTCATAAAAGAAAGAAGCCCCAGTATGTTTGCCCAAGGACATTCTCAGCTTCTCCTGCCTCATCCTGCTTCAACCCGCTCTCTCCCCAACCCTCAGTATTTTGATCTGGAAAATAAAAAAACAAAGGGGTTGGGGGGGGAAAAAAAAGTCAAGAGTAACATTTTAAAACAAATTATGTGAATTTAAAAAACATACTGGGATCAGCAGATGGCATAATGGTTATGTTACTGAACTCCCCTGTGGTCAAATGCATTTCGAGTCTTGGACTTAGCAGCTTAAAATTCATGCCAGGCACATGTGCATGTGTGCCCAAAATCCTAAGAAGAGAATGGAAAAGAGGGGATTAGGGCATAGCCATCTTCCCTGATTTTTTGCTTTCTGTTTCTCTGTCTCTCTGACAAGTGCACGTGCCCTATAGCAAAAAATCTTTCAAAATAACAACAAAATACTAATTCAACAAAAGAAAATAATAATAATTTTTAAAAAGCAAGTGAGGATAAAAATTATAGTCATCAAACAACACAAAACAGGATAATAACAATAATCCCCAAAATAAATAATAAAAAAGTTCTAGTGGTTAAAAACACCTATTAAGAGACAAACTTTTAGATTATGTGTGTGTGTATTTTTTAACCCTGCTATACCAAAGGATTTTTTTTTTAAAGTTCATGGAAATGGAATAAATGCAAGTTAATTTTTATGCAAAAAAACATTTTTTTAAAATTTTTTTATTTAACTTTATTTATGTATTTATTTTAACTTGACCAGAGAGGGACAGAGTGAGAGAGAGAGAAAGCAAGCCACCAGGTCCAGGACATGAACCAGGATCGGCCATGTGGGAGTCCAGTGCCCTTAACCACCACACCACCTGCCAGCCCCAGATGCAAAAATCTTTAAAAACTGTATTTATTATCATTATTATTTTGTTAATTTGCTACAGGGCATGTGTGCTCACCACAGAGAGAGAGAGAGAGACTAAGAAAGCAAACCACCAGATCCAGGACTTGAACTGCAGTCGGTCATATGGGAGTCCAGTGCCTTAGACAACCATACCACCTGCTGGCCTCATGCAAAAATTTTTGAAATCCATGCATAGTTTTTTTCATAGTGTGCATGGTTCATGAACATTTTGAAATCTCCTTGTATGTTGTTTATAGGAGGTATACCTAAAACAAAACATTACTGAAAGCTTAAAAATAAATGCATGGGTCAGCACATGGCATGGTGGTTGAAGCAGCTGAATTGGAGATCAAGTCTGAACCCAGCAGCTTGAGAGGCATGCCAGGACATGTTCATGTCTGCCCAAAATCCCAAACGGAAGGAGAAATGAAGGAGAAGGGACTGCGGTGTACCCATTACACATGAGGGGTACTTTCTCCCCCCCCACACTCTGTTTCTCTCCAGAAAACACACACCCCCTCTGGCAAAGTTAAAAACAAAAACGAAAAAAGAAAGCATGGAAAAGATACACAAAAACAATTAATAAATGAACGTGATATACTGGCTGAAATTTTAAGTATCAAACACTTAATGAGGCAAAGAGAGACATTTGTTATTAATAAAAGAGGCAATCTCCAAGAAGATTATAAACTAAATAGCCTGGAATATTTAAAAGAAAAAATTACAAGATAAAATGGGGAAAATGCAGCAGTTAGCGTAATGGTAGAGTCGCTTACTCCCTCGTAGTCGACCACGGTTCACGTCCCAGACCTGGTGGCTTAAAATTCATGCCGGGCGCGTGTGCGTGCGTGCCCAAGATCCCGAGAGGAGAACGGAGGAGAAGGGATTACGGCATGACCATCCCCTCTGGGGGGTGATTTCTCGCTTTCTGTCTCTATGTCTCTCTCTGTCTGGCGAGCACACGCGCCCTATAGCGAAAAACCTCCCCCCCCCCAAAAAAAAAGAAGTTGATAGAAAAATCAGAAAAAATTACTAAGATACAGAATTATGCAGCATATTTATGGAGAATCTTATATCCAGGAGAATAACTGTTAAAAGTATATAAATACTATATATATATATATATATATATATATATATATACACACACACATATATGTGTGTGCATATATATATATGTGTATATATATATGTGTGTGTGTGTGTATATATATATATGTATATATATACATATATATATGTGGGTGGTATATATATATATATATGTATATATAAATAAATATCTGGGGGGGAAATAACCATATAGTAGGCCAGAAAAAGCATCTCAACAAATCCCAAAGAATTAACACTATATAAACTTTTCTCTAACAACAGTTATATTTTCTTATAAATACGAATAACATGTAACCAAGAAAACTCAATAGTTTTAGAAATCATCCCACTTTAAAACAATTCATGGGTTAAAGAATCCTCTAAAGGGAACCAGCAGTTAGCGTAATGGCTATGTCGCTGGACTCCCATGTAGTCAACCTTGGTTCGCATCCCAGACCCGGTGGCTTAAAACTCACGCCTGGAGCGTGTGCGTGCGTGCCCAAGATCCCGAGAGGAGAATGGAGGAGGAGGGACTGCGGCGTGACCATCCCCCCTGGGGGGTGATTTCTCGCTTTCTGTCTCTCTGTCTCTCTCTGTCTGGCGAGCACACGTGCCCTATAGCAAAAACCTCTCCAAAAAAAAAAAAAGAAAGAAAGAAAGAAAGAAAAAGAATCCTCTAAGGATATTAATAAAGTTTTGAAACTACATCGTTAGAACACTACACATCAAAACCGATAGGATGAAGTTAATCTAGTACTTGTATGAAAATTTATAGTTTTAAATGCACTTTTTATAAAACAAGAAGCAGTCAACCTATAAAGT
The DNA here is from genome assembly GCA_026018925.1 of Tupaia tana. Classification (NCBI taxonomy): domain Eukaryota; kingdom Metazoa; phylum Chordata; class Mammalia; order Scandentia; family Tupaiidae; genus Tupaia; species Tupaia tana. The sequence continues at coordinate 11,651,760 of JAKSZU010000016.1, forward strand.
CAGAAAAAGAAAAAAGAAAATTTGAGGGAGAAAATAAAGGCAAAAGTAGAAATTAAAGAAACAGCAAGATTAAAGAATTTTAAAATAAAGTACAACTGTAAAAACAAAACCTCATTCTCTTAAAAGAATAAATAGAAAAAGCTTTAAAAATCTGACTCAAGAAAAAAAGAGTAGACACCAATTAATACTAAGAATGTAAAAAAAGGTCAGAGAACAGATTTTTCTCAATCCTAAAATAATGCAGTCGAGGGACCAGCAGATGGCATAACATTTACATCGCTGGACTCCTACATAGTCGACTGCAGTTCAAGTCCCAGACCTGATGGTTTAAAACTCACACCAGACATGTGTGCATGCCCAAAATCCCAAGAGGAGAATGGAGGAGAAGGGACCGCAGAATGCCATCCTCCCTGGTGGGGGGGGGGGGTGATTTCTCACTTTCTGTCTCTCTGTCTCTGTCTATCCAGAGAGCGTATACATCCTAGAGTAAAAATCTCTATTTTTTTTTTTTTTTGAGAGGATTTTGCTATAGGGCGCGTGTGCTTGCCAGACAGACAGAGAGACAGAAAGCGAGAAATCATCCCCCAGGGGGTATGGCCACGCTGCAATCCCTTCTCCTCCATTCTCCTTTCGGGATCTTGGGCATGCATGCACACACACCCGGCATGAGTTTAAGCCACCAGGTCCAGGACTTGAACCGTGGTCAATTCTGTGGGAGTCCAGCAACATAGCCATTACACTAACTGCTGGTCCGAGCAAAAATCTCTATTAAAAAACAAAAACACAGCCTAGGTGTCATGAATCAGTTGGGCATGGTCCTGGCCCACCCTGCTCCCTACTACTCACCACTCTTTCTCTTCAAGATGACTGTGGAAGTACACCACAGATAGGAGGAGGTGGACACTTTTGCCTCTCAGGCAGAAATTGCCCAATTCATGTCTCTGGTCATCTATACCTTCTATTCCAACAAGAAAAGTTTCCTTTGAAAATTAATCTCTAGTGCTCTGATGCCCTGGACAAGATTCGCTACGAGAGTTTGACAGACCTTTCCAGGTTGGACAGTGGTAAAGAACTGAAAATTGACATCATCCCTAACCCTTGGGAGTGTACCTTGACCTTGGTGGACAGAGGCATTGGCATGACCAAGGCCAATCTCATAAATAATTTGGGAACCATTGCCAAGTCTGGTACTAAAGCATTTATAGAAACTCTTCAGACTGGTACACACATCTCCGTGATTGGGCATTTTGGTGTTGGCTTTTATTCTGCCTACCTGGTGGCAGAGAAAGTAGTTGTGATCACAAAATACAGTGATGATGAACAGTATGCCTGGGAGTCTTCTGCTGGGGGTTCCTTCACTGTGATCTGTTGATCATGGTGAGCCTACTGGTTGGGGTACCAAAGTGATCATTACCTTAAAGAAGACCAGATGGAATACTTAGAAGAGAGGTGGGTAAAGGAAGTGGTGAAGGGGGCTGGCAAGTGGCATGGTGGTTGAGGGTGCTGGACTCTCACATGGCCGACTGCAGTTTGAGTCCCAGACCTGATGGCTTGCTTTCTCACTTTCTCTCTCTCTCTCACTCTGTCCCACTCTAATTTAAATAAATAAATAATAAATAAACTTCAATCAAAATAATTCTTTAAAAAAAAGGAAGTGGTGGAGAAGCATTCACAGTTCATAGGCTATCACTTTATCTAGAGAAGAAAGGAGAAAAGGAAATCAGTGATGATGAGGCAGAAAAAGAAAAAGGTGAGAAAGAGGAGGAAGACAAGGATGATGAAGAGAAGCCCAACACTGAAGATGTGGGCTCAGATGAGGAAGATGATAGTGGAAAAGACAAGAAAAACAAGACCAAGAAGATTGAGAAATCACTGATCAGGAAAGAACTAAACGAGACCAACCCCATTTGGACCAGAAACCCTAATGATATTACCCAGGAGGTATGTGAAAGTTCTCCAAGAGTCTCACCAATGACTGGGAAGACCACTCAGCTGTCAAGCAATTGTCTGTAGAAGGTCAGTAAGAATTCAGGGCATTGCTATTTAACCCTCTTGGGCTCCCTTTGACCTCTCTGAGAACAAAAAGTAAAAGAACATCGAACTCTGTGTTTGTTGTGTGTTCATCACAGACAGCTGCGCTAAGTTGATAACAGAATATCTTAACTTTATCCACAGTGTGGTTGACTTGGAGTACCTGCCCCTAAATATCTCCCAAGATATACCCCAGTAGAGAAAAGTCCTGAAAGTCATTTGCCAAAACATTGCTAAGAAATGCCCTGAGCTCTTCTCTGAGCTGGTGGAAGACAAGGAGAACTACAAGAAATTCTATGAGGCATTCTCTAAAAATCTAAAGCTTGGAACCATGAGGTCTCCATTAACAGGCAATGCCTTTCTGAGCTGTTGTGCTATTACACTTCCCAGTTTGGAAATGAGATGACTTCCCTGCCAGAAAACGTCTCTTGGGGCTGGCAGGTGGCATGATGATTGAGTCGCTGGACTCCCTCATCGTTGACCATGGTTCAAGTCTCAGACCTGGCAGCTTAATTTCTCACTTTCTTTCTCTCTCTCTCTCTGTTCAAATTAAAAAATAATAATAATGGCGCTGATGATGATAAATAAAAACTAAATAATTTTTAAAGAATACAACTCTCACATGAAAGAGACACCAAAGACTATCAAATCACTGGTGAGAGCAAAGAGCAGGTGGCCAACTCTGCTCCTGTGGAGCATGTGTGGAAGTGGGGCTTTGAGGCGGTATGCATGACTGAGCTACGGACAAGTACAGGTCAAGGATCTGATGGGAAGAGCCTGATCTCAGTTACGGAAGAAGGCCTGGAGTTACCCAAGGATGAGGAGGGAAAGAAGATGGAAAACAACAAGGCAAAGTTTGAGAACCTGTGCAAACTCATGAAAGAAATCTTAGATATGAAGGTTGAGAAGGTGACAATCTCCAGTAGACTTGTACCTTCACCCAGCAGCTACAGCTGGACAGCCAACATGGAGCGGATCATGAAAGCCCAGGCACTTTAGGACAACTCTGTGATGGGCAGAAAAGCACCTGGAGAGATCAACCCCATGGTGGAGACGCTGTGGCAGAAGACTGAGGCAAACAAAAACAAGGCTGGTGGCGCTGCTATTTGAAACTACACTGCTCTCTTTTGGCTTCTCCCTCGAGGATCCCCAGATCCACTGCAACTGCATCTACCACGTCATCAAGCTGGGCCTGGGCGTTGTCAAAGATGAAGTGACAGCAGAGGAGCCCAGAGCTGCTTCTCCTGATGAGGTCCCCCGTCTTGACAATGATGAGGATGCATCACACAGAGGAAGCAAATTCAAAATTTCTACTGGGAAACCTTGTGCCCTCTTTCTAGTGACCCCATGGATCCCACTGCAGCCCGGACTGGCCCTGTCCCCTTGGTCCCTCTGCTATGTCTAGTGGGTTTTTTGTTTGTTCGTTTGTGGGTGGGGTGCTTTCTCTCCTGTCCTTGTGTCTATGGCAGGAAATAAAGGCCTCAAGAGCCAGCTCCTTCCTAACTTGACGCTGTGTATTGTGGGGTTTTTATTTTGTTCTGAAATTAAAGTATTAAAATAAATATGATGCAGTTTTATACAAAAAAATGAAAACAGGACCACTAATTTTGAAACAAATGAAATAAATAAATTTTTACAAAAATATAAATGATTAAAGTTGGCTGAAGAAAAAATAAAAAATCCAATTCACACCATGTTATCAAGGAAATTAAATTTGTTGTTCAAAGTTTCCACTTAAAGGCATTAAACCAAAATAATTTTATTTAAAAAAATATTGCAGTCTTACAAATTATAGGTGATCCTTAACTTGCAGAGATAAAATATGTATTTAAAAAAAATCTTAGAACCAGCAGATGGCATAATGATTATGTCGCTGGACTTCCACACAGTCGACTGTGGCTTGAGTCCCGAAACTGGCAACTTCAAACTCACACCGGGCTCATATACATGCATGCCCAAAGTCCCAAGAGGAGACTGGAGGAGAAGGGATTGCGGCGTGGCCATCTCCCTGGGAAGAGATTTCTCGCTGTCCCTCTCTCTCTCTCTGGTGAGCACACACACCCTATAGCAAAAATCTCTCTCTTTTTTTTTTTTTCTGAGAGGTTTTTGCTATAGGGCACGTACGCTCGCCAGAAAGACAAAGACAGAGAGAGAGAAAGCAAGAAATCACCCCCCAGGGGGGATGGCCATGCCACAATCCCTTCTCCTCCAGTCTCCTCTTGAACCGTGGTCGACTACGTGGGCGTTCAGTGACATAGCCATTACACTAACTGCTGGTCCTGCAAAAATCTCTCTGTAGAAAACAAAACAAAACAATAAAACTCTTACAGAGAAAAGAAAAAGAAAGCCACTCAAATTTTGTTTATGACTAGTATAACATTGTTACGCAAATTGGACAATAAAGATTATGAGGCAGGGCTGGCAGATGGTATGGTGGTTAAGGACGCTGGATTCCCACATGGTTGACCACGGTTCGAGTCCCAGACCTGGCGACTTGCTTTCTCACTTTCTCTCTCTCTCTGTCTGTCCCTCCCTCAGATTTAAATAAATAAATAAATATTGTAATATAAAATAATTCTTTAAAACAAAAGGAAAATTATGTGGCAATCTCACCCATGAACATGGATGCAGAAATGCTATGTGAATTATTAGTAAATTGAAGCCATGTTATATCTTCCCATTTAGGGTTTTCTAGTGTTTTTGAAGATTAGAAAAGTAACAATACCATTTGCCACTGATGGAGAGAATTCATCTAATCTTCCCAATATATTTACATACACAGTCTGGTAAGATTGAACTTATTAATGATTAAGAGAAAACTTTCTGTACTTTGATAAAGGTATACAAGCAAAACAGAACAAAAACCTTACTTAATAATGAAAATATTTCAAATACAAATAACAGCTAACCAACACATAGTCCTTCTAGAATTTCAAGTATAAATAACTTAGTTCTCATAAGAACTCCATAAGATAGATTTTATGTTCTCCATTTGCTAGATGGAGAAAGTGTGGCAGAAAGAGATTACGTAATTTTCCCCAAATCACAAGAAGCGAGAGGCAGGATTAGGATTTGAACCCAGAAAGCTGGCATCCAAGTCATGCTTTTAACCAGGATGTCACAATGCCTTGGAGCACATCCAGCACATCCCCTTGACTTCCACTGCCCATGTATAACTCGGTTATTTCCTGGATTTGGGCTTAAACCACTTCAGTTTCTTCTGTAAGATTTCTTTAGATTTTAGAGTCTAGTAACTCTCTGATCTAATTAATTTTTAAATTATTTCTCCTATTTTAGAATCTTATTTCAACAAATAATCAGATCTACTCTATTTTCTTTTCCTTTTTGTATGTTGAAGGCAGCCATCAAGAATCATTTTTCCTCCGGTTTTGTATGATCTCCTCCAACTCTAACATTTCTATTACAGAAATCTTTATTTTTCTTTTCTTTAAGCAGTTCTCAGTTTGTCTTCTTCAGCTTCCTGAGCAGAAGGAAACTTTTTTGGCGTCACTACACTACAGGAAATGAGAAATTCATTTTATAGTATAACAAGGAATTTAAAGACAGTAAGGACAAACTAATGCTAAGAGTTTTATTTTACCATCATCATTGTAAGCCTGACCTCCAGTTCAATAGGAACTGCATTCTTTTGCTTCTAAGCAATCGAGCCCCAAATGTGTGTGTCTACTTGTTAGTGTCCCCCATTCTTCCAAGTAAGTCACATGGCCAAGCCCAGAGTCAGGGTGGGAGAGGACCACAAAATGTCATAAATGCTGGGAACCAGGATTCAATGGAGGCCATCACTGAGTCTACCGCTATTACTATCGTAACGGGCATGTTTATTTTAGCAATATGTTTTCCTCTCTACATTTATGGTCACAGACGGTCACAGTATACGTGACCTATATTCTTGGACCATGTTCGTGGTCAGTTTCTGCTACTGTGGATTTTAGTCCTTCCCTCAGTTTCTTTTGTAATTATTCATTAAGAACAGAAGTTATTAATGAATAGAAATTTTATTTCTATTCATTTATTTATTACATTTCTACTTTAGAGCCTGTTCTCATTAGCTGAGACAATTATCTTTTTTGAGCTCAGAAAAATTAAAATAAGTGATTTTGTAATATTCTGTAGTAAATTATTGTGTTTATAAAAGTTAAGAGGAATAGGTATATTGTTTTAATTCCTAACAAAGGAGAAAGGAAAGGAGGAAAAGTGAAGATGGGGAGGATGAAAAGATGTGGAAAGATACCTTATATCTCAATTAGAACAGAGGCATCCAAACACCCTCAAGGATCTAACTATCACAGAATCCACTTTAGCCATTATGTCTGCCATATTTTAACGATGTAATTTTGAGAGCTATGGGATGGCAAGCAGGACTACATAAGTAGTGAGACTACGCAAACACTTAACAGGGTAGAAAGATTCTTATTTTTGCCATGAGTACCACTACTCTCTTACCCTTTGGGCTAACAGTAGAGTGTCCTCTGCCTACCCACACCGGGATAAATAAGACACAGTTCTTGACCCTGAGTAACTCATGGTCAAGTATAAGAAACAAATAATCATATAACTAAAATACAATGAAAACAGAGACATCTTATAGCTAATAGAAGGCAGTTTTATTTACAGTAAGCTCAGTTTAGCTAACCTGAGAAAACAGTAGGAAAAAGAAAGGAGAAAAGATAAAACTATGGAGCACAAAGTCTGCTTGAGAAGGTCTAGGGTGCAGAAAGAAAATGGAATCTGCTTAGGGATAGGAGATAAAGAAAGGGTATGTGAATAAGTACAAAATAATGCTTTTCTTGCTTAATTGTATCCAGATTGCATGTGGGTTGGAAATAGACCAGGTAAGTTTTTAAGTTCCAAATTATATTCTTGAATTATCCAATATACGTAAGCTTTTCATAAAGAACATGTTTTTTCGAGCACAAGAATCCTACCCTGAAAAGTGGATATCACTCCCAGATTAAAGAACAGATGAACCGCCTTAAGAAATAAGCTTAAGCAGAAGTTTTGTCACTTGTAGGCCTCATTACAGCTGCACCTGAACAGTCTAGACCCTAAAACCAACATGAAAGGTTTTATAAGGCAGAGCCACTAGGTGGCGTGGTGGTGAAGGTGTTGGATTCCCATACGGCTAACTATGATTTGAGTCCTGGATCCAGCTGCTTGAAAATCATGCTGAGCACATATGCGTGTGTGCCCAAGATCCCAAGAGGAGAATGAAGAACGGACTGTTACATGGCCATTCCCCATGGGTAGTGACTTCTCACTTTCTCTCTCTCTCTCTCTCTGGCTAGTGCATGCACCCCATGGCAAAAACAAAAACAGAAAAGGTCTCACAATGCAGATAGCAGAGAAATTCATAGAACATTTTGCCTTATTTTCTAGACATTTTAAAAAAATCTAATTTCAGGACCAGCAAATGGCATAATGGTTACATCACTGGACTCCCACATAGTTGACCACAGTTCGAGTCCCAAAACCAGCAGCTTAAAACTCATGCCGAGTGCATGTGCATGCATGCCCAAAATCCCAAGAGGAGAATAGAGGAGAAGGGATTGTGGCCATCCCCCCTGGGTGTGTGTGTGTGTGTGTGTGTGTGTGTGATTTCTCGCTTTCTGTCTCTCTGGTTAGCGTATAGCAAAAGTCTTTCAAACAAACAAACTAAAAAAGCCAAATTCCTTTTTACAAAATGAAATGGAAAATTCTTACAGGAGAGTAATTAACAGCATTCTCTTTTGTTTAATATTATAAACCCACACAAATATTAGATATCTGAATAACAGGGATTACTAAAATAAAATCATCTAGAATCTAGAGACGAGATAGAGCCAGATCCTGAAACACATACATGTTTTCCTGTAGAATTTAGAGTACTCTACAGAGACTAATTCGTGAGCAATTACAGACATTTCGCATTGGGTTGTGGGTAAAGTCACAACGTGTTTTTCTATAAAAAAATGCATCATGACTTTACTGACAACCCCATAGTTGTGTTTCGTTTTCTTGTGTCGGAGGGAGTAGGTAGTCTTCTGATGTTGTACTAAGCAATGTTATAGTGACAGGCAATGAGAGGCCCTGGGTTTGGTTTTCATTGTCTAGTACTAGTGAGTGTCCTTGCTCTGACAGTTCATCTTCAATATTTGAAGGAACAGCTGGGTCATTCTCTCTGTAACGTGAATATGATCCAACAAATGGAACACCCAAATGAATTACTCTGTCTACAGGCTTCAGATGTGATGCCGATGCTAGTAGGTCTATAGTTCATGAATGATAAATTCATAAGGTAGTTGTAACTAAGACTTGGAACAGTGAAAGACAAAAGCAAGCCTCAGTCCTGCGCCATAGCTTTTAAAACAGAAAGCTGGTGCCATCTTGTGGTTATTTTAATAAGCTCACTCTGAAACAATGACTAAATTTTGGGAATGCTAACCTATAAAGTCTCTTCTTCCTTTCTTCTTTAGAATATATTTTTTAAAAAATATTTTCCCAGGAGTCTTAGACTCATTTCTCTTACAACCTGGAAATGTTGTTGAAAATCCTACGTCTGCACACATAAAAATGTACTTATTATTGAACTATTAATGCTAAGTAATTGCAAACCATGAAAAAGTACCAAGGAATTTTTGTAGTTCTAGTACCAAGCAATTCTGTAGTTCTGCACATGACAAATCTTTCAAAAACCCAAATAAGTATGTATTAGAAGGTAGGATTTTCATCCTGGGCACTGCAGAGCAGACCAAAGAAATTTAATGAAAAAGTGGTAAGTTTACAAAAACACTTGAGACAGAAGATAATGCCCATAACTCACATATTTTTCGAGAATTTCTTCCAGGTAGAGTACAGAAGAAATGAAAAATCAACACATGGATTACTCAATAATTGCTGAGAAAAATGATCTAGGCATGTTCCTCTAAACATGACTAGCTATGTGTATTTGCTTTATTTATAAATTCTCAGTATTATTAAAAGAATTTTAATATTAGTACTCAAAAATATGATCTCAAAACTTTCAGATAGCATAATGGTTAAGTTGCTGGACTCCCATGGAGTCAAACAAGGTTTGAGTCTCAGACTCAGTGGCTTAAAATTCACGTTGGGCATGTATGCGTGCAAAATCCTGAGAGGAAAATGGAGGTGAAGGGATTGCGGCGTGGCCATCCCCCTGGGTGGTGATTTCTGGCTTTCTGTCTCTCTGGTGAGTGCACAGGAAAAAAAAAAAAAACAAAAAAACACCGTTCAGGTTAATTTTTAGGTGGGAGGTATAACTGAGTGGTTTGTTTTTGAGACAGGAGTTGCTCATGGTTGAGGCAGAACGTCCTTCATTGTTTCAAGCTCCAGGTTGGCCATTTGTCTCCCGGGAGCTCCTATGAGAAACCTCCAAGGTGGCACAGTGGTTAAGTACTGGACTCCCACATGGCCAACTGTGGTTTGGGTACTGGACCTGTCGCTTGAAAACCATGCTAGGCGCATGAATGTGCATGCCCAAAAAGCCCAGGAGGAGGAGAATGGGAGAGAAGGGATTGCAGAGTGACCATCTTCCCTGGGGGAGGGGGTGATTTCTCATCTGCTTTTGATTGTATCTTTCTTTCTGGTCAGTGCATATGGTCAGGGGTCGGGGGGCAGTACTTCAAGAAAACTTAAAAGAGAAACCTCAAACAAAGAGTTATCAGGCTAAAAGAAAAAAATATTTTGATTTTATCAAAATGCGGTCAGGGGACCAGCAGTTGGTGTAATGGCTATGTCGCTGGACTCTCATGTAGTCAACTGCGGTTCGAGTCCTGGACCCAGTGGCTTAAACTCACGCCAGGTGCATGCGTGTGCATGCCCTAGATCCCAAGAGGAGAATGGAGGAGAAAGGATTGTGGTGTGGCCATCCTCCCTGGGGGGGTGATTTCTCGCTTTCTGTCTCTCTGTCTCTCTCTGTCTTCCTAGCGAGCATACGCACCCTATAGAAAAAACCTCTCCAAAAAAAAAAATTAAGAACACAAAAATTGGAAAGTCAAGGTAAAGGAACTTACATAAAGTACAGAATCCTGAGACCAAATGATGACATGGAGGTAAAAACAAAAGACTCTGTGAGGAAGTTCCACGCAAGAAGGTCCCCAGTTCAAGTCTGCAGACTTTCCTGAGTATACCAGTACATATGTGTCTATGATCCAGGTCTGACTGAAGACTGGGAATGGATCTTGGCATCAAAAACCTGTTGGGGCTCCTCTCTCTCTCAATCTCTCTCTCTCTCTCCTCTCTCTCTCTCTCTCCACACACACGCACATACACACACACATCATCTCATGGAAGAACTAAATTAATAAACTTTAAAAAAACAAAGTATAGAACTCACTAAAAATTGAGATGTATATATAAATAGATACATATTTTAGCTGTGGAATAGAATGTAAATGTAATAAATTACAACAATGTAAACACAAATGGCATATTTCACTAATATCAGGGGTTAAATAGGGAAGGAAAAGAATAAACTTCTATCATTTCAGATTAGAAAGTCTAAAGTTGAACAATGAAGTATATGTCTAAGTATATCAAGTAAAGTTCTTTAGTTTTTTCCAAAGAATATTTGAGTACCTAAAATATCCAGTTTTTTCAGGGTGCTAAACATACAAAATACAAACAAAAAGTGAATATTTAAAATTAAATACACCTGTCAAAGTAGTACATCTAAACAGACTAAATTATTAAAACACAATGACTGGATAATGACTATGCTATTAAAAGACAAAGATTAATCTATTTTTAGAATGGATAAAAATCTATCTAGCTTGTCCTCTATCAGCTAGGACAAACTAGTAAATGCTATAGGAAGGGAAATTACCAAAACTTCAGCAGTGTAACATAAGTTCAATTCTTTTGCTGACACAGTTCCTTTGAGCTCTATACGGTGCTTAGGCTGCCTTCTATGCAACAGCTAAGAATCCCAGGCTGCCTTAATCTTTGGGCACAAAGCATTAGATTAGGCCATAGAGAACTAAACTGCCTCTGAAGTGCATCAGATCAAAAGTGAGACACACGAGTTTTCGTGATAACTTATTAGAACTATTCACATGAACTTAGGGGTTAGAAAATATTTTCTTTGTGTTCAAAAGGAGAGGACAACTAGAAATATTGGTGAACACTACTAATATCTTCATACCTTGGTTACTGAATGCAAGAAGTACATTTTGAACAAAAACATAAAGATAATATAAAAGGCAAATGAAAAAAGTGTGTGCTTAAAGAATTATCTCTTTATTTCAATTTCATTTGTTATTATTATTATTATTATTATTATTTTAATTTGACCCAAGAGAGACAGAGAAAGTGAAAGTGAGAAAACAAGCTGCCAGGTCCAAGACTTGAACTGTGGTCGACCATGTGGGAATCTAGTACCTTTAACCATTACTCTACCTGCCACCTTGTGTGTATGTTTTAAAACACTGAACCATTTTTTTTGTATGGTTATAGGACTGTTAAGGTTTCCTATTTCTACTTGCATTGGGTTTCTTAGTTTTTTTCTTTCTTTCTTTTCTTTTTTTTTTTTTTTTTTTTTTTTTTGAGAGAGGTTTTTGCTATAGGGCATGTGTACTTGCCAGAAAGACAGAGAGAGACAGAGAGACAAAAAGTGAGAAATAACCTCTCAGGGGGATGGCCACACACTGTAATCCCTTCTCCTCCATTTTCCTCGGGATCTTGGGCACACACTCACACGTGCCCAGCATGAGTTTAAGCCACTGGGTCCCGGACTTGAACCACGATCAACTACGTGGAAGTCCAGCAACATAGCCATTAGGCCAACTGCTGGTCCCTAGGTTTTATATTTCTAAGTTCTTGTAAATTTCTTCAAATTTTTTGGCTTTCTTATTTGTCTTTAACTTAATAGCAATTTGTTTCTATGTAAAACATGGTATAAAGATCTAAGCTAAATTTTTTGTATGTGTACATTTAATAATACCTAGTGATCTGCAATCCTCATTCAGTAATAAACCAAGTTTTATTATATCTGTGATCTGTTTCATATATATGTTGGTCTGTTTCTAAGTTTTCTATCTTGGCTACTGGTTAATTTATCTCTTTATCTATATCTATGATTTTACCTTATATATCATAGTAATTTTTTTAGAGAGATTTTTGCTATAGGATGCCTGTGTTAGCTGGAGAGATAGAAAGTGAGAAATCACTCCCCAGGGGGATGGCCACAACACAATCCCTTCTCCTCCATTCTCCTCTCAGGATTTTGGGCACACGCATATGCGCTCAGCATTAGTTTTAAGCCACTGGGTCAGGATTTTAACCACGGTTGACTACATGGGAGTCCAGCAACATAACCATTACACCATTTGCTGGTCCTGATATTAAATTTGATATTTACTTAATAGAGAAAGTTAGCCAATTTTATTCTCTTTGGTTTTTGCCTGTACCTGATCAAACATTATTCCAAACACATTTTAGAACTCAGTAAGGTTCTAAAAAGTAATAACTGAGGTTTAGACTAAAATTTGCTTTAAATCCATAAAATCAATTTGGAGGATTACTGACATGTTTTCTATAGTAACTTCAGATCATGCCAGTAGCAGCACAGGGGAATAGAAGGCTCCTGACTCTCCCACCCATGGACACATTGAGTAAACACCTATACACAAATCAATTCTCTAAAAGAAATTCAAAAGTGAGTGGAAAGACTACAACGCCCTAGAAAAATGAGAAAATACCCACATGGAACAGGAATGAAAGGCTGAAGCATAACCAGACACAAACACCACCCCAGCATCATGCCGTACAGTCAGAAAGGAACCCCCAACACCCAGTTTCTCCCTAAGGAGAGAGGCCTTTGGACCACACGTACAGCACCCTACCTCTGAAGTTCCCAACAGTTTGGCTCTTAATTCACTCACTCTGGGTGAAAATAATGAGGCATACGTGAGTCTCCCTAGACCACAGAACAAACTGGTGTCTTTATAGGGGCATGCAAACACTTCCAGGGACATCAACCCCATGATAAGGGCAGAAAAGAGATAAAAGTAAAGGCTTCCAGTTTCTCACTAGAAAAAGTTTGCCAATACCCTCTTGAAGGTGTCTCTGAGAGTTGAGCTTCTAACTAGCCTGCCTCAGGGAATTAATTGGGCAAACTATAGATTGCTGGGAGCTGAGTTTGGTCACCTCCCAAGACTTCTCCCCAAGCCTGACGCAATAAATCCATGTCTACTGATTCTTTCTAGAAAGAGTTTATCCTTGTATCAAGTGCCCCAACTGTTATATATTCCAACCAAAGTACTACCTACTAAAGGTCCTAGCTCTGGGAGTAAAAAAGATTAGAGATATGTCTCACTAGATCACAGTACAAGAGGTGGTTTTAAACAAATGTGCAAGCACTTCCAGTTAACACCCCTGAAGCAGTGCAAAAAAAAAAAAAAAAAAAAAAAAAAAAAAGTGGAGGGGGACCTAAAATGCACAACTCAAAGTTTCTCCCCAGAATGATTTGCATACTCTTCCAGTCACTGCTTAATGGTCAGACTTCTAATTCATCTGCATTGGGGAATTAATGGGGCAGACAATAGATCACCAGAAGCCTGAGCCTTCTTCCCCACTTGCCCCAGCACTAAATCTAAGTCTACCAATCCTTCCTGGAGAGTTTTCCACATGCAGCATGTTACCTGTCCTAGCACATCAACAGGATTTGGCACATCCTAGTCCTCTGGGGGAGCCACTAAAAGAGAGACAAGAGTTTGGACAAACACAAAGTTTCAGGAGGCAACAGGACCTCTGGCCAGACTGAGCGGGGAGGTCATTCTACTCAAGGCTAGTCTGACAGGACTGGGAGAGGCTGTTATATAAAGTAGAAACTAGCATAGGGAAATGAAGAAATAGGGAATTATCTTACAAATGAAAGAACACAATAACACTCCAGTAACCATATATATGATCATTGTGTGATATATCTGCCAGGGAATTCCAAGAAATGGTCACAAAAATGCTTGCCAAGGGCCTGACCTGTGGCCTACCCGGTAAGGGAGCTGGATCCCACATGGCTGACAACAGTTTGAATGCCAACCAAGTGGCTTGAGGGACACACTGGAAACACATGCCCAAAATCCCTATGGGATGGAGAAATGGTGGGAAAAGGATTGCAGCATGACCATATCCCATTGAGGGATATTTTCTTTCTCCTTCTCTCTCTGTCTTTCCCTCTCTCTCTCTCTCTGGTAAGGACATGCACCCTCTGGCAATTAAAAAAGTTGTTCAGGTCGGGAGAACAATGCATGTACTAGCTGATAATTTCAAAAGGAGAAAATATTGGGACCAGCAGTTGGCATAATGGCTATGTTGCTGGACTCCCATGTAGTCCACCGCAGTTCGAGTCCCAGACCCAGTGACTTAAACTCATGCCAGGCGTGTATGCGTGCGTGCCCAAGATCCCAAGAGGAGAATGGAGGAGAAGGGATTGCAGTGTGGCTATGCCCCCTGGTGGGTGATTTCTCACTTTCTGTCTCTCTGTCTCTCTCTGTATTTCTGGTGAGTGCATGCACCCTATAGAAAAAACCTCTCCAAAAAAAAAAAAAAAAAAAAAAGAGAGAGAGAAAATATTTTTTAAAGTATTTTAAAAACACATAGAGCTGAAGAATACAATAACTAAACTAAAAAATTGAGTGGAGGAATCCAACAAGCAAAAGAAAAAGAAAGAGAAAAGTAAAAGAAAAAGAAAGAGTCAGTAAACTCAAAGACATGTAGTTGGAAATCATCTAATCTGAAGAGGAAAAAATGAAAAAAATCGAAGATAGTTTAAGAGATTTATAATACATCATCAAGTGAAACAATGTGCATTATCTGAGTCCCAGGAGTAGAAGAGAGATTTAAAATGTAAAAAAACCTTTAAAGCATTTAAAAAAGAAGAAAGACAAGGAGCAGGGGAGGCAGAGGAGGAGGAGGAGGAGAAGGAGAAACTTTCTCAAGCCTTGGGGGAAAAAAATAGAAATCCTGATCCAGAAAGCCTAAAGAAAAACAAATAGAGTGAACCCAAAGCGCCCAAAGAGACACACACTTAGACACATTATAATCAACTTGTCCAAAGTGAATAAAAGACTTAAAAACAGTAAGGAAAAAGTAACTTGATGTGTCAAGGAACTATTTATAAAACTATCAGTGGATTTTTCAGCAGGAATTTTGAAGACCAGAAGGGAGTGGGATGATGCCTTTAAGATTCTGAAAGAAAAAACTGCCAACCAAGAATACTATTCCAGCAATCCTATCTTCAGAGTGAAGAGGAGATAAAGACTTTCTCACCGACAAACAAATGGTGAGAGAGTCTATCACCATTAAATATGCCGTTGGAATATTTCTCAAATTGAAAGGAAAAGAAACATGAAACATGAAAATCAAGTCACTGGTAAAAGCTAGTACATTGTCAAATTTAAAATACTCTAAAACTGTAATGGTTATGCATATATCATTTATATCTCTAATGTGAAGGTTAAAAGTTGCAACTATAAAAAACAACTAAAGCTACGCTAATTTGTTAAGAATACAGATCATAAAATATGTAAATTGTGACATCAAAAACAAAGAACACTGGGAGGTAGTAGAAGTGTAGAGCTGGTATATGCAATCAAAGTTAAGTTGTTATTAGCTTTAAATAGACTATTTTAGAGTTTAAGACTTCTATGTAAGCCTTGGCGTAATCACAAAGCAGAAATCAGTGGATACACAAAGGATAAAGAGAAAATATTCAAAGAATATCACTACAGAAAACCATCAAGCTGCAAAGGAAGATAGTAAGAGAGGAGGAAAGGAACAAAGGATCTAGACAGAAAAAAAGAAAGAAAACAATACAATGACATAAGTAAGTTCTTTCTTATCAATAATTACTCTGAATGTATCAATATATGGATTAAATTCTGCAATCAAAAGTCATAGAGTGGCTGAATAGAGTTCTTTTTAAGAGAACAAATGGCATACTGCTCTAAACAAACTTCACCTTTACAGACACAATTAGACTAAAAATGAAGAATTAGTTCTGGATTCATGACTAGAGTTGCTCTGTACATGCTGGGCACATGCACGTGCTTGTTATTCAGAGCTGGGTGAGACTGGTGGAAGGATTCTGGCATGAAAACTCTGTTGGGGAAGATGTTTACTGAACTTGAGCTGAGACAAAATTATTCTCAAGAAGAAGACTGAATACTGAAGATTTTCTGCTGAGACTTCACTGTCCAGAACCCAAACCAGAAAGTGATAGAACCTCTATATCCTTCTTGCTGACTCTCTCTGTCTCTGTCTCTCTCTCTTGAAATATTTTTTAATTTTTCTTATATTTTTAATGTATTATTTATTTATTTATTTATTTACAGTAAAGCTTTTTTTTTTTTTTTTTTCAGCTCTCAGCCCATCCTTTATGTTGCTAATTCTTGCCTTTCCCTCTCCCATTTAGGAGAGGCAGAAACTCAGATCTTCTGAGATGCTTACTGAAGTTGAGCTATGAAAAATTACTTTCAGGAATAAGACTAAGTACTAAAGATTTTCTGCTGAGATCTCATCCTTGAGTGTTTGGGCCTATGTATCCTTCTCTTTGTCTCTCTGTGTCTCTCTCTCTTTTTAAATTTTTTCTTATTTTTATTTATTTTTAAGGTAAACTATTGTCTCTCAGGCACTACTTACTGTTGCTAATTCTTGCCTTTTCCCCCTCCCACTTAAAAGAGGCAGAAACTCAAATCTTCTGAGATGCTTCCTGAACTTGACCTGTAAAAAATTACCTACAAGGGGGACCAGCAGTTAGCGTAATGACTATGTCGCTGGACTCCCACGTAGTCGACCACAGTTCGCGTCCCGGACCCGGTGGCTTAAAACTCACGCTGGGTGCATGTGCGTGCGTGCCCAAGATCCCGAGGGGAGAATGGAGGAGAAGGGATTGCAGCATGGCCATCCCCCCTGGGAGGTGATTTCTCGCTTTCTGTCCCTCTGTCTCTCTCTCTCTGTCTGTCTGGCGAGCGCACGCGCCCTATAGCAAAAACCTCTCCGAAAAAAAAAAAAAAAAGTTAAAAAATTACCTATAGGAATAAGACTAACTACTGAAGATTTTCTGCTGAGTTCAAATCCAGGTCCCAATCTAGAAAGTGGTAGGGCCGCTGTATCCTTCTCTCTCTCTCTCTCTCTCTCTCTCTCTCTCTCTTTTAAATTTAAAAATTTTTTTCTTTTATTTATTTTTTAAGGCAAAGAATTTTCTTGGCTCTCAGGCCCTCCTTTTGGTTTTTAATTCTTGCCTTTCCCTCCTCCCATTTAGGTGAGGAAGAATTTCAGATCTTCTAAGATGCTTACTGAACTTGAGCTATGAAAAAATTACTTTCAGGAATACAACTGACTACTAAAGATTTTCTGATGAGACCCCGATCTAGAAAGTGATAGTGCCTCTGTATCATTCTCACTCTCTCTGTCTCTCTCTTCTAATTTAAAATTTTTTTATTTTTTACTTTATTTATTCATTTTTTTAAGTTAAAGTATTTTCTTGGCTCTCAGCACCTCCTTTACCTTTCCCCCTCTCATAGAGGAGAGGCAGAAAGTAAGATCATTTGAGATGCTTACTAAACTTGAGCTGTGAAAAATTACTTTCTGGAATAAGACTACTGAAGATTTTCTGCTGAGACTTCAATTTCCAAACCACAGTCTAAAAGTGGTAGGGCCTCTATATCCTTCTCTCTCTCTCTCTCTTTAAATTTTTGGAAAAATTTCCTTATTTTTAATTAATTAACTAATTAATTAAATTCTTTGGGAGAGGTTTTTGCTATAGGTCATGTGCGCTCGCCAGAAAGAGAGAGATAGAGAGACAGAAAGCGAGAAATCACCCCTTAGGGGAGATGGCCACGTCGCAATCCCTTATCCTCCCTTCTCCCCCCGGACCTTGGGCACGCACGCACACGCGCCTGTCATGAGTTTAAGCCACCGGGTCTGGGACTCAAACTGCGGTCAACTACGTGGGAGTCCAGCAACATAGTCATTACACTAACTGCTGGTCCCAATTAATTTATTTTTTGTTTTGTTTTTGAGAGGTTTTTGCTATAGGGTACATGCACTCTCCAGACAGAGAGAGACAGAGAGATAGAAAGCAAGAAATCACCACCCGGGGGGATGGCCATGCCGCAATCCCTTCTCCTCTCAGGATCTTGGGTATGCACACACACGCGCCAGGTGTGAGTTTAAGCCACCGGGTCTGGGGTCCGGGACTCGAACCGCGGTCGACTACGTGGGAGTCCAGCGACATAGCCATTACGCTAACTGCTGGTCCCCCAATTAATTTATTTTTTAATATAAAGTATTTTCTTAGCTCTCAGGACCTCCTTTGTGGTGCTAGTTCTTGCCTTTCCCACTTCTCATTTAGGAGACACAAAAACTCATCTTCTGAACTTGAGCTGTGACAAATTACTTTCAGAAATAAGACTGACTACTGAAGATTTTGTGCTAAGACTTCACCATACAGACCCATTCTAGAAAGTGGTTAGGCCTCAGTATTCTTCTCACTGTGTCTCTTTGCATCTCTGTATCTTTAAATATGTTTTTAATTTTTCTTAATTTTCATTTTTTTATTCATTTTTTATAAGGTATTTTAATGGCTCTCAGCCCCTCTTTTATGTTGCTAATTCTTGTCTTACTGTGCTCGCATTTAGAAGAGGCAGAAACTCAGATCCCTTAAATGCTTACTGAATATGACCTGTGAAAATTACATTCAGGAATAAGAATGACTACTGAAGATATTCTTCTGAAACTTCACCCTTTAGGACCCAATCTAGAAAGTGGTAGGCCTCTAAATACTTCTCGCTGTATCTCTCTGTCTGTCTCTCCCTCTTTAAATTTTTAAAAACTTTTTTCTTTCTTCTTTTTTAAAGAATTATTTTTTATTTAATTTTTATTTATTTATTTATTTTAACTTGACCAGAGAGGGACAAGGTGAAAGAGAGAGAGAGAGTAAGAAAGTAAGCCACCTGGTCTGGGGCTTGAACTGTAGTCAGCCATGTGGGAGTCCAACACCCTCCACCACTACACCACTTGCCAGCCCCTTTCTTTCTTTCTTATTTTCTTGGCCCTCATCCCCTCCTTTATGTTGCTAATTTTTGCCTACTCTTCCCTCCACCCCCTTCCACTTAGGAGAAGCAGAATCTCAGGTTTTCTGAGATGTTTACAGAACTTGAGCTGTGAAAAATTACCTCCAGGAATAAGACTGACTACTGAAGATGTTCTGCTGTGACTTCACCTTCCAGACCTCATTCTAGAAACTGGTAAAGCCTCTGTTTCCTTCTCGCTGTCTCTATCTCTCTCTTTAAATACTTTTAAATATTTCTGAATTTTAATTATTTTATTATTCTTTTTCTATGAAAAAGTATTTTCTTGGCTCTCAGCCGCTCCTTTATGTTGCAGTTCTTGCCTTTGCCCACTCCCATTTAGGAGAGGTAGAAACTCACATCATCTCAAATATTTACTGAGCTTGAGCTGTGAAAAATTACTTTCAGGAATAAGACTGACTATTGGGACCAGCAGTTGGCATAATGGCTATGTCGCTGGACTCCCATGTAGTCGACTGTGGTTCGAGTCCTGGACCCGGTAGCTTAAACTCACGCGAGGCACATGTGCGTGTGTGCTCAAGATCCCAAGAGGAGAATGGAGGAGAAGGGATTGCCGCGTGGCCAGTGATTTCTCGCTTTCGGTCTTTCTGGCTCTCTCTGTCTTTCTGGAGAGCACACATACCCTACAGCAAAAACCTCTAAAGAAAAAAAGAAGAAGAAGAAGACTGACTATTGCATATTTTCTGCTGAGAATATTTTCTCTGAACTTGAATCTAGAGGTCACAGGTCCTCTGTATCTCTCTTGCTGTCTCTGTCTCTCTCTCTTTAAATTATTTCGTTTTAATTTTTTTAATATATTTTTTCTTAGATAAAGTATTTTCTTGGCTCTCAGCCCCTCATTTACATTGCTAATACTTCCCTGTACTCCCTTCCATTAAGGAGGCAGAAACTCAGATCTTCTGAGATGCTTACTGAACTTGAGCTGTAAAAAATTACTTTCAGGAATAAGACTGACTACTAAAGATTGTCTTCTGCGACTTCACATTCCAGACCCCAATCAAGAAAGTGGTAGGGCCTCTGTATCCTCTCTGTGCCCCTCTCGCTCTCTAATTTTTTTTCTAATTTTTCTTATTTTTCTTTTTTTATTTATTTATATTTTTTACAATAAAGTATTTTCTTGGCTTTCAGCCCCTACTTTATGTTGCTAATTCATGCCATGCCCTTCTCCAATTTAGGGGAGGCAGAAATTCAGAACTTCTGAAATGCTTACTGAACTTGAGCTGTGAAAAATTACATTCAGGGAACCAGCAATTAGCGCAATGGCTATGTCGCTGGACTCCCATGTAGTCAACCGCGGTTCATGTCCCAGACCCGGTGGCTTAAAACTCACGCCAGGCGCATGTGCGTGCGTGCCCAAGATCCCAAGAGGAGAATGGAGGAGAAGGGATTGCGGCGTGACCATCCCCCCTGGGGGGGTGATTTCTCGCTTTCTGTCTCTATGTCTCTCTCTGTCTGTCTGGCGAGCACACGCGCCCTATAGCAAAAACCTCTTCAAAAAAAAAAAATTACATTCAGAAATAAGTCTGACATCTGAAAATTTTCTGCTGAGACTTCACCCTCTAGACAACAATCTAGAAAATGGCCCTCTATATCCTTCTCGCTTTCTCTCTTTCTCTATCTCTGCTTAAATTATTTTAAAATTTTCTTACATTTTCTTTTTTTTTTCCTTTTTCTTTCTTTTTGAAAAGTTTTTGCTGCAGGGTGTGTGTGCTCACCAGAGAGACAGAGAGACAGAAAGCGAGAAATCACCCCCCAGGGGGGGTGGTCACGCCGCAATCCCTTCTCCTCCGTTCTCCTCTCAGCATCTTGGGCACACACGCACATGTGCCCAGCATGAGTTTAAGCCACTGGGTCTGGAACTCAAACCGCGGTCAGCTACATGGGAGCTGAGCAACAGCCATTACATTAACTGCTGGTTCCCTTTCTTTATTTTTTTAAGGTAAAGTATACTCTTTTCTCTCAGGCCCTCCTTTATGTTGCTACTTCTTGTCTTTCTCCCTCTCCCATTTAGGAGAGGCAGAAACTCAGAACTTCTGAGATGCTTAGTGAACTTGAGCTCTGAAAAATTACTTTCAGGAATAAAACTGACTACTGAAGACTTTCTGCTGAGACTTCACATTCCAGACCCCAACCTAAAAAGTGGTTGGGTCTCTGTATCCTTCTCCCTGTCTCTGTTTCTCTCCGTCTTTAAATATGTTTAATTTTTCTTATTTTTTTTATTCATTTATTATTTTTATGTTAACACATTTTCTTGGCTCTCAACTCCTCTTTTATGTTACTACTTCTTGTCTTTTCCCACTCCTATTTAGAAGAGGCAGAAACTTGGATCTTCTGAGATGCTTTCTGAACTTGAGCTGTGAAAAATTACCTTCAGGAATAAGACTGACTACCAATGATTTTCTGCCGAGACTTCACCTTCCAGACCCTAGTCTACAAAGTGGTAGGACCTCTATCTTTTTCAGTGTCACACTCTGTCTCTTGCCCTCTCTTTAAATTTTTCTTTTTTTTTAATTTCTTAATTTATCCTTTTTTTAATGGTTAAGTATTTTCTTAGCTCTCAGTCCCTACTTTATGTTGCTAATTTTTGCCTTGACACTTTCCCATTTAGGAAAGACCAAAACTCAGATCTTCTGAAATGGAAAGACCAAAACTCAGATCTTCTGAAATGGTAATTGAACTTAAGCAGTGAAAAATTATTTTTTTCTTTATTTTTATTATCATCATAATCTTCTTTATATTACATTGGAGTACATATAACTTTACAGTGTATTACATTGCTTTTTCAAAAGGGAATGCCATGCACGTCAGTCAATACAGAGACATTAATCTCCCCGCTTCAACATTCAATATCTCTTCTATGTTTTTCCCAATCATTATTATTATTATTCTAATTATTTTTTAAAACAATCACTATTTCTCATTTTGCTTGTGAGATATTTTTTGTCTTTTATTTTACTTTCTCAGATTAATTAAATTCACGATATTTTTTGTCTTTTATTTTACTTTCTCAGATTAATTAAATTCACGATATTTTTTGTCTTTTATTTTACTTTCTCAGATTAATTAAATTCACATTTTACATAAAGTCCCCATTATGATGTATACTATATATATATATATATATATATATATATGTGTGTGTGTGTGTGTATATATATATATATATATATATATATATATATAGTTTTCAACAGAGAACTCTACATTTTTTTGGTGTTAAATGATTCTTCCCTTTGCCCCTCACGCCCACTCTCTACCACCCACTCCCTACCACCCACTCCCCTCCCTTACAGCCTCTGGTATCTACATTTATCCTTTCCGCTATTATATCATCAGATCTTTCTCCCTCTGCCAGAGTGCTGATATATTTTTTTTTCATTGCACATCTCTACATTGTACAGCATGGTTTTTCCCAGCATGAGTACAGTGCACATTAGTCAAGACAATGATATTACCATATACATTATCATCAACAGACAACTTTTCATTTTTGTGTCTATTAAGTGTGATGTTTGTTCCCTGAATCCCTCCCTTCTGCCCTCTATTACTCATTCCCATTACCTCTCCCATACTGTCTCTAGCATCTGCAGTTGTCATCCCTGCTATTATACCCTCCAGTTCTTTCACTTTTTTTTTTTTTTTCGATTATCAGCTCATAAAGTTTTTTACAATAAGGAACATAAATTCTATTCAGGGTTGGGTTAAGGGTGGGTCTCGTGCAGTTCCACAATTGTAGGTGAGTCTCCATGGTATACAGTTTCAGGAAAGCGGTTCTGGTAAGCAGAGATGGTTATCAGTTGATGCGGCACAGCATCCATCCTGTGATTACCGGGAATGGTGTTGCGGGAATCTGCAGCGTGAGTCATCCTCGGGTATCTGGCTTCCTTAAGAATGGTAGAATAGTTCTTATTTTTCCCTGAGGTAATGCAGGGCTGGTAACCATCATCTCACTGTCCATAGGCAGAGAAAATCCTCCTATACAATATATTTCTCAATTGGTTTAAGACAGCTAAAGTTTCTTTCTGTTGCTTATAGTTGCAAGTTCTTAATCCTTGTTTTCGGCTTCAGTTTGCCGCCCGCGACAGGCGGCCACGCGCAGGTGCAGGCCCGGCGGCCACGCACATGCCTGGCAGCCACGCTCAGGCCCGGCGGCCACTCACAGGCCTGGGGGCCACGCGCAGGCCCAGCCACCACTCTCAGGCCCGGCAGCCGCGCGCAGGCGCAGGCCCAACGACCACATGCAGGCCCGGCGGCCACGCGTGGGTGCAGGCCCAGCGGCCACACGCAGGCCCGGCGGCCATGCGCAGGCCCGGCTGCCATGCTCAGACCCGGCAGCCACTCGCAGGCCCGGGGGCCACGCGCAGGCCTGGCGGCCATGTGCAGGCCCAGCAACCACTCTCAGGCCCGGCAGCCGCGCGCAGGCCCGGCGGCCACACACAGGCACAGGCCCGGCAGCCACGCGCAGGCCCGGCGGCCACAAGCCAGCCCCGAGCGTGCGAATGTGCCCGGGGCCCAGCGCCACCTCCCGCTCGCCCGCCCAGCCAGAGAAAGGAAGGACGGCAACCTCGGCCGGTCAGCGCCGCCGCCGAGCGTGGGACACACCCAGCGACGGAGAGGCAGCAGGGGCCAGGCGGTCCGGGCCACGGCACGTGGAGCAGAGGAGAGCGCCAGGCCCCGCACCCCGCAGGCGCCCGCCTGCCGCCGCAGCGCAGGCGCCTGCCCCAAAAAATTATTTTTAGGTGGGAACCAGCAGTTAGCGTAATGGCTATGTCGCTGGACTCCCACATAGTTGACCGCGGTTCGTGTCCCGTACCCGGTGGCTTAAAACTCATGCCGGGCGCGTGTGTGTGCGTGCCCAAGATTCTGAGAGGAGAATGGAGGAAAAGGGATTGCGGCGTGACATCCCCCTTGGGGGGTAATTTCTCGCTTTCTGTCTCTATGTCTCTCTCTGTCTGGCAAGCGCATGCCCTCTATAGCGAAAACCTCTCAAAAAAAATTATTTTTAGGAATAAGGCTCACTACTGAATATTTTATGCTGAGACCTCACCTACCCAGGCCACAATTTAGAAAGTAGTAGGGCCTTTGTATCTTTCTCGCTGTCTCTGTCTTTCTTTGTCACCCTTTAATTTTTAAATTTTACTTAGTTTTAAAATTTTTATATTCATTAATTTTTTTCAGGTAAAGTATTTTCTTGCCTCTCAGTCCCTCCTTTATGATGCTAATTCTTGCCTTTCCTCTCTCTCATTTAGTAGAAGCAGAACCTCAGGTCCTCTAAGATGCTTACTGCATTTGAGCTGTGAAAAATTACTTTTAGGAATAAGACTGACTACTGAAGTTTTTCTGTTGAGACGTCACCCTTCAGACCACAATCTAGAAAGTGATAGGGCTTCTGTACCCTTCTTGGTATCTCTCTCTCTCTTTAAATAATTTTTAACTTTTCTTTTTATTTATTTTTTTTTTGAGAGGTTCTTTTTTGCTACAGGGTGGGTGCACTCACCAGAGAGACAGAAAGCGAGATTGCGGCCATGCCGCAATCCTTTCCTCTACTCTCCTCTCGGGATCTTGGGCATGCGCACACACACACACACACACACACACGAGCCCAGCGTGAGCTTAAGCCACTGGGTCCAAGATTCGAACCGTGGTCGACTACATGGGAGTTCAGCGACATAGCCATTACGCTAACTGCTGGTCACATATTTATTTTCTTTTTTTAAGGTAAAGTATGTCCTTGGCTCTCAGTCCCTCCTTTATGTTGATAATTCTTGCCATTTCCCCCTCCTATTTAAGAGAGGAAGAAACTCACATGCTTACTGATGCTCACTGAGAAGAAACTCAGGAGTACATGAGATGCTTATTGAACTTGTTTTTTGAAAAAATTACTTCCAAGAACAAGACTAACTACTGACGATTTTCTGCTGCGATTTCACCCTCCAGATCCATATCTAGAAAGTCATAGGGCCTCTGTATCCTTTTTGCTGTCTCTGTCTCTCTCTCTCCTTAAATTTTTTAATTTTT
The DNA here is from genome assembly GCA_026018925.1 of Tupaia tana. Lineage (NCBI taxonomy): Eukaryota > Metazoa > Chordata > Mammalia > Scandentia > Tupaiidae > Tupaia > Tupaia tana. Next base: position 11,676,917 of record JAKSZU010000016.1, read on the forward strand.
TTTTTTAAGATAAAGTATTTTCTTGGCTCTTCAGCACATTCTATATGTTGCTAATTCTTGCATTTCCATCCTCCCATTTAGGATAGGCCGAAACTCACATCTTCTGAGATGGCTACTGACCTTGAGCTATGAAAAAATTCTTTCAGGAATAAAACTGAATATGGAAGATTTTTTGCTGAGACTTCACTCTCCAGGCCCCAATCTAGAAAGTGGTAGTGCCTCTATCTTCTCGCTGTCTCGCTACATATAAATTTTTCTTTATTATTTTTTTTTCTAAAGTAAATTATCTTGGCTCTCAGTGCCTCTTTATGTTGCTAATTCTTGCGTTTTCCTCCTCCATTAAGGAGATGCAGAAATTAAGATCATCTGAGATGCTTACCGAACTGGAGCTATAAAAATTACTTTCAGGAGTAAGACTGACTACTGAAGATTTTCTGCTGAGACTTTCCCATACAGACCTTAATCTAGAAAGTGGTATGGCATCTATATACTTCTCACTTCTCTCTCTTTCTCTCTCTCTCTTTAAATTGTTTAAATTACTAATATTAATTAATTAATTAATTAATTTATTTTACGGTAAAGTATTTTCTTGGCTCTCAGCCCCTCCTTTAGGTTGCCTTTCCCCCCTTCAATTTAGGAGAGATGCAGAAACTCAGATCTTCTGAGATGCTTCCTGAACTTGACCTGTGAAAAATTACTTTCTGGGGGACCAGCAGTTAGCGTAATGGCTATGTCGCTGGACTGCCATGTAGTTGACCGCAGTTCGCGTCCCGGACCCGGTGACTTAAAACTCACGCCAGGCGCGTGTGTGTGCGTGCCCAAGATCCCAAGAGGAGAATTGAGGAGAAGGGATTGCGACGTGGCCATCCCCCCCGGGGGGTGATTTCTCGCTTTCTGTCTCTCTGTCTCTCTGTCTGGCGAGCACACGTGCCCTATAGCAAAAACCTCTCCAAAAAAAAAAATTATTTTCTGGAATAAGACTGACCTCTGAAGATTTTTCTGCTGAGACTTCACTCTCTAGACCCCAGTCTAAAAAGTGGTAGAGCACGTGTATACGTCTCACTATTTCTCTCTGTCGAGCTCTCTAAATTCTTAATTTTTCTTCATTTTTACTTATTTTATTAATTAATTTTTTAATGTATTTTCTTGACTCTCAGCCCCTCCTTTATGTTGCCTCTCCCCCCTCCATTTAGAAGAGGTAGAAATTCAGATCTTCTGAGATGCTTACTGAACTGGAGCTATAAAAATTACTTTCTGGAATAAGACTAACTACTGAAGACTTTCTGCTGAGGCTTCACCCTTCAGACCCCAGTCATAAAGTGGTAGGTCTTGTATCCTTTTCACTGTCTCTCTCTCTTTTAATTTATTGTAATTTTTCTTACTTTTTGTTCATTTTAAAAGTAAGTATTTCTTGGCTCTCAGCCCCTCCTTTATGTTGCTGATTTTGCCTTTTCCCCTCCCATTTGGGAGAGGAAGAAACTCAGATATTCTGAGATGCTTACTGAACTTGAGCCGTGAAAAATTACTTTCAGGAACAAGACTGATGACTGAAGATTTTCTGTTGAGACTTCACTATCCAGAACCCAACTGAGAAATTGGTAGGACATCTATCCATTTCTCTGTCTCTCAATGTCTCTCACCCTCTCTTTAAAGTTCTGTAATTTTTCTTGTTTTTTAATTTTTATTCATTTATTTATTTTTTAAAGTAAATATTTTTTTTGGCTCTCAGTCTCTCCTTTATGTTGCTAGTTCTTGTCCTTCCCTCCTCTCCTTTAAGAAAGGCAGAAGAAGCTCAGATCTTCAGAGATGCTCACTGAATGTGAGCTGTGAAAAATACTTTAAGGAATAAGACAGACTACTGAAGTTTTCAGCTAAGACTTCACCATCCAGACCCCAATCTAGACAGTGGTAGTGCCTCTATCCTTCTCGCTGTCTCTCTATATATATTTTTTAATTTTTAGAATTTTTCTTCCTTTTTTACTTATTGACTTTTTTGGGTCAAGTATTTTATTGGCTCTCAGCCACTCCTTTATTATCCTAATTCTTGCCTATCCCCCTCCTCCCATTTAAGAGAGGCAAAAACTCAGATCTTCTGAGATGCTTACTGAACTTGAACTGTGAAAAATTATTTTCAGGAATAAGACTGACTTCTGAAGATTTTCTGCTGAGACTTGACCCTCCAGACCCCAATCTAGAAAGTGGGAGGGCCTCTATTCTTTTCTCGCTTTCTCTCTCTTATGTTCTTTTATTTTTAATGCATTTTTTAATTAAAAAAAACCTGTTTTCGTGTGTTTTTTCCTGAAACTTTTTTTAAATTAATTAATTTACATTCATCCCCTAAGCATCGTCATGGCATACAAAATGTGATTTCCCATCCAGAATATACTGCATAGTGGCTTAATTATGCATGTTATCATCAATAATTTTTCATTTCTAGTTTTACATATATATACATATGTGTGTATATATGTGTGTATATATCTATATATAATATATTTATATTTATATATATTTACCCCTATGTCTGACCCTCTGCCCTTTCCCACCCTCTTCTCACACTATCTCTGGTGTCTACAGTTGTCTTCCATTCCTTTTCCCCCCACATTTTATTGATCACACAATTTCTTAAATAATCTAACTACTTTCAATAGCAAGTTCAGCTGATAATTGCAAGAAAAGCAGTTTTGAAATGGTAAGGAACTTTGCTTAAAACTTAAAGCCAGGAAACAGGTTAGGATTCTGTTCAAATAGCAAGTACATGAACCTATCGACAGCTCAAGACAGGACAAAACCCTTTCTCTTATTTCCCTGAACTCACTAGTTCTCAGGAGCCATGAAGGTGTCTTCTTCTGAAGGCCTGTCCCCTTGCTTCTCTACTCGAGTTTGTGGGCTGGAGGTTGCATTATCAATGGAAAATTTTCATTTCTCTTATTTCCCTAAAATTACTAGTTCTCAGGAGACATGAAGTTGTCTTCTTCTGAAGGCCTGTCCCCTTGCCTCTCCTGGGTAGGTGGGCTCTCGCTCTCTCTCTCTTTAAATTTTTAAAAATTTATCTTATTTTTAATTAATTAATTAATTAATTAATTTTTTAAGGTAAAGTATTTTCTTTGCTGTCATCCCCTCCTTTATGGAGCTAATTGTCACCTTTCCCCCCTCTAATTTAGGAGTGGTAGAAATTCAGATCATCCGAGATGATTACTGCACTGGATCAGTGAAAAATTACTTTCAGGAATAAGACTGACTACTGTAGATTTTCTACTGAGACTTCACCCTTCAGGTCCCCAATCTAGAAAGTGGCAGGGTATCTGTATACTTCTCGCTGTCTCTGTCTCTCTATTTTAATTTTTTTTTTCAATTTTCTTTTTTTTCTTTCTATCCTTATTTATATTTTTAAGTAAACTATTTTCTTGGCTCTTAGTCTCTCCTTTATGTTACTAATTCTTACTTTCCCCCCTCTTATTGAGAAGAGGAAGAAACTCAAATCTTCTGAGATGTTACTGAACTTGAGTGTGAAAAATTACTTTCAAGAAAAAGACTACCGAAGATTCCTTCTGAGACTTAACCTCCAGATCACAATCTAGAAAGTGTTATGGCCTCTATCCTTCTTTCTCTCTCTTTAAATTTTTTTGAATTTTCTATTTTTTTTAATTTTTCTAAAAATGTAAAGTATTTTCTTGACTTTCAGTCACACCTTTATGTTGCCTTTGTTTCATCCCATTTATGAGAGGCAGAAACTCAGATCCTCTGAAATCCTTACTGAACTTGAACTGTGAAAAATTACTTACAGGAATAAAACTGACTACTGAAAAGTTTATGTTGAGACTGTGCTGTCCACCCAGTCAAGAAAGTTGTAGGGTCTCTCATTTATCTCACTGTCTCTCTACATCTCTTTCTTTAAATTATGTTTAAGTTTTTCTTATTTTTTATATTTTACTTATTTTTTTCCTAAAGTAAAGTATTTTCTTGGCTCTCAGTCCTTCCTTTATGTTGCTAATACCTGCCCTTCTCCCCTCCAATTAGAAGAGGAATAAACTAGATCTTCTGAGATGCTAATTGAACTTCAGCTTTAAAAAATTACTTTAAGGAATAAGAATGACTTCTGAAAAATTTCTGCTGAGACTTTACTCTCTAGACACCAAACTAGAAATTGGAAGTACTCTGTATCCTTCTCTCTGTCTCTCTCTGTCCCTGCCTCTCTCTTTAAATATTTTTAATTTTTCCATTTATTTATTTATTATTTATTTATCTGGAGAGGTTTTTGCTATAGGGCACGTGCGCTCGCCATACAGATAGTGAGAGACAAAGAGACAGAAAGTGAGAAATCACCCCCCAGGGGGGATGGCCACACCACAGTACCTTCTCTTCCATTCCCCTCTCAGGATCTTGGGCATGCACAAACATGCACTGGGCATGATTTTAAGCCACCGGGTCCAGGACTCGAACCACAGACAACTACATGAGATTCCAGCGACATAGGCATTATGCCAACTGCTGGTCCCTATTATTATTTCTTTAAGGTAAAGAATTTCTTGGCTCTCAGACCCTCCTTTATGTTGCTAATACTTGCCTTTCCCTCCTCCCAGTTAGGAGAGGTAGAAACTCAGATCTTCTGAGATGCTTACTGAACTTGAGTTGTGAAGAATTACTTTCAGGAATAAAACTGAGTACTAAAGTTTTTTTTTGCTGAGACTTCACCTTCCAGAATCCAATCTAGTAAGTGGTAGGACCTCTTATCTTCTCGCTGTCACTCTCTGTATCTCTCTCACTCACTCTCTCTTGCTTTAATTTTTTTTTTAATGTTTCTAAATTTATTTTTTATTTATTCTTTTTTTTTTAAGGTAAAGTATATTTTTGGCTATCAACCCCTCCTTACATTGCTACTTCTTCCTTTTTGCCACCTCCAATTTAAGAGAGGCGTAAACTCAGATCTTCTGAGATGCTTACTGATCTTGAGCTGTGAAAAATTATTTTCTGGATAAGGCTGACTACTTAAGATTATCTGTTGAGACTTCACCCTCCAGACACAATCTAGAAAGTGGTAGGGCCTCTGTATGCTTCTACCTGTTTCTCTCTATCACTCTCTCTCTCTTTACATTTTTTTGTAATTTTTCTTATTTTTAATTTTTTTTTTATTTCTTTTTTTAATTTTTTTTTTATTTTTTTTTTTTGGAGAGGTTTTTTGCTATAGGGCGCGTGCGCTCGCCAGACAGACAGAGAGAGACATAGAGACAGAAAGCGAGAAATCACCCCCCAGGGGGGATGGTCACGCCGCAATCCCTTCTCCTCCATTCTCCTCTCGGGATCTTGGGCACGCACGCACACGCGCCCGGCGTGAGTTGTAAGCCACCGGGTCCGAGACGCGAACCGCGGTCGACTACGTGGGAGTCCAGCGACATAGCCATTACGCTAACTGCTGGTTCCCGTTATTTTTAATTTTTTTAAATTTAGGTAAAGTATTAACTTGGCTATCAGCTGCTGCATTGTGTTGCTATCTTGTCTTCTCACCCTCCCATTTAGGAGAGACAGAAACTTAGATTTTTTCAGATGTTTACTGAACTTGAGCTGTGAATAACTATTTTTAGGAATATGACTTACTACTGAAGATTTTCTGCTGAGACCTCACTCCATACCACATTGTAGAAAGTGGCAGGACCTCTGTATCCTTCTGCTGTCTCTATATGTCTCTCTCTCTTCAAATATTTTTAAATTTTTCTTATTTTTTATTTTTTTATTTATGTATTTTTTAAGGTAAAGTATTTCTTTGGCTTTCAGTTCCTCCTTTATGTCGCTAATTCTTGCCTTTTGCCCATCCCATTTAGGAGAGGGAGACTCAAATCTTCTGAGACACTTACTGAACTTGAGCTGTGAAAAATTACCTTCAGGGAGAAGACTTACTACTCGAGATTTCCTGCTGAGACTTCACCCTCCAGATCCCAATTTAGAAAGTGGTAGAGCCTCTGTACCTTTCTCTCTCTCTCTTTCTATTTACATATTTTGAATGTTTCATTATTTTTGTTTTTTATTTATTCATATTTTTTTAAACCTCTGCAATTACTAGTTTGTTAGTATCATCCAGGACTCAGATGTTCAGTATTCCTCCTGAAATTACATAAACAAATGCAAATGGAAAGAATCCAAGTCAAAATTATATAACAAAACAGCACTCCATCACAAAAGCGTGTAAAATTACAAGAACGCTATTTTAAAACACTGGCACTTTAAGAGAATGATAATCTCAAACCACAAAATTGCCAAATTGTTCCCTAAACTGTTAAGCAGATAAACATGACTCTAATGAATGAGTTTGGGTTTCATAAAGAAAAATCAAATTCGAATAAATTGGCTAATTCGTACTGAGATGCAAAGTTTGTGTCTTCGTTCTTCATGTCTATCTGATTTATAAAGGGGCAAACCACAATAGAGGAATGTTTCCCCTATTTTAAAATGTGGCATTGTTTTAAAAGCTGGCCCAATTAATTAAAAATACTTTTAATGGAAAGTCAAGTTTCCTGGGCAGTCCATATTTAGATAAATGGGAAAAGACATTTACAGCCAGCACTTTCATAGCCTTTGCTGGAACCAAGGTCAACAAAAAACTTTAATACGGTAGTCTTGTATTTTAAGCTCACACTTTTGGGGATACATTCTAAAGTCTTCTTTAACGTGGGAACTGCAAAAATATAACTGCCATTACATGGTAATGGGAGTTAAAGAATATAGAGTCCTCATGTAAAGATTAGAACACACTTTTCTATTAGTCCTTCAAGGACAGTTTTCAAAATGTTTGATTCTAATAATCCCATGCTGTGAGTAGACTGGTTACTCTTCACTTTATAAATGTTAAGTGGGCAATGTGAAATTTGCTATCAACTGATTAAAATTTCAGAATTTGTTATGGATGAAAACTGTCTCAATTTTTTATTACCCCCATCATGATATGCAGGGTGTGTAGACAAAAGCTTTTTATCAGCTAACTATAATGAAAAGATAAACACTGTAGTCATTCATGTGATCCAAAATGGGCAAAAGCAAAAGACTAGCTTCCCCTCAAGAAGAAAATTTCAGACCTATGAAAAGGACAACAATACTAATAAAAAAAATTGTATTTACTTAGAAGCATTCAGAATGTCAACAAAACAGCTGCAACTTTTTTTTTTTTTGCAATTACAGAGTGGTATTCAGTTAACAGAACAACAATTATTTCATATAAGCTGCATCAGAGACAACTGAAGATGAAAAAACTACCATCCGCATATATAACTAATTTGTGCTGTGCACCAACAAGAACCTGCTTTAAATTTCCATGCCAATTTACAACCCCCATACTGTACCAGGCAAGGTTAGTGGCTATTGAAAATACCACCAGGACAGGACTATCTAAAGACACATTCGGTAGTGTGTTAACTATACAAAAAAAGACACTGTACAGTTTAAAAACAAATCTTACACAGCCTTACATTTCAATTTTTTCCTTTAAAAGGAGTGAGTTGTGTACAGGGGGGTTAAATGCTTTATAGACAAGGAAAAAAAACTGCGCTAGAACCAACTTATTCATCATCATCTTCTTCATCTTTTCATCCTCTTCATCTTCCTCTTCTTCCTCATCTTCTTCATCTTCCTCGTCTTCCTCCTCCTCCTTCTTTTTCTTGCTCTTTTCAGCCTTGACAACTCCCTTTTTTGCTGCATCAGGCTTTCCTTTAGCTCCGTATGCAGCAATATCCTTTTCGTATTTTTCCTTCAGCTTAGCAGCCTTCTTTTCATAAGGCTGTTTATCATCTGCAGCAGTGTTATTCCACATCTCTCCCAGTGTCTTTGCAACATCACCAATGGATAGGCCAGGATGTTCTCCTTTGATTTTTGGGCGATATTCAGAACAGAACAAGAAAAAGGCCGAAGGAGGCCTCTTGGGTGCATTGGGATCCTTGAACTTCTTTTTTGTTTCCCCTTTAGGAGGGACATAGGTTTTCATTTCTCTTTCATAACGGGCCTTGTCTGCCTTTGCCATATCTTCAAACTTTCCTTTCTCTTTAGCAGACATGGTCTTCCACCTTTCTGAGCACTTCTTAGAAAACTCTGAGAAGTTGACTGAAGCATCTGGGTGCTTCTTCTTGTGCTCCTCCCGGCAAGTTTGCACAAAGAATGCATATGATGACATTTTGCCTCTCGGCTTCTTAGGATCTCCTTTGCCCATGTTTAGTTATCTTTCCTCCGCGAGGCACAGAGTCGCCCAGTGCCCGTTCGGCTCTCACTTGCCCCGGCGCTGTCTCTATGGAGCTCAATGTACTGCAATGGCTGTGAGATCGGGAGCCAGACGCAGCCTCCTCACTCTCTCCACTCTGTAACCTATTTATTTATATTTTTTAAATAAAGTATTTTCAGCCCCAGAATTATGTTGCTAATTCTTGTCTTTTCCTTTTTAGAGAGGCAGAAATTCAGATCTTCTGAGATACTTACTGAACTTGAGCTGTGAGAAATTAGCTTCAGGAGTAAGTCTGACTACTGAAGATTTTCTGCTTAGACTTTACCCTCCATACCACAATCTAGAAAGTGGTAGGACTTCTGTATCCTTTTTGCTGCCTCTTTCTGTCTGTCTCTGTCTCTGTCTCTCTCTGTCTCTCTGTTCAAATATGTTTAAATTTCTCTTGTTCTTTATATTTGTATTTACTTATTTTACTTAAAGTAAAATATATCTTGGCTCTCAGCCCCTCCTTACGTTACTACTTCTTCCTTTTCCCCACTTCCACTTATGAGAGGCAGAAACTCAGATCTTTTCAGATGCTTACTGAACTTGAGCTGTGATAAATTACTTTCAGGAATAAGACTATTGAAGGATTTCTACTGAGACTTCACACCCCACACCCCAATGTAGAATGTGGTAGGGTCTCTGTATACTTTTTGCTGTCTCTCTCTTTCTCTCTCTCTGTAAATTATTTTTAACTTTTCTTATTTATTCTTTTTTTATTTATTCATCTTTTAAAGTAAAGTACTTTCTTGGCTCTCAGCCCCTCCTTTATGTTGCTAATTCTTACCTTTACCCCTACTGTTTAAGAGGGCATAAACTCATATCTTCTGAGATACATATTGAACTTGAGCTGTGAAAAATTACTTTAGGAGTAAGACTAACTACTGAAGATTTTCTGCTGAGTGTTCATTCTCCATAAGCCAGTCTAGAAAGTGGTAGGCTCTCTGTATCCTTCTTGTTGTCTCTGTCTATCTCTCTTTAAATTCTTTTTAATTTTTCTTATTTTTTTAATTTATTCATTTTTTTAAGTTAAAGTATTTTCTTGGCTCTCACCCCTCCTTTATTTTGCTAACTCTTGCATTTCTTCCCTCACCATTTAGGTGAGGCAGAAATTCAGATCTTCTGGGATGATTACTGAACTTGAGCTGTGAAAATTACCATCAGGAATAAGACTGACTACTGAAGATTTTTCTGCTGAGACTTCACTCTCCAGACTCCAATCCAGAAAGTGGTTGTTGGCTCTCAGCCCCTCCTTTATGTTGCTAATTCTTGCCTTTTTCTCTACCCATTTAAGAGAAGCAGAAACTCAGATCTTCCGACCTTCTTACTGAACATGAGCTATGAAAAATTCCTCTAAGGAATAAGACTGACTACTGAAGATTTTCTGCTGAGACTTCACTCTCCACACCCAAACTAGAAAGTGTTAGAGCTTTTGTATAATTCTTGCTGTCTCTGTCTCTCTTTAATTAAAAATTTTTTTATATTTTTATTTACTTATTATATTTAAAGTAAAATATTTATTCACTCTCAGCCTCTCCATTATGTTGCTAATTCTTGCCTTTCTCCCCTCACATTTAGAAGAGGCAGAAACTCAGATTTTCTGTGATGCTCACTGAACTTGAGCTGTGAAAAACTGTCTTTAGGAATAAGACTGATGACTAAAGATTTACTGCTGAGACTTCACTTTCCAGACACCAATGCAGAAAGTGGAAGGGCATCTATATCCTTCACATTTTCTCTGTCTCTTTCTCTTTAATTTTGTGTTATTTTTTTCCTTTTTTTTTTTAAGGTAAAGTAAGGTAAACTCTGGAAAGTGCATGAACCCTACATCAAAAAAAAAAAAAATTCCTATTTCCTTTGTAAATCTTCTTGACCTTAAGTCAAACAATGCTTTCTATCCTTATTTTTTAAAGATAGATTTTCTGTATATAAAATTCTAGCTCAAGAGGATTTTTTCTATTGCACTTTAAGATCTCATTGCATTGTCTTTTGACTATAATACTGATTAAAATTCAGCCTTCATTCTTGCTTTGTTATATTCTATGTAACATATCATCTCTCTCAACCTCTCTCTCTCTCATCTTAGCTTTTGTTTTTGGCCACTTGACTATAGGATGTTCTTAAATTTCTTGGATTTCTTGGAGCTCCTAGGATGTGTGGCTTAACTTTTTCTCACATGAAGAGTAAGGGATGAGATTCAAGCGAAAGCTTTACCACATTCATTACATTTAAATGGTTTTTCACCAGTATGAATTTTTTCATGTTCAAGGAGATTTTGTCACTGACTGAAAGCTTTTCCACACTGATTACAGTGATAAGGCTTCTCTCCAGTAAGAATTTTCTCATATTCTGTAAGATCTGATTTCTGACTAAAGGCTTTCCTACTATATTGTGCATGCATAGGGATTCTCACCAGTATGAATTCTCTGGTGTCTAATGAGGTTTGACATTTGAATAAAAGCTTTCCTGCCCTCATTGCATTCATAAGGTTTCTCTCCAGTATAAATTTTCTGATGTGTAATGAAATTTTCTAACTAAAAGCTTTTCCACATTCATTCCATTTATAGGGTTTCTCAAGCTGTATAATTTCTCATATGTACAGTAAATGATGAACTTTGAAAGAAGGCTTTCCCACATTCACTACATTCATAAGGTTTCTCACCTGTATGACTTCTCATGTGTATGATAAGTACTGAGCATTGAGAAAAAGCTTTTCCACATTTATTACATTTATAAGGTTTCTCCCCTGTGTGACTTCTCATATGCAGAGAAACAGATGATATTCGAGAAAAAGCTCTTCTACATTCATTACATACATAAGGTTTCTCCCCAGTATGAATTTTCTCATGTTCAATAAGATTTTGCTTCTGGCTGAAGGATTTCCCACATTCCTTACATCATAAGGTTTTTCTCCAGTATAAATTCTCTCATATTCAATGAGATTTGATTTCTGACTGAAGGCTTTCCAACAACCCTTACATGCATAAGGCTTCTCCACAGTAGGAATTCTCTGATGTCTAAAAAGATTTGACATTTGAATGAAAGCTTTTCCATTTTCATTACACTTACATGGTTTTTTCACCAGTATGAATTTTTTGATATGTAATAAGATTTTCCTTCCTGCTGAAGGCTTTTCCATATTCCTTGCATTCATATGATTTCTCTCCAGCATGAATTCTCTCTTGTCTGATGAGATCAAATTTATGACCGAAGTCTTGTCCACACTGATTGCATTTTAAAGGGTGTTACAACATAGGATAAACAATGGTATAATGGTTTCCTATACTCATTACATTCATAATTTTTGTCTCTTACACAGTCTATCTCATAACTATGTAAGTCTAAATTATGTTCCAAATGTTTATCAAGTGAGTCATATTCATAGAAGCTTTGGCTCAAAGTAACAATGTCTGAGCTCAGAGGAAATACCTTTGGAGACTTTTAATATTCAGCACCTTTTTCCTTAATCAGAGTTTTCTTGGATATAGATGTGACTTTCTTCACAAGTGTTCCCTGTTGCTTCTTGATCTACTCATCAACTTCCCAAACTGGACATACCTCCCAAACATTTCTTCCTCCATCACCCATGCCTCTTCTTCTTGCTCCAACTTGAAGATCCCATCTGGTTTGGTGACTTGACAACCTACTGTAACTAGGTTGCTATAGTTCTCCAGCATCACATCCCAGTACAAGTTCCTCTGAGCAGGTTTCATTTGCTGCCACTCTTCCTGGGTAGCACACATCCTTAAATGTCACTGTTTTAAGATACCTGACTATATCTTCTTCTTCCTTGGAAAGGGCAGAGTCCTCAGAATACCAACCTCTCCTTTCCATCATCTGGATCAAATGGTCCATTGCCACACAGCTATTACTTAATTCTCCAAAGGTTAAGATGTCATTCAGACCTTTCCCACTCTGGGCAGAAGAGTCAAGATAGGCTACAGGTCCAGAAACACGAGGGTCTACCCTTTTTCTGGGCTCTTCAGCCTCCAGGGTACGTCTCAAGTCAGTAGGTCTTCCATGATAGACACTTGTTCCTCAGGCTTCTTTCTATTCCTAACACGGATCTGTCCTACCCTTTTGGAGCCAGGATCCGTGGGCAGGAGCATAGTCTTGATCCGAGCACTCCTCCTCACTGCCGCTACTCCATACTCTCCAGGCTTCTGAAAAAGCAGCCTTTATTTCTTCTAGTGTTTTTCTGCTACTTTTCTCTCTCTTCTCCTGCTGAAGATCCAGTTACAAATATGGTCTTGTTGATTTATTTCATAATATTATTGGCAATAGTCAGTAAATTTGCCTTTTTATCACATTAATTTGAGTCTGTTGATGCTGTCAATAGAATCTTCTGTCTGTTAATTCAGAGGTACAAGAAGCCCAAAATAGCCGAAAAGAAGTCTTATTTAAATTGAATAATTGTTATGTCCCTAAGTAAAAGAAACATACCTTTAGAACTAAGATTGCTAGACCAGCAGGGCATAAAGCTGTGGGGACAGGAAACAATAATATATTCACAGCTTACATTACCAGATTTTATAGGAAAAGCCACTCCTATTTCCATTTCTTGATTCCTGTACTTCTGAATCCTGGATATGGCAGAAAGAACACAATATGTTGGCTGCTTATTTAGAGCATATACAGTATCCTGGTATTTTCCCTAGATGGTGCTGTAACTGAGTCTTCATGCAATCATTCCACCATTCCATCATCCAACTATTGTACTTCAAGTTGACAGGGAATATGGTGGGCTGGACCATGACACAGAGGTAAAATGCAACATACTATGAGACTGACCCACATAGGAAGTTCCAGGTTCACATCCAGAGACCTCCTTAATTACGCCCAGCATGTGTGTGCCCATGACTTGGGGTTACTGAGGTTGGTGTTGGATTGTGGTGTCAAGAACCTGTTGGTGAGGTACTTTGTCTCTATCTCTCTCTTTCCCACTCATGGAAGAAATAAATCAAATAAAACATTTTTAGAAGAGAAGATAGAGGGGCATGATGATTAAGGTGACAGGATCCCACATAGCTGATTGCACAGTTCAAGTCTCAACTCTATGGCTTAAAAAACACAGCAGTCACGTGTGTATGCATGCCCAAAATCTCAAGAGGAGAATGAAGGAGAAGGAATTGCGGTGTAGCTACCCCCTGGGTGATGTCTCACTTTCCCTCTCTGTGTCTCTATCTCTGTATCTCTCCAATAAGCACAAATGCCCTATAGCAAACTATAAAAAAGAGAAAGATGATAGGGAATATGGTTAGGACCAGTGAATATAATGAGTATGGGCCCATTACTACCCTTCATTTGCCGTGGAGTTCTTTGAGTAAAAGCAATGCTATGTGTAATACCATGGCAGTGGAAAAGGCATTCTGTAAGTCCACAGATGCTATTGGTCTGTCAGAAAAGTCATGACGTATTTTTCTGTTTTTCTATGTAAAAATATGTCATGACTTTTCTGACAACCTAACAGTTTGGTAGAAGCACTGTGTGTAAGGAAGGTGAATCCATTGCCAGTAAGAACAGATCTCCACCCCTCCCATGATGGATACAGTATAATATAATCAATCTGCCACCAGAAAGCTAACTGGTCATTCCAGAAACTAGCTCCAAATCGGGAACTCAGCATTGGTCTCTGCTGCTGGTAGACTGAGCACTCAGCAGTGTACACATGTAGCCAGATCGGCCTTGGTAAGAGAAGTCCATGTTTGCTGAGCCCATCCTCAACCTCCACCCCCGCTGCCATTGCTACCTTGTTCAGGAGTCCTTTGGCTGATATAGGGATGAAAAGGGAAAGAGGCTGACTGCTATTCACAGAACCTATCAATTCTATCCACTCAGTTATTAAAATCTGCTGAAATCATGGGACCAGCAGTTGGCGTAATAGCTATGTCGCTGGACTCCCACGTAGTCTACTGCGGTTCGCGTCCCGGACCCGGTGGCTTAAACTCACGCCAGGCGCGTGTGTGTGCGTGCCCAAGATCCTGAGAGGAGAATGGAGGAGAAGGGATTGCGGTGTGGCCATCCCCCCTGGGGGGTGATTTCTCGCTTTCTGTCTCTCTGTCTCTCTCTGTCTGTCTGGCAAGCGCACGCACCCTATAGCGAAAAAATCTCTCCAAAAAAAAAAAAATCTGCTGAGATCACTCTTTGCAAGCATTCACATGTGACACAAATATCTTTATGGCTTTTCCCCATTCAGGAAGATCTCTCCTTCCACAACATGTAGCTCTTCCCTAGATCTACTTGTTGCCAGTTTCATGTTTTATTTTACAAGTCTCTGGCCACCCAGCAAACCACTGGCCAAAGCCCACAAATCAAATATACTTGCATACCTCTAGGCATTTCTCCCTACCAGCAAAATTAACAGCCAGGTTTAATCTGGGAAATTTTCCCTTCATTACTGTCTCTCAGAGATGCAATGGTATAGCTGTCTACTCTTGGGTAGTGCTTGAACATCGTGTAGAACCACTTTAAACCAGGCCCATGTTTTCCTTGATCAACTCAACATAGGGAACTCTGCACAAAATCATGAACATGAACTGGACAGAGAAAGTAATGTAGCAAGAGAGGGGAGTATGGGCATTTCGAACATTTCTTCATATAATTACTGCAGAGCTTCAGAGCCTGATGAAGCCAGGTTCCAAATACATCACTTCTATGTGATTATGGAGTAATGCTATGCATACCCAAATTTATGGCTTGCTGTATTTGACTACATCCAGGTCATGAGGGATAGCATAGCCCATGTCTCTACTAAGGCCCAGGAACAGGACAAAAGATGTTTCTCAGAAGGAGAGTAATTTATCCACAGAGAGTGACTTTGTTCCAAACTCCCAAGGTTTACCCACAGAAGCCTAGAGAAGGCTATGTCTTACCATTGTTGCATTGCTAATAGAAATACTGGAGCATCGGTGGATTTAAGAGAATAGAGGCTTATTTTGACTCAGTCTGATGGCTGAGAAGTCCAAAGGCATTAAAAAGTGGCAGAAGGCAGACCTCAGAGTGTGGTCTGTATCCATGTTACTTTCTGTTTGCTTCCCTTCCACTCTCTATACACAAATCAGAAATCAATTATGGGGGCCCAACCCTAATAACATTATCACATCCAAACGCTCCACCGTGGGACACCAGGAAGGAACTTTCACTTAGTAATACAATCAAGTCCCAGCACATGGATTTGGGGGAAAACATCTAAATGCCAATATATAAAACCTTGGGGGACAAACAGTATCCCCATCTGTCATTGACACTTCAAGAACTATGAGATCAGGGGACCAGCAGTTGGCGTAATGGCTATGTCACTGGACTCCCACGTAGTTGACTGCGGTTCGAGTCCCGGACGCGGTGGCTTTAAACTCACGCCAGGCGCGTGTTGCATGCCCAAGATCCCAAGAGGAGAATGGAGGAGAAGGGATTGTGGCGTGGCTATCCCCCCTGGAGGGTGATTTCTCATTTTCTATCTCTCTGTCTCTCTCTGTCTTTCTGGCGAGCGTACATGCCCTATTGCAAAAACCTCTCACAAAAATAAAGAAAGAAAGAACGAACTATGAGATCAGTGGGATCATAAGGATCAAGTGGCAGGGCAACTTACATGGCCAGATCTATTGTGGAGACGTCTTTTTTTCTGAACCCCACTCAAAAACTAGCAGCTTTATGGGTCACTTGGTATGAGTCAGACTAGTACATCCAAATGAAGATTAAGTTGCTTTAAGTTATCCAGTTATAGAAGGGACCAATGCAATCATGCTTTACCTTGCAAGGGATATTTCAACATAACATACACCATTTCACCCCTAGAAATTTCTTTTTGTTTTTAAGAATTATTTTGTTTAATTTTTATTTACTATTCTTATTTTTAATTTTGATAAGAGACAGAGAGGGGGAAGTGAGAAGGTCTAGGACTTGAACTGCAGTAGACCACGTGGGAGTTCAGTGCCTTAACACCATGCCAACTGCTTGCCCCACACTCCTTGAAATTTCACTACTCTGAAAGGCCCCTAGATTTTTGTTGAATTTATTTTCCACCCTCTGATATATAAATGTTTTACCAATTAAGTTAATTACTTCTTTTTTTTTTTCCTTAATCATGATAGGGCATGTGCATTTTAGAATAAAGGAGAAAGAAGGATGAGCATCCTCCATCGGTCTCCCTTGCCTCCAGTCTTTTAGCCCACTGAATCTTGGGCACTGGTATGCATTCCTGATGTATTTCAGGCAAACCTGGTCTGCGATTCAAACCATGGTCACCATGTGGGATCCAGCTTCCCCTGAGCAGAACATAATCACTGTGCCACAGAGTCAGCCAGTTAATTACTTCTTGCTCACTAAACCAATTAGCATAATGGCATCAATGCAACGAACTATTGTGCTGTCTTGTGAAATGGGAAGGCAACCAAGGTGCCTGCAGACTAAATACAATATAGGGCAACAGGGTTGATTTACCTCTGAGGCAGGACAGTAAAGGTTAAGTTCTGCCCTTGTTACCTTTTCTCAGCTGAAAGATTACTTCTGGTGATATTAAGCAACAGGTAGTAAGGAAAAAGCCCTTGGTAGATCGATAGCTTTATACCCAACACCGGAGGTGTTATTTAGTCAAGCAAAGAAATCACATCTGAAATAGCAACTGCAATTGGAATCACAACATGGTTAAGTTTACTTCCAAAATAGATGCTATCCTGGTGGCTTCCACTTGGCCTTTTCTACTAGACAGCTCATTCCACAGGCTGGGAAACCAGTGTAAAGATTCTGCCAGTAGCCGAGTATGTCTCTTCCAATCATGCCTTCTGGAACTCGGGAAATGACCACAGGATGGGTCCTGGGACCCACTAGACCAACTCTGAGATGGATATGAGCTAAAATCCCACTGATCTCCTGACTTCCATGAGCCCCAGCTCTAACTGATGACCAAGCGATGTTTTGGGTCCTAGAATTAGCACCTCTTCAGAGCCAAGAACCAGTAATCCTCAAAAAGTCTAATTATTTCCTTTCTCCAAAGGAAATAATAACCCTAGTAAAACCACATAAATCTCTTTGGAGACAGAAGAAAGGTTGATGGTACAAATTGCTGTCAGTGTAGTGGGGTTCAAGAAGACCAGCTTCCCTTTCATTTAAAGGTTCTGGGTCTGTAAATTGACTGAAGTCTCAGAAGTCACTAAGGGACTATAACTTTCTATTTTTAAGTTAGACATTTGTAAACTTGACTTAGAATTTCCACTTACACAGATCGAATACAAATTTAGTAGACATGCCCAGCAGGTGGCATGGTGGTTAAGGCGCTGAATTCCCACATGGCTGACCACAGTGGGAGTCCTGGACCTGGTGGCTTGAAAATCACAGCAGGTATGTGTGCATGCCAAAATCCCAAGAGGGGAATGGAGGAGGAGGGATCGTGGCTTGGCCATCCTCCCAGAGTGATTTCTCACTTTCCCTCTCTCTGTCTCTCTCTGTCTCTCTCATACACCCTATAGCAAAAAGCCTAAAATAATGCATAAATACATATCAATTTTTTTTAATTTAGTAGACTACTGTCTTAGTTCATTTTTGTGTTGCTAACAGAAATACTTGAGACTGGGTGATTTATAAACACAAAGGTTTATTCAGAATTGATCATGGGGACATGCCTCCCTCATCACAGCAATGACCTTAATTTTAATCTCTTCCCAAAGGCCCCACCCATTGACACCATAATTAGATCAGGTTTTCATCCTTTTAATTCCATTACAGTGGCTCAACACATAAATTTGGGGTAATGTATTTAAACTGTAGGAACTGCCTATGTATTCCTCTTTTAGGGAAACATGATAATCAATGTCAGAGGTTTCTGCAAGTCAGACTGTTCTGACTTTGAAGTCTATTCTGCCTTTT
Organism: Tupaia tana; assembly: GCA_026018925.1. NCBI lineage: Eukaryota > Metazoa > Chordata > Mammalia > Scandentia > Tupaiidae > Tupaia > Tupaia tana. The sequence continues at coordinate 11,695,020 of JAKSZU010000016.1, forward strand.
TTCTGCTGTCCACTATGGTAATCACACCTATTTTAATTTATCTTTAGTGACTTGACTCCTGTCACCCAAAGATTTAATTACGCCCATTGTAGTTAGGATCCTGGTTCCTTGGCAGAAGTTTCCCACTAGAATGTCTAGTTTAGGGAGAAGGGCAAAAGATGTACCTTCTGGACCAGAGTGAATGGGCACGTCCTACATGATAAATCCGCTCTAACGTTCCAGTCTCCCTGCTATATGGATATATGGACTTCTTTGAGTGGGATAGTTTAAACATTTTTTTTCATCCCACATATTCTAACTCTGTACAAGAACTTTCGTTTATGTCGGTTCCTAGCAAAGACAGGACAGTAACTCCGCCAAGTGCATCAGGCCCACAAAGCCTTACCTGAGATTGCACTACCCAGCGAACCCCAGGAAAAGTCGAGGCAGCCACTCGGGACCCACGGAGTAACATCGGTGCCTGCGAACCAGCCGGGCCTCCAGCAAAGCGTGAGTCCCGTGGGGCAGGCGCGCGCCCTGGCCCGCGGACGCGCCTCTGCTGCTTCCTGCGCCCCCGGGAGCACAGCAGGTCACACGCCGGGCGCTGGGCTCGCCACGTGCTGCCTGCTGCCGGGCTGCCTCGGCGTCAGGGCGCCAGGGCGCGAGCAGCCCGAGCTCAAACAGCCTTCCTCGGAACTTCTCCAGGAAACCGTTGGGTGGCGGAGATGGGCGCTCCTTCCTGCAGCCGCTTTTTAACGAGCCGTCCCGCGTGAGAACGTCGCCCGTGCTTCCTGGACATGAGACTTGGTTCCTCCTCCAAGGTCACCCCAGTCGGGGAGACCGATCCTGAGTTGAACCAAGGGCCAGAGTCAGCGTCTCTGAAACCGGAGTCGCAGAGGAGCGCGGCGCCAAGGCAGGGGTCGGACTCAGAGACCGCGCCACCGCCGCTGTCAGCGCAGCTCGACGGCCGGTGGCCGTCGTCTTTTCAGGGTCAGGAAGGGCAGTCCAGAGAGCGGGAACTGTCAGTAATACAGGAGTTGGAGTCGAAGCAGTCTGGGAAACCGGATACAGTCGCACAAGAGTCAGAATTGGAACCCGTAGTGCCCGAGGCTGTCACCGGGAACCGCTGCAAAACCGACTGCCTGGAAGCGCCGCTCTCCCGCGCCTTCCAGCGGCTGGGATGGGTGGTAGGGTCGTACCCCTGGGTCTTCCTGCTGGTGCCCATGGTGCTGACGGCCGTCCTCGGCACTGGCTTCATCTTCCTCTCGGATGAGGAAGAAGACCTGGAGGAGCAGTACACCCCAATCGCGAGTCCCGCCAAGGCAGAGCGGCGCTTTGTGCAGGAGCATTTTCCCACCAACGACTCCTATAGCTTCTCCGCCTCCAGGAGGAGCAGCGACTACAATTTCGCCTCCATTCTGGTGATCTCCCGCACCGAAACGGTACTGGAACAAGACATCTTTAGAGAAATAAGCAAACTGGACAGGGCCGTGCAGACGTTGTATGCGGTGCATAATGGGACCAAGATCCTCTTCAGTCACGTGTGCGCCAAGTACATGACGGTCTGCGTGCCCCCCAACCCGCTCCTGCACGCCTGGCAGCTGGACAAGACGCTCTACCTGAGGAACCTCACCTTCCCCATCTACAGCCACAAGGGCCAGCTGATCCACCTGGTGGGCTCCGTGGGAGGAACCAGCTTGGGTGAGAGGGTGGGAATGGGCAAGCTTATCCTGCAGGCCAAAGCCATGCGGCTGGTGTACTTCCTGAAGTCCGAGCAGCAGGTGGACAAAGAGCAGAGCAAGCAGTGGCTGATCCAGTTCCTGGACCACATTCACAGTCTTACGGCCACTCTGGCCTTGGAAAAAATCAAGGTACCTGGCGGTTGGAGGTAGCGCGGAGGCCGGGAGACAGCGGGAGGGCTGAATTAGGAGCACTTGTGGGATCCTTGACTCAAGGCTGGGTGTGCTCTACAGTATTTGGTACTTAACCCTACTTTCTTAACACCGAAGGATGCCTACAAATCTTAAATCCTTGGTAACATTTCGGTCAATAACACAATCCTATGTCCCCCTAGACAGGTCTGTTCAGTACAGACATAGATCCTTACCTTGAATTTTGAGTTTCGGTTTTCTAATCAAATTTGAAATTCTTAATCTTTGCTGGTTTCTGGGAGTCCCAAAACTTGTTTGGAGCTCACTGTAATTAAAAAACAAACAAATCTCTCAATAACAGTTCTATGGTATTATTTAAGAAGATAACTAGCTCAGCATTTTTCAAGTTAGTTATACTAGGGGACTCAAAAAGTTTGTGGAGAAATTAAAGTATTAGTTTATTTCTGTAAAAAAATTTTTTGAAATCCATTCATTTTTTCAGAATACAGATTTTCCATGAACTTTTGAAGACCCCTTGCATATAAACCACCTAGTGGGTGTGAGGCACATGTTAGCTGTTTAATAATTGTCAGCACAGCAACCTACTAACACAGTCATGCATCCCTTAACAAAGTGGATAGTTTCTGCAACAATTTAGGTGATTCGGTCCTTGGGCAAACATCATAGAGTGTATTTACACAAACCTGGAAAATCATAATCCACATATGTTGATCTTTTACTGAATTTTTACACGTTTTAGAAACAATCTATATTATGTATATAGAGTTTGTAACTCACACACATTTTGAAATTAATAGTTACTTATGTGAGTATATTTTTGTGGCAGGTGGTCTACTTTACATCCCTTTCCAGACAACTGGAATTTGAGGCAACATCTATGACAGTGATTCCTTTGTTTCACTGGGCATACATTCTAATCATACTATTTGCTGTCTTATCATGCTACAGGTAAAAATACTTTTATTAGTTTTCATAAGTTTATTTACTTATTTCTTCCATAAAGGAGAGAGAGACACAGGCATCCCCAACAGGGTCTTCACACCACAATCCACCCCAAGCCTCAGTCAGTCAGGGCACATGTATGCCCAGAGTACACAGGGAGGTCTCAGGATGTGAACTTGAGACCTTCCCATGTGGGTCCAGTATCATAGAGCATTATATTACTGATGCACCATGGGCCAGCCCCTAGTTTTTAAAATCTCTTTAAAAAATATGTTATTGTGGTAAAATATGTATAATATATATAACATAAAATATGCCACTTTAACCATTAAGTGTACAATACAACAGCACTAATTACATCCACAATGTTGTACAACCATCACAACTGTTTCCAAATAGTTTCCATTACCCCAAATAGAAACTCTGCAACCATTACACTAACCCTTGCCTAGTCCCAGTTAATCTTTGCTTTCTGTCTCTATGAATCTGCCTAATCCAGAGATTTCATATATGTGAAATCATATAATATTTGTACTTTTGTGACTGGTTTATTTCACTTAGCATAATTTTTCAAGGTTTATCCATCTTGTAGTATGTATCAGAACCTCATTCCTTTTTTTTTTCAATTTATTTATTTGCATTCATTCTCTGAACATCATTACAGCATACAAAATGAGATTTTCCATCCAAATTACACTATATATTGTCTCAATCAAGCACATCAACAAACATGTTATTGTCAGCAAATGATCTTCCATTTCTTGTCTTCTGTATGTTTTGCTTTTTCCCCCCCATCCTAGATTCTCTCTCTCTTACCCTCTGCCATCTCCCACTCTCCTCCCACAGTCTCTGGTAACTCTGTTTGCTTTCTATACTGTTTTCTCCTCACATTTTATTGTAACGCCAAAGACCCTAATCAATCCAAATACCCTCATAGCAAACACAGGTGATACCCACATTTCCATGAACACAAGTCTTACTTTACGCATCCTATAAAGTAGTACCTGTGGCTACATATCCTACTGCAGTCATTGAATAGATATATATTTTTTTTTCTGAAACTTTTTTTTTTGTAACTCAATTTACATTCCTTCCCTAAGCTTCATCACAGCATACAAAATGCAATCTCCCATCCAGTACACACTGCATAGTGATACAATCATGCACATTACAAAAAATTTTCCATTACTAGTTCCTAGAATTACTTCCACCCCTCTTTCTGACCCTCTGTCCCTTCCCACCCTCCTCTCACACCACCCCCGGTGTCTACAATTGTCCTTCATTCCCTTCCCACCCACGTTGCATTGATCACACAATTTCCTACATAATCTAACTACTTTCAATGGTGAGTTCACTCATTACTACTAAGAAAACCAGTTTTAACTTAACTCAAAGAAATGCCAAGGAACTTTGCTTAAAGCCAGGAAACAAGTTAGGATTCTGTTCAAATGGAAGGTGCATGAACCTATCAGTCTCATGAACTTTTATCTTCTGTTCTGGTTCAATTTTCCTGATTAAATTCTGGGATATAGTATTCAACTCCAGACTTGTCCCTCTGATTAAGTTGGCCACTTTCATAGTTTTTTGACTCTTATTTCTGTGTGTCTGTGTTTAATTTTCTTGATACAGCACACCCTTGAGAACTTCTTGGAGATCTGGTCTGGTGCTGGTAAATTCTTTCAGGTTTTGTTTATCTGAGAATGTTCTTGTCTTTTCTTCCCACCTGAAAGATAATCTTGCCGGGTACAGTATTCTTGGCTGAAATTGCTTCTCTCGTAACACTTTGAATATATTTTCCCATTCTCTCCTCGCTTGCATTGTTTCTGATGAGAGATCTGCTGTTAGCCTGATGGGATGTCCTTTGTAGGTAACTTGATGTTTCTCTCTTGCCAATCTTAGTATCTTGTCTTTGTCTGCGGTTTTGGTCAACCTGGCTATAATGTGTCTTGGAGAAGATCTTCTTGGGTTGATTCTATTTGGGGTCCTTTGTATTTCCTGGGACTGGATCTTCGAATGCCTCTCTAGGTTTGGAAAGTTTTCTTGCAGGATTGCATGGAATAGATTATCAATGCCCTTATGGGTCTCTTCACCTTCTGGAATGCCAATTATCCGGATATTTGGACGTTTGATGGTATCCAGTACTTCTCGCATATCATTCTCAAATTTTTGAGCCATTTTCTCAGTCTTCGTGGTGGACTTTTCTAAGCCAGCCATTTTCTCTTCTACATCTGAGATTCTATTTTCTGAATGATCTAGCCTGCTTTTAATACTTTCAAGGGAGATTTTGACTTCTTGTATTATAGACTTCATCTCTAGCAGTTCCGTTTGAGTCTTTTGTAAAGTGTGTAATTCCTCTTTTAGATCTTGCAAGAATTTCCTCATCTCCTGGAACTCGGCAACTTCTTTCTCCTTTCTCTTTAGCAGTTCATTATCTCTCTTTTCTTCCATCTCTGTTAGTTTCGACATTACGAATGTTCTAAATTCCTTATCAGACATTTCCATGACTTTCACCGAACTGCTTGTGGATGAAGGAGAGTTACTCTTTTCCATTGGAGGAGAGGTATTTTCTCGTTTTCCCATATTTCTCGTGATCCGACGGTGATTTCTTGTCATCTGATGAATGGCGTGTTTCTTTCAAATTCTTGAAGTTAAGCCTCAATGTTCAGGAGCAAGCAGACAGAGGTGTTCTAGAATCTGATTGCCGTTCTGTTGTGATCGCACACTAGCTTTGCTTGCTGGAGGCTGAATTATGAGTAGAAAATCTTCATTTCTCCTGTGCCCTGAAATATCTAGTTCCCAGTTTCCATGAGGAATCTTCTCAGAGAATCAGAACCTCATTCCTTTTGATGGCTAATGTAAAACACTCTGATTTTGTTCTTTTTCCGAATTATTTTGGTCAACCAGGGCTCCTTACAGTTCCATTTGAATTTGAGATATGCTTCTTCATTTCTGAAAAAGGAAAAAAAGAAAAAAAAAGGCTATTGGAATTTTGGTAGGGATTGTTTTGGGTAGGATTGACATAGCAATCCTCCTGGCCGTTAAACTAAGGATCTTTACACATATTTAGGTTTTCTTTAGTTTCTTTCAGCAATGTCTAGCAGTTTTCAGTGTATAAGTCATTCATCCCCTTGGTTAATTTTTTTTTTTTTTTTTTTTTAAGAAAGGTTTTGTTATAGGGTGCTTGTGTTCACCAGAAATCACCCGCCAGGGGAATGGCCATGTGGCAATCCCCTCTTCTCCATCCTCCTCTCAGAATTTTGGGCATGCACACGCATGCACCGAGTGAGTTTCAATCCTCTGGGTTCAGGACTCAAACCACGGTCAACTATGTGGGAGTCCAGCAATGTAACCAGTACACCATCTTCTGGTTCCTCCTTGGTTAAATTTTTTCCTAGGTATTTTACTCTTTTAGAGCTATTTATATGGAATTGCTTTCTTAATTTTCTTTTGGGATTGTTTATTGCACATACGCAGAAACTGATTTTTGTGTGTTAACCTTGTATCCTTCAGCTTTACAAATTTGTGTATTCTAGTATTTTTGTGAATTCTTAGGAATTTTCATACATCAGATTATGTAATCTGAGATGGCTTAGCTATTTTTTTCTTTTCCAATATAGGCACCTTTTATTTCTATTTCTTATCTAATTGTTCTGGCTGGAACGTCCAGTACGATGTTAAATATCGATGCTGAAAGTGGATATTCTTGAAGAAAAGCTATTGTTTTTCACCTTTGAGTATGACATTAGATTGTGACTCATAAATGCCCTCGTCATTTTAAGCAATTTCCCTTCTATTCCTAGTTTTTGGGCGATGAGGGTTAGATTTTGTCAAGTACCTTTTCTGTATCTACTAAGATGATCATGTGGTTGTTTTCCTTTGTGCTATTAATGTAGTGTATTAGATTCATTTTTCCTTTCTTGAACCACCCGTGTTTTCCTGGGATAAATCCCACTTGTCTGTGGTGTGTGTGTGTATATATAATTATTTTTCATAGGACATGCATGCTCATTGAAGACAGAAAGAGGGAACGTAAGAAGTCACCTCCCAGGGCGAAAAGCCACACTGCAATCCCTTCTCCTCCATTTTCCTCTCCTCTCAGGATTTTGGGGCACACATACACCAGGCCTGGCGTAATTTTCAAGCCATGGGGTCTAGGACTTAAACCATAGTTGGCCCATGCAGGAGTCTATCACCTTAACCACCACACCACCTAGTGGCTTCATACATAACTGAGTTGTGTTTGCTAGTATTCGCTAAGGACTTTTTTTTTTTTTTTTTTTAGAGGTTTTTGCTTTAGGGCGCGTGTGCTTGCCAGACAGAGAGAAACAGAGAGACAGAAAGTGAGAATGACCATGCCCCAATCCCTTCTCCTCCATTCTTCTCTCAGGATCTTGGACATGTACATGTGCCTGGCATGAGTTTAAGCCACAGGGTCTGGGACTCGAACAGCAGTCAACTACATAGGAGTCCAGCGACATAGCCGTTACACTAACTGCTGGTCCCCTAAGGGCTTTTGCAACTGTCATTTTCTTCTCTTGTGATGGCTTTATGTGGTGCTAGTATCAATATAATGCTGATCTCATAGAGTGAATTAGGAAGTATTTCCTCCAATATTTTTAAAGAGCTTGCGAATTAGTGATAATTTCCCTTTAGATGTTTGGTGGAACTTCCCAGAGAAACCATCTGGTGGTTCAGGACTCTTCTTCATTGGGAGTTTTTTGATTACTAATTCAATCTTTTTATTATACTTTTTGCAGACCTGCTGAGATTTCCTCTCATCTTAAGTCAGTTTTGTGTGTTTGTAGGAATTTGTGCATTTCATCTGGGTTATATGATATTCAGCATAGAGTTGTTGATAATACGAGGGGGGGGTCTTCAAAGAGTTCATGGAAAATGCATATTATGGAAAAATTGCATGGATTTCAATATTTTTTTCAACAAAATACAATCATACTTTTAATTCAACTTTCCATGAACTTTTGGAAGTCCTCTCACATCCTCTCATAATTTCATGTTTCTATAAGGTCAGTAGTAATATATTCACTTTCATATCTGACTTTATTGTCTTTTTTCATTATCATTCTAGATAAAGTTTTGTCACTTTTGTTGATCTTTTCAAAGACCCAACTATTGGTTTCATTGATTCTCTCATTTTCCTAGTCTCTATTTCTGGTCTAATTTTATTATTTCTTTCCTTCTTGCTATGGTTCATATGATCATTCCAAAACTCCTATGTGAAAATCTAATCCCCAGTATAATAGTATTAAGAAGTGTAACATTTGAGAGGTGATTAGAATAGGATTAATTCCATTATAAAAGAATTCCAAGAGAGCTTGTTAGCCCCTTACACCACGTGAAGATACAGAAAGAAGGCACTATCTATGAAAGATTGAGCCCTCACTAGATGATTTGTCTCCTGGCACCTTGATCTTGGGCTTTCCAGCCTCTAGAACTATAAGAAATAAGTTTCTATTGTTTATTTATCACCCAGTCTAAGGTATTTTTTTATAACACTCACAGACTAAGCCACTCTGATAGCTTTGTTTTTTTGTTTTACGGGGTATTTTTAATTCTTTTTTTCAGTTCCACAAGGTGCTATGCTAGGATATTTATTTGAGATCTCTTTTCTTTTTTTCTTTTAAGGTTTCTCCATAGGGTGCTTGTGCTTGCCAGAGACAGACAGTGAGAGAGAAGGCAAGAAATTACCTCCCAGAGGGAATGGCCACACCACAATCCCTTCTCCATTATCCTCCTGGGATTTGGAGCATGCATGTACATACACCCAGTGTGAGTTTCACGTCACCAGGTCCAGGACTCAAACTACATTTGACCACGTGAGAGTCAAGAACTTTAACCACTACCCCACTTTGCTAGCCCCTTTTTTTTTCCTGTTTTCATGTTAGTATTTTCAGGTATCTTTTTCTGAGCACTGTTGTCACTGCATTTTATAAGTTACAGTATGTGTACGTTTGTTTTCATTCATTACTAAGTATTTTCTTTTTTAAAAAAGAATTATTTTATTTAATTTACTTACTTACTTACTTACTTACTTACTTATTTATTTATTTATTTATTTATTTATTTAAATTTGACCAGAGAGGGACAGAGCAAGAGAGAGAGGGAGAGGGAAAGCAAGCCATCAGGTCTGGGACTCGAACCACAGTTGGCCATGGTTCAAGTGTAGGGCCCTTTATCACAATGCCACCTGCCAGCCCTATCACTAAGTATTTTCTAATGTGCCTGTGACTTCTTTGACCCATCTCTTCCACTCTTTCACTTTGATCTCCCTCTCAGTCTCTTTTTTGTGGAGAGAAGGGGATGACAGAACTTTTTTCTCAAAGATGCTAAACAATGACATCAAATAGACAAAATGGTTATCAATGGACTTTAAAAATCTGACTCAGCGAATCCAGGACACATACAGATAATTCAGAGGTATACTTCTGATTTGGAGACAATTCTAAAGAACTGATCATCTCAGGTAAATGTTAGATGAAACTAAGTCTAGTTTTTTGGTGAGCTTTATTTTTGCATATATTTTTTACTTTACACAGTGCATCAATGATTAAATGAACTCTTGTGATCTGAAAACTAAACTTTGATGTCAGCAAAAAACAGAATTTAGATGTATAAGGAGCCCCAAAGATTGTAAGAGGGGACTTCAAAAAGTTCATGAAAAATAGAATTAAAATTAGGAGTTTATTTTGGGACTAAAACATTTTTAAACCCATGTATAGTTTGTTCTTTGTGTTTTGTTTGTTTGTTTGTTTGTTTGGGTTTTTTTAGAGATATTTTTCCTATAGTGTGTGCTCACCAGGGAAAGAGAGAAATATAAATAGAGAAAGAAGGAAATCACCCCCCAGGGAGGATGGCCACACTGCAATCCATTCTCCTCTATTCTCCTCTGGATTTTAGGCACACATAAACACACACCCAGTGTGAGTTTCAAACCACCAGGTCCAGGATATGAACCACAGTCAGCCATGTGGGAGCCTAGTGATGTAACCCATCAGCTGGCTCATATGAAGTTTGGATTATTTTTTTTGCCCTTTTTTTTTTTTTTTTTGGAGAGATTTTTGCTATATGGTACGTGTGCTCACCAGAAAGACAGAGACAGACAGAAAGCAAGAAATCACCCCCCCCCCCCAGGTGGGTTGCCATGCCCGTAATCCCTTCTCCTCCATTCTCCTCTCAAGATCTTGGACACGCACGCACACATACCCGGAGTGAGTTTAAGCCACAGGGTCCGGGACTCAAACCATGGTCAGCTACATGGAGTCCAGTGACATAGCCATTATGCCAAATGCTGGTCCCCATATGAAGTTTTTTGAAAGTATGCATTTTCCATGAACTTTTTGTTAAAGTTAGTAACAAAACATTCTTTAGTATGGAAGTTACGAGATACTATAATTGGTTTGAAAGAAGTTTTCTACTAAATAGTTGGTTTTGAAGATGTGAATGTATAACCATTTCTTGCTTATTTTCATAAATGATTAAGAAAAACAATGCATAAAGTCTGTATTAAAGGCAATTAGAACATGACTGATATTGTCTTTAAATTTTTTTTATGCCTTTGTAACCAATACACTGAACACAAAAGACTCAGGAAGTATAACTTAAAGCAACTTTATTTTTGTCTTCCTTTGTCCTCTTTCAGTTTTGAAGGTAGAGCAAATTCTTCCTCTGCCCTATGAAAACGTGGGCCGGCCCTATGACTTTGTGGTCATTCTTTTTTTTTTTTTTTTTTTTTTTTTTGGAGAGGTTTTTGCTATAGGGCGCGTGCGCTCGCCAGACAGACAGAGAGAGACAGAGAGATAGAAAGCAGGAAATCACCCCCCAGGGGGGATGGCCACGCCGCAATCCCTTCTCCTCCATTCTCCTCTCGGGATCTTGGGCACGCACGCACACGCACCCGGCGTGAGTTTAAGCCGCCGGGTCCGGGACTCGAACCGCGGTCGACTACGTGGGAGTCCAGCGACATAGCCATTACGCTAACTGCTGGTCCTCTCTTGTGGTCATTCTTAAGACAACGTCCTCCAGTCAGAACTAAAATGTCCATATAATAAATAAAAGTAGTAACTTGATTTGAAGCTATAGGGGGTTTTTCCCACCTCTTTTAGCAGACCATGCTACATGGGATAGTCCTTAAAGGGGTAAAGAGCACTTGCCAGACTTCTGTCACTTTTCCTCTCCATCTTGCTGAGCTGGTTTGTGCTTTGGAGCATGCTCAAAGAGTAGAAGAAAAGGAATAGGAAAATCCTCATGTACGCTGCCATAGTGGTCTGATGTATTCCTTCTCTGGCTTGGGCTTGGATATAAAACTGATCCTTCTGCTCTTCTAAGTTCTTAGAACACTTCTCTGTCCCCCTCCTTTATCACTGAGGGTCTTTTATCTGTGTTCTGGGTAGAGGTTCCTAATAGTCTCTAAGATATTCCTATCTCGCTTGTTTCACACACATGTACACTGGTTCTTTGCATACACACATTTACCTCATACTGGAACCCTTCGTTGAGCATATTTTAGGGTTCTATATTTATTGTCTTGCAGTGAAGCCATTTGAATAAGACTTTTTCAAAAGTTTGTACTCCAAGTTAAATTTTATTATAGCCCAAGCAAGTAGTGGTATATTGAGCTTCCAGAGTATTTCAGAATTGCTTGATTTTCTCTTTATTTATTGTTTTAGACTTTTGTTTATGGGGTGCATGCACTCAGTGGAGACAGACAGAAAGCAAGAAATCATCCCCATCCCAGGGTGGATACCCATAACACAATCCCTTCTCCTCTAAGGATTTTGAGCATACGTGTACACACACCCGGCATGAGTTTCAAGCCACCAGGTCTAAGACTCGAATCGTGGTAGGCCATGTGGGAGTCCAGCCCCTCAACCACTATACCACCTGCTGACCCCTTGCCTGAGTTTCTGAAAATAACTAAGCTTATACCAAATATCAGATGAACTTCTGATAAAATATGGAATCCTTTCCCTTCTCAAATATACTATAAGCTAATTACTTATGAGAAACATTGTTACCTTTCAAATAAGATCCCTCATCAAGTATATACAGCATTTTCTAAGTGTACTGATTTAAAATTTAGCTGATCTCTGCTTAGTAAATATAAAATTCAGAAAATTGGCTGTTTTACTACCACTGCTGCCCAAATCTGCCTGCATATTAGAATCACAGGACAATTTTAGACCAATGGATTCTGTAGTTTTACTATAAATCCACTGGAGCAGAACCTGGAAAGCTGGGTTCCAGGAAACCAAAAGTTCTAAGATCCCCAGGTGGTTCTGATGAACTGCTTAAACCAAGGTCCTTCCTGGGGACTGGAGCATCTACAAGTTTATTAATCAAATTCCTATAGTGTTCTACTTTTAAATTGAACTTCTATTGTCTATCGAACATTAAAAAAACGTTATTTAGAGAAAGTCAACACAACAACTAGTCACAGTAATCCTTCTAACCCCACTAGTCCTTCTATTTCAAAGTTTATCTTCCTATCTTTTTTTTTTTTTTTTTTTGGGACAGGTTTTTGCCTTAGGGCACATGTGCTAAGAGAGAGACAGAGACAGTGAGAGGGAAAGTGAGAAATCACCTCTGGGGGAATGGCCACACCACAATCCCTTCTCCATCCTCCTAGGATGTTGCGAACGTACACATACGCCCGGCTTGAATATCAAGTCACCAGGTCCAGAACTAGAACCAAAGTCAGCCATGCGGAAGTCCAGCAACAAAACCACTAGGCCATCTGCTGACCCCATCTCCCTTTCTTTTTCTTTTTCTTTTTTTTTTTTTAATGAGAGATTTTTGGTATAGGGCTCACCAGAGAGACAGAAAGTGAGAAATCCTGTGGGTACATGGCTACACTATAATCCCTTCTCCATTCTCTTTTTGGGATTTTGGGCACATGCCCACATGTACCTGGGAGTTTCAAGCAGCTGGGTCCAGGACTTGAACCACAGTCAACTACATGGGAGTTCAGCAATATTATAACCATTACGCCATCTGCTGGTCCCTCCCTTTCTATCTTAAACTCCTATAAAGCAATATTTTTGTTTTGAGAAAGTATTCATTACGATAAAATTTTATAGAACAAGGCAATTTATTTTTCTCTGGAATTTATATGTGTGTGTTGATTTGGGGCCTTGAGTTTAATTCATAGCATCAGCAGTTGAGAAAAAGTAAAATACAGCCATAGTGTAGGAATTTTATTAGTAAGAAATTTTAGCTATTTAAATGTGATCGTATCTGAAGATCTTCTGTGTCATGTTCCTTCTGTTTTGAAGAAAGTAGTTCCAGTTTCATAGTTGCCTCTCCTAGACTTCAATTCCAAATTTAGTTTCTGCCCCATACTGAAGTATCCGGAAGGCAGGTACCAGTCATTTGTTTTGAAACAGCTTCTAGCCAATAACATCTAAACCCAGAGGTTGCTGCCAGCATTGTAAAATGCAGCCTTGTGATTGTTCAGTAGGTAAAGCACTGAATCATACTTTAAAATGTTTCATGTATATTCCTATTTCTGTTGGTCTGACAAGGAAACAGGCACAGATTGGATCGTTCAAAATGTGGTACATTTCAGGGTGGGTTTTGGTGGGGGTTTTTTGTTTGTTTTTCAGATTCTCTACTTTTCCACTTCACCAGTAGAGAAGAATCCCAAAAATTATTTAAAATAAGACTAATTTTCTGTCTACCACAATACACATTGAACTAGCTTTGAACTAAAGGAGCTACTTAGTACTGTGTTTGTAAGATGAGTTTTAGGCCAGCAGGTGGTATGATGGCTTGAAAATCACACTAGGCACATGTGCGTGCTTGCCCAAAATCTCAGGAAGAGAAGGAATTGCAGTGTGCCAAAGCCCCTGGAGAACAATTTCTCATTCTTCCTCTTACTGTCTCTCTCAAGCAAGCAAATGTGCCCTAAGTCAAAAAACAAAAAGTTTCTACGTTACAGTTTGCCCTCTATTACCTGTTACATTTCATTCACACCCTTCTGTAGATCAAAGTGGAATTAACCATCTCCAGTGTTGCAAATTGTTGTGGTTCTGAAATGCTAGTCACTAGGATTACTGCTTGGCTACCTATACAAGAATCAGCCAGAAGAGTTGCTAAACAGATTCTTAAACTTTCTGTTCCCTCCCCCTTTTTTTCTAGTTGGTCTGGAATAGAGCCTGGGAATTAAAGTTTCCCAGTAGACAAGTGTGGAAATTATTGCCCAAGTGTAGTATCTGAATAAGTATCCAAGTTAAGAATGTTATCAATTGATAGAATTTTAGTATGGAAGCTACCACCACAAATTCCATGATTTTTCCCTCCAAATTTACAGGTGTAACTGTGCACAAAACAAAATATGGGTTGCAATCTTTGGAGTGATTTCTGCTATGTTGGCAGTGGTGAGCAGCTTTGGCCTGATGTTATACATTGGGGTGCCATTTGTGATCATAGTTGCAAATTCACCATTTCTTATTTTAGGTGAGTAAAACAAACTATGAGAATATGCTTTGTGTGAGGGTGTGGGTGGATAATGGAAGCAAATGTATTTAGGTGGCTCTACAAATCTATAAAGTATTAGGAAAAAAAGAATATCAAATTGAATTATTTATCTTTAGAAGTAGAAAAATCTAAATCTAGTATTCTTAAGTGGCTTAAACAGGCAGGGGAGGGGCCAACAGATTGCATGGTGGTTAAGGTGCTAGACTCCCACATGGTCAACTGCAGTTAAAATCCTGGACCCGGTGGCTTGAAAATCACACTGGACTCACATGCATGTGTGCCTAAAATTCTGAGAGGAGAACGGAGAAGGGATTGTGGCATAGCCATCCTACCTGGGGGAGTAATTTCTCATTTTTTCTCTCTCTGTGTTTCTCTCCAGCAAGTGCATGCACCCTATCACCAAATATAAATAAATAAATAAATAGTTAAAATAGTCCCAGGACTCGAACCGCAGCCGATTACATGGGAGTCCAGCAACATAGCCATTACGCCAACTGCTGGTCCCTTAACAAGTGTGTTCATTTTATTATGATTTAGAACAGGAAAATATTGAAGACAATCTAATTCCATATCAATATGGGACTGGTCAAACCAAAGATAGCATATGAAAATACTGATACCATATTCAGTCTTTAAAAATAAGTAGATACATAATATTAAATAAAAATTTCTAGTTATAAAGCAAAATGTTGGAAATAAAGCAATAGTTATATCTATATATTTGAACAGAACAAATTCTGGATAGATATACGGCAAAATGTTAGCAGGGATTACACCTGGATGTAATTACAGTTCTTTCCTATTTTTCTTTGTATTTTTTTATACTTTCAGAATTTATTTTACACTAAGCATGAGAAAAAAAAATGTTTATATTTTGGAAAGTACATAACTTGAGGGACCAGCAGTTAGCATAATGACTATGTCGCTGGACTCCCACGTAGTCAACCACGGTTTGAGTTCCGGACCCAGTGGCTTAAACTCACGCAGGACGCATGTGCGTCCGTGCCCAAGATCCCGAGAGGAGAACAGAGGAGAAGTGATTGCGGTGTGGCCATCCCCCCTGGGGAGTGATTTTTCGCTTTTTGTCTCTCTGTCTCTGTCTTTCTGGTGAGCGCACGTGCCCTATAGCAAAAACCTCTCCAAAAAAAGAAAAAAAAAAAAAGAATCTACTTAATGGAAGGCAATCGACTAACAAAAATTTTAGGTTAAATATGGAAAAACTTTTAATGGCCTCAGCTGAAGATCAGACACAGAAGTGGATCCCTCTCAGCTCCATAATGATCACAGCCAAAACAAAGAGGATATTTATAATGTTGAAAGAAAAGGTTGGACCCAACTATGATATTGAATTTATTGCTAGCCCTGGGCTTAAATGACTCAAGACTTGGGCCAGCTGGTAACACTGTGGTTTAAGTGACTGTATCCTACATAGCCAACTGTGATTTGAATCCTAGACCCAGTTGCCTGAAAAACATGCTGGAGGGAACCAGCAGTTAGCATAATGGCTATGTCGCTGGACTCCCACGTAGTCGACCGTGATTCGCGTCCCGGATTGGCTTAAAACTCACGCCGAGTGCGTGTGCGTGCGTGCCCAAGATCCCGAGAGGAGAATGGAGGAGAAGGGATTGCGGCGTGACCATCCCTCCTGGGGGGGTGATTTCTCGCTTTCTGTCTCTCTGTCTCTCTCTGTCTGGCTGGCGAGCGCACACGCCCTATAGCAAAAACCTCTCAAAAAAAAAAAAAAAAAAAAAAACATGCTGGACATGTGTGTGAGTGTGCCCCAAATCTCAAAAGGGGATTGAGACATGGCCATTCCCAGTGGGGAATGCTTTCTTACTTTTATCTTTTTTCCTCCTCCCCTCAGTAAGTGCATATACCCTCTACCTAAAAAAGTAATAATTAATAATAAAATATTCAAGACTCATTATTCATTACATAATGTAAAAGTGATGGGTGAATCTGCAAGTGATGATAATGAAGGCAGTTCAAGAATTTCTGGAAATTCTAGATAAGTTTTCTGTGGAAGAAAATCGTTTGTCACAACAGTTTTACATTATGGTTAAAACCTCGATACTGGAAATGGATGCTTGAAAAGACTTTCATCCATTAACAAGGTCGAGTCAATGCCAGGTTTCAAGGCATTTAAAGACAGGATAACAGTTTTGATTAGGGGCAATGTTGCAGGCTACAAATTGAGACCATTTATGATCTGGCACAGTAAGAACCTAAGAACCTTCAAGCACTTCAGTAAGTATACTGTGCAGTATAGAAGCAATAAGAAGTCATGGATGACCCAGTTCGTCTTCCAAGATGCCCTCCTGAACTGTTATGCCAACAACATGGAGAAGTACAGTTTGGAGAATAACATGGCTATTAAGATTTTACTAATTATTGATAATGCTCCCTTTATCCTAAAACCAAAGTTGTGTTTTTTCTCCAGACAGCACAACTTTGATCCAGCCAATGGATCAAGACGTTATAACAGGTTTTAAGGCCCACTACCTGAGGAGAACTTTTGCCCAGTCTGTTGCTGCAACTAAGGAAGACACTGATGGAATTCTTATTTTTTGGAGAGGTTTTTGCTACAGGATGCTTGTGCTCACCAGAAAGACAGAGAGACACAGAAGGCAAGAAATCACTCCCTGGGAGGATGGCCATACTGCAATCCCTTCTTGTCCATTCTCCTCTTGGGATCTTGGGCACACACGCACACGCACACGCACCCAGTGTGAGTTTAAGCCACCGGGTCTAGGACTTGAACCACAGATGACTACATGGGAGTCCAGCAACATAGCCATTACGCTAACTGCTGGTCCCAGAAACTGATGGAATTCTAAAAGGATTACAACACTTATGACTACATGAAGAAATTTGCTTGAACTTGAGATGATGTCACCAAGGAATATATGAATGGTACATGAAAAAAAACAAAAGAGGTCCACCCATGACTTCAAAGAATTTGCCAAGGATGAGCAGGCTGCAAAAATCAGCAAGGCTGTGATTGGTGGCAAACAACTTTAACCTGTGTGTAGATAAGGATGACACTGAGAGCTCCTAGAAGTGGTTCCTGAAGATCTGACTTATGAAGAGTTATTGGAACTGGAACAGGAACACATAACTGTATAAGAGGAAAGAGGAAACTACAAAAGAGAAACAATCAACCAAGAAAATTCTCGATGAAGGGTTTAGAAGGTTTTACCATTCTCAATAAGCTCCTTAAAAAGTCTGAAAACATGGACCCCCACCATTGAAAGGTTTTTGTTAATAGCAGGAAATGTCCATGGTAGATTATCTGCTTACAAGCAGATAATGTGGCAAAAAATAAAAAAGCAAACCACTTATTTCTGAAGAGTGACACCTCCTCAAGAGCCTCAAGCAGGTCCTTCATGAGATAGTCCAACAATCATTGTTATCATAGAAGAAGGCAGCTCCATATGTGTTACTGCCCGTAAAGGTCTTCCTATAGGACAATGTGGGAAGGTAGAAGATAGTGATATGATGACTCTGACCCTGTGTAGGCCTAGGCTAAAGTGTGTGTGTGTGTATCATAATTTTTAACAAAAGTATAAGGAGTAAAAAAAACTTTAACTCAAAAAATTTTAAACAGAATAAGGAAATATATAGAAAGAAAACACATACAGCTGTACAGTGTGTTTGTGTTTTAAGCTAAGTGTAAATTCAAGAAAATAAAAATATTAAAATGATTCTAGTTTATCAAATAAAAATATAATAAGCTAAGGTTAATTTATTATTGATGCAAGAAAAAAAGTTTTTGACAAGTTCAGTGTAACCTAAGTATATAGTGTTTATAAATTCCACAGTAGTGTACAGTAACATTCTAGGCCTTCACACTCATTCACTGACTCACCTAGAGTAACTTCCAATCCTGCCAGCTTCATTCATGATAAGTGTCCTCTACAAATGTACCATTTTTTCTTTTATAATGTATTTTACTGTACTTTTTCTATGCTTAGACAAACGTGTGACCACTGTTGCCTTCAGTATTCAGTGTTGTTACATACTGTATAGGTTTATGGCCCAGGATCCATAAGCTATACCATATAACCTAGGTGTGTAGTAGACTATACCAGCTAGGTTTGTGTAAATGCACTCCATGATGTTCACACAATGACAAAATTGCTTTTCTCAGAACGTTTCCTCATCATTAAACAATACATGACTACTGATTTTGTAGCAATATACATGGAAACAAAGGCATACATGAGTGAAATTAATGTCCACTCTTGCAGAAAGTTTGAGGGATGTGAAATTTATCCACAACATGCTCATGCTGTCTTTTCTAGTCTCTTTTCTTTGTAATCCTTTTGCCCAGTCTTCAGTGGTGACTTCAAAGTCCTTAAATATCTCTTTATTTGGGGAGATTTTTGCTATAGGGCATGTGTGCTCATCAGAGAGACAGAAAGCAAGAAATCACCCCTAGGGGGGATAACCATCCCTTCTCCTCCATTCCCCTCTTGGGATCTTGGGCATGCACACACATGTGCCCGGTGTGAGTTTTAAGCTGCCGGGTCCGGGACTCAAACCACGGTCAACTACATGGGAGTCCAGCAATGTAAACATTATGCCATCTGCCGGTTCGCCTCAAATATTCTCCTGTTCTCTCTATTCCAAACCAATCATGAAATCTCGTTGTGGAAAGGAATTAATTATCTTGTAGGCATTGATATGTAAAGGATTCTTACGAGTTACTTTGGTGCATATGTCTGATCTCAGGAGTACTTGCGTTGTAATGAGCTTATTAACCTGGACAAGGGTGAATAACAGCATTCTAGTAATCAAAAACCGACTAGAAGAAAAGCTACATCTGTGCATATATGCCTGTGTGTGTATGTGTGTGTGTGTGTGTCTATAAACTGTTCGGAACCTCTAAGTCGTACTACAGAGACAGCTAGATGCTAAATGCAGAAAACATAAATTCTATTTATATTTTAAGCAACAGAGGTGTGAGCTAGAAGTGTTTGTACATCAGTGTGAAATGGCTTAGAAAATTATCTCTTAAGCAATCTATTAGAATGAAAGATGAATTGTTAATGCTTCTTTGGCTAACACCCAGTCAGCCAGCTTTTTTTTTTTTTTAATCTTTTTATTAGAACATTCAAAGTGGATATTAGGACTAGAGTATGCTGTGCTAGGTACAAGTAATAGTATATACCAAAGACTTATTACAGAGGAAGGAATGATTCTGTCGTGAATTCATAGGCAGCCAGAGAAAATATCACTAAAAAGGTAGTATCTAGACAGAGATTGACCAAGGGAAATAAGACCTTAAGTGATGAAAAAAGAAAACGGTTTGAATCTGTTTAATTTTTTAAATCTGTTTAATTTTTAATGGATATTAATATGTAAGAAAATTGTTTCTTTCTCTTTCCCTCCCTCCCTCTCCCTCTCTCTCTTCCTCTCTCTTTTTTTTTAAACAGGCGTTGGGGTTGATGACATGTTTATTATGATTTCTGCCTGGCAGAAGACCAGGGTTGTGGATAACATAAGAGAGCGGATGTCCGATGTCTATTCAAAGGTGGCTGTGTCCATTACAATCACCACCCTCACCAACATCCTGGCCTTCTACACAGGGATTATGAGCTCTTTCAGGTCTATACAGTACTTCTGCATCTATACTGGAACAACCCTGCTCTTTTGTTATGTTTATAACATCACCTGTTTCGGTGCATTTATGGCTCTGGATGGTAAAAGAGAAGTAATCTGTCTCCGCTGGTTGAAAAAGACAGAGACTCCTGAACAACAAAGTTCCTCACTGAAAAAGTTCTGCTGTTTCCCCTTTGGCTTTGAACCAGAAAAACATGAAGCTGATATCCATCCAATGAACGTGTTCTTTAGAGACTATTTTGGCCCTTTTCTCACAAGCACTGAGTCCAAGTTTTTTGTAGTGCTGATATACATTTTATACATCATATTAAGTATATATGGGTGTCTCCAAGTTCAGGAAGGTTTAGACCTTCGAAATTTGGCAAGTGACGATTCCTATATCAGACCATATTTTAATGTGGAGGAAGACTATTTTTCACATTATGGTCCCAGGGTTATGGTTATTGTTACCAAAAGTGTTGATTACTGGGATGAAAATGTTAGGCAAAAATTGGGAAAATGCATGAACGATTTTAAAAATAATAACTATATAGATAAAAATCTTACAGAATTTTGGTTACAAGCTTATTTGCAGTATATGAAAAATAACAGTCAAGATCCTAATGATAAAAACACTTTTATGAATAGCATTTCTGGTTTTTTAACACATTTTCCAATTTTTACATATGATATTAATATTTCATCATCAAACGAAATAATTTCTTCCCGGGGCTTTATTCAGACTATAGATATTTCCTCCTCAATCAATAAGAGGTTGATGTTACTCCAATTACGAGGCATAGCCGAAAAGTGTGAAATTCCCCTAATGGTGTATAACCACGCATTCATATATTTTGATCAGTATTCTGCAATATTAGAAAACACCATTCGAAATGTCATGGTAGCATCAGCAGCTATGTTCCTTGTTAGTTTATTCTTAATTCCTCATCCATTGTGTTCCTTGTGGGTAACTTTTGCTATTGCTTCTGTGATTGTAGGAGTAACGGGTTTCATGGCATTCTGGAATGTCAATCTTGACTCCATATCCATGATTAATCTTATCATTTGTATAGGGTTTTCTTTTGATTTTTCTGCACACATTTCCTATGCATTTGTTTCCAGTTCTCAGCCCTCATTAAACCAAAAATCAATTGAGGCATTATATATGCTAGGCTACCCAGTGTTACAAAGTGCAGTTTCAACAGTAATAGGGGTAAGTGTTTTATCTGTAGCTAAAGCATACATTTTCAGAACATTTTTTAAGATTATGTTTCTTGTTATGGTATTTGGGGCTGTTCATGGCCTAATTTTTATTCCGGTATTCTTAACTTTTTTTTAAAGGTTTATTTAAATAGCCACTAACAAAGACCAGTTATAGTATTCCTCATTGCCCCAATCCAATCTGACTTTTAAAAAATGCACTATTAAGAATAGTCAATAAACTTAAAACGAAGGCATGTTTCCTTGACTTGGAAATCCCATTTTTAAATGTTACTTTAAAAATCCTGAGAAAAATTAATCTTACATTAAAATACCTTTACTAAAGTAGGAAGTGTTGTCATCTTTATTATAGTCTCTACAAACAACTGTAAGGTAAAATATTCTAGTTATTTTTCCTTTGAGTTCATCATTAGAAGTTTATACCTAGAATTCAAGTAGTTTATATATTGTTCAGACTAAAAATGGAAAATTATTTTATTATATTTCCTAAAGGCATTATTATGTGAAAATGCAACTTATTATTCTTCCAGTTGGGTTTTTTTAAATGCATTTTCATAATGGTATAGTTTGATGACAGAAGTTTTTAAGCATATAAATTCAATTTATCATTTTTTTTAATGGTTAGAGCTTTCTGTATCCTCTCTAAGAAGCCCTTTACTAGTCCAAGGTTACAAAAAAACAAACAAAAAAACAACTCTGTTTTTTCCTCAAAGCTAATAGTTTTAATTTTACATTTAGACCTATAATCCATAGACCTGTATTTGTTGGGAGGTATGGGTGGAGGATCTTTTTCACCCCAAAAAAGCTACCCAATTGCCCCAGCCTCAGTTGTGAGAAGACTATCATTCAGCATAGGATTAGTTTCACACCTGCATCAATAAATCAGTTATGTGTGACTCTATTTCTGTTCCATAGATTTGTTTGTCTACAAAAAGAGCAATGCCACACTGCCTTGATTACTGAAGCTTTGTATTAATACTTGAAATTAGGTTGTGTAAGTTGCCTAACATTTTTCTTTTTTCCAAATTTATTTGGTTAGTCTAGGTTCTTTGCATTTACACATTAATTTTAGAATCACTTGTCAATTTCTCAAAAATGCCTTCTGGTGTCTCCACTGAGTTATGATGAATCTGCACATCAACTTGGAGAAAACATATCTTTGCAATATTAGGTCTTCCATCTGTGGCTATGATTTATTTCTCCAAGTATTAAGGTCTTCTTTATTTTTCTCAAAAATATCTTGTAGTTTTTAGCAGAGTTATCCCTAAGCATTTTTATTATTTAGAGCATTGTAAAATAATTCCTTTTAAATTTTTCACTAATATATAAAAATATAATGGTTTTTAATATATTACATTATGTTACCTTGTTATATTATTAGTTCTTACAGATTTTTTGTATAATTTCTTTAATATTTTTAACTACACAATTATGTAATGACTTATAAAGACCATTTTATTTCTTTCTATGTAATCGTTAGTTCTTATTTGCCTTAATGCATTGCCTAAAGTAGCCAATAAAATGTTGGTTTAAAAAAAAAAAACCTAAGAGCAGATATCGTCTTGTTCCCAACTTTATAAGGAATATGTTCACTACTTCATCATTCACCTAATGATTATCAGGAAGTTTTTCATAGAGGTGTTCTATCACATTAAGCAAGCTCCTTTCTATTTACTAGCTTTCTCAGATGTTGTATCACAAATGGATATTGAATTTTGTCAAAACCTTTTTCTCTACCTATTAAAAGTGTTATTTTCTCTTTCAATCTTACAATGTCATTTCTGTTGAAGAATTTTTTACCCTAATATTACATCAACTTTCCGTTCCTAAGATGACCTATACAGCATATTACTATGTTCATAGACTGCTGTCTTTGATTTGTTAGTATTTTGTCAACTATATTTGTTCCTATCATCATGAGGGATGTTAATCTGTAATTCCTTTTTCTTGTAATGTCTCCCTCAAGTTGTTATATTAAAAACTTATGCCACTCTCAGTAAATGAGCTGGTGAGCCTTCTTCCCCTCTATTTTCTGAAATAGATGATGTGACTTTGATATTATTTCTTTAAAAAAAATTTTTGGAGAGGTTTTTGCTATAGGGTGTGTGCACTCGCCAGAAAGGCAGAGACAGACAGAAAGACAGAAAGTGAGAAATCACCCCCTAACAGGGATGGCCACGCCACAATCCCTTCTCCTATATTCTCCTCTCGGGATCTTGGGCACGCACGCACACGTGCCCAGCATGAGTTTAAGCCGCTGGGTCCGGGACTCAAACTGCGGTCAACTACATGGGAGTCCAGCGACATAGCCATTACACTAACTGCTGGTTCCTAAAAAAATTTTTTAATAAAGTTTATTTTTATTTTTTCTATGAGAGAGATTACATCTTAATATTTTTTTTCTTTAAATGCTTAGTAGAATTCACCAGTAAAGTCATCTGGGCCCAGAGTTTTTCTAGAAAGGTTTCTGTTTTAATTCTTGTTTTCAAATTCACTTTCTTTAGCAAACATAAGACCATTCAAATAATCAATTTGTTCTTTATAGTTTGGTATGTTTTGTCTTCCACAGAATTTACCCACTTTAAGTAGTCGATTGGTTATATCCTTATTACCATTCTAATGTTTTCAGTGATGACCCCTGATAAATTGTTGGTATTGGTAATTTGTATATCTCATTTCTTGATCAGTACAGCCAAAGATGATTAATTTTATAAAATTCTTCAAAGAAAAATCTTCCCTATTATTTCTCTGCTAATCCATTGATACCTGATTTTTAATTCTTCCTATGTGCTACCTATTTTGAGTTTAGTTTTTTCTTTCCTAATCTTTTTAGATTGTAGCTTAAATCATTCATTTTAAATCTTTCTTCTCTTCTAAGAACACTTTTAATGCTATAAATTTCCTCCTATACTGTTTTGCCCACAAATATTTATGTATGAATACTAAGTATCATTCATTTCAAAATAAATTTCTGTTTACTTGTGTTTTCACCTTTGATTCATGGATCAACAAATGCCTTTATTCTCCTAATACTTATTTTTTAGAGAGATTTTGCAATAAGGTGCATGCACTCTCTGGAGAGACAGACAGGAATCTGCGAATGTTTTAAGGATATTTTCACTCAAAGTGGAGAAAAATTCATATTTAGCCCAAACCTGCAGATACATTTCCTCTTATTGGAGGACTATCCAACATCATCCATTTCTGGATGAAGCATAAAGTTACTACTGGACATTTAACAGACCTGATCCAGTAGACCTGGTCTACTCTTAATTCTTCCTCTTCACTTACTGTGTCAGCAGGAACATCATTATTTGTACTGTCTAGAATGTCTACGTTTAATCCATTTGACTCCTTTTGATCCTCACCAGGGTTAACCTCTTCCATTGTCTCTATCCTGGGTGTGCTGATTAAAGTGGGACTGACTATGACTCAACAGCTTTGCCTGTCTTCTCTCCAAGGCTAGTTGTTTATTTCTTTCGAGTCTTTGTTGTTGCTCTTCTGTTAGACTTCTGCTCGACTCAGAAGCAAACTTCCCACTTTCAAATGAGGTTGTCAAAAAGGGATCTAATTCAGTAGCAGCTACATCATGGTCATTATTTTCCCCTACTTCGTCATCATTGCTAACAAAATCTTCATGTAAAATAAAGAGATCAAGTCAATTTGTTTTAAACAAGTCTAGACCTCCTTTTTATTTCCCAGTTATTCAATTCTGTCAATAAAATCCTCAAACTGTAGTTTGAGGAATAGCCCATGTGCCCAGTGCTCCATGTGTCTGATTAGCATCTTCAAGTCTTCAACCTCAAGACCTTTATCTCTGAATTGTGCCTTTTCAAATATATGCTTTAAATCTGGAAGCCCTCTCTCTGAAATTAACCTCTGTGCATCCAGCTTGGGTATATTCCTTTTAACTGTTCTCTTTGGAGGTACAAGAACAGGTATTCCATACCCTGATTCTTCATTGGCTTCTACTCCTTGAGCAGCTCACTCCTCTCTCTCTGGAGAAGTGGAAGCAGGAAAGGGGGGGGGGGGAGTTTCATCTCCTACATGCTCATAGTCTGGTAGGTCATCCAAGCCATTCTCCTGTGGTTCCAGTATCTCTTCCTCTCCCACAGACTTCAGCAGCCACAGTACCGTGATTGGCATGGTGGGGAAGTTGCGCTTTTCAGGAGCCAGTCTAAATATTTTCAAGATTACTCTTTTAGATTTGTTGAGATTAACATTTTAGACAAATATTTTATAAAATAAAACCTCAAATAGATTGTCTCTATTTCTTAGTATCTTAAGTGTTTGGCAAAACAAATGGGAATATTGCAAAATAATAGGCATTTTCTATTTTATTTCTTCCAATATGGAATATAAGTTTATCCCAAAATAATGGCTGCTCATCAAAAACTTCTCATAAATTAAGAAATTATATAACAATGATGAAATGTCAAAATTAAATCATGAATGTTGGAACTTTTCTTCTTTAATTGTTCATGTCCTCCCTCACTTGTAGTGGTAATTTCAATGGTATGCTCTCTCTCTTTTAAATTGCCAGAAATCCCATGCACTCACCAGAAAAAGAAAGAGAAGAGAGATAGAGAGGGAGAAAGCACACCCAATGAGGTATAGTCATACTGTAATCCCTTCTCCATTTCTCCATCCTGTGGGGACTTTGGGCATGCCTGCACACTCAGCTGGAGTAGTTTTTAAGCAGCTGGGCTGGGATTCAAACCCTGACTGGCCATGTGGAATCCTGTTCCCTTAGCTACTAAGCTACAGGGTCAAGCCTAACAATGGCTCTCTTTTAAGATTTTTTTTTTTTTTTGAGAGTTTTTTGCTATAGGACATTTGTGCTCACCAGGGAGACAGAGAGAGACAGAGAGACAGAGAGCAAGAAATCACCCATGGCCATGTCACAGTCCCTTCTCCTCCATTCTTCTCTTAGGATTTTGGGCACACATGTACATGCACCAGCATGAGTTTAAAGCCTCCAAATTTGGGATTCAAACCGTGATCTACTGTATGGGAGTCCTGAGATGTAACCATTACACCATCTGCTGGTCTCAAACTTTTTGTTCTTTTTTAATCAGAGGCCACATGCACTCACTAGAGAAAAACAGAGACAGACACACACGAAAAAAAGGTGAGAAAGCAATTGCCCACCACAGGAAATAGTCATGCCGCAATCCCATCTCTACCTCTCCCTCGTCAGGATTTTGGGCATGCACACATAACTGGACTGTTTCCCATGTTGCCAGGTCTGGGACTCAAACTGAGCAGCTGACCATGTGGGATCCAGCCACTTTAACCACCATGCTACTAGCTGTCCTGAGAAACCTTTGTTTTCTGTAATTCCAATATCCTTCAAAATTTAAGTTAGTTTGGTATCTCCTTCATTGAATGTTTAAAGATTTACAACTGCTTTTGAAAAAATAGCAACAAAAATGAATAGAAGACTTATTTCTAAAAAAATTCAAATCCATTTTAAGACAGGATCAATTTGCAAAGTAGTCCTTCAAAGGCTCAAGCATTTCTAAATCTATTCTTGGAGTGCAAAGTGTAAAACTTCACCCTGCTATGATTCAATTTTTTAAAATTCAACATCAGGTTAATTACCAAATATCTGTGTAATAGTTCAGTTTTCAAGTATTTTGTTAGGTCTTCTTCCTCCTCCTCTGTGTACTGCTCAGATACAATTTTCAGTTATCCACTCATATTTACAAATGAATGGCTATCTGTTTAATATAGATCACTGATAAGTTTCCTATGCAATTGTTAACTCTGTCTCCAGCAGCCAAAAGTGGTTTTCTACTTATTGTCCTGATAAACATATAATTTAAATTTTTTCTGGATGTCTTATTTTAAGTGATATATGTTATTAATAAGCCTGAATTGGTTTAATATATGTCTTTTTACTTTCAGATTCTGCCATGTCTAGTCTAGTGATGTGGATGACACAGGTATCAATGAATAGAATTCTCATTTTAACAATGGTGAACTCTGAAAGTCACCAACTGATAAACCATCGTTCTTCCATATCTTTTACAAATTCTCTAGAACTAAAGCCATACCAGACTTTTAATAAATAAGCCCCAACATTTGAGTGACTTATCACAACAGAAACATAATTTTCACTCATATAACAGTCACTATATACGATCCTGGACAGTGAAGAACTATCTTGCCTGTAATGATTCAAAAACCCAAGTTCCTGCCAACTTATGGTGCCACAGTTCAAATGGGCTCCCCAGTTGTCTATGTCTAAGTCATGGGAGGGACAGAGAACTTTCTAAAGGTCTTGGCTTGGAAGTGACACACATCGCTTTCTATAGTTGATTACAGGTCACGTCACCACAGAAGGAAACAAAGGGGAATAAAAAGTTTAATCTTTGATTAGAAAACCATGTTTCAGCTGTAATTCTTTATCATGAAAAGAGTAGCTCAAGTTGAGGTGGAAGGCAATCATTCAATGTCCATTGATGCTGAACTTCCTAAATTACACTAAAACAAATTCCAGATGGATCAGTGTGTGTGTGTGTGTGTGTGTGTGTGTGTGTGTGTGTGGTATTTTGATTTTGTTCTCTCTAGATAGGAGCTCACTGTATCACAATCCTGCCTCCTTCTCCTAAGTAGCTGGGACTACAGTTATAGGACACTACACCTGGCTCTGTCGGGTACACTGAGAATCAAACCCAGGCCTCCCATGTGGCCTCCGCCTGCTAAGCAGCAGAACATAACCCACAGCTGGGCCTAAATTAATCTTTAACACACATGCAAAAATAAACAAACAAAAAAAAAGGTAATTATTTTTTAAAAGGGAAAGGTTTGTCTATTATAAGAGAAAAGCCTTGGGACCAGCAGTTGGCGTAATGGCTATGTCGCTGGACTCCCATGTAGTCAACCGCGGTTTGAGTCCCGGACCCGGTGGCATAAACTCACGCCAGGCGCATGTGCATGCATGCCCAAGATCCCAAGAGGAGAATAAAGGAGAAGGGATTGTGGTATGGCCATCTCCCTGGGGGGTGATTTCTCGCTCTCTGTATCTCTGGCAAGCGTACACGCCCTATATCAAAAACCTCTCCCCAAAAAAAGATCTCAATAGCACAAATCAAACATTTTGCTGACACTGTGGGATAGAGTAAGGCAAATCAGAAACTTGAACATTGCTTATGAAGGTATAAACTGATACAACTTCTATGGATATTAATCTGTCCAAACCCTAAAAAATTTAAAGACCATCCTTTGGCCTAGTAACCCACTCTAAAAAAATTAACTCACAGATGTGGTTGCTGAATATGATTTAAATAAAAGACATTCGCTGAGCACTGTTTTTAAGAACAAATGACACTAAACAACCTACAGTTCCATCACTAGGCTTCTGGCTAATTTATGTTTCACCCATACTTTGTAAAAGCATAGCGCTGGGGGGCCAGCAGGTGGCATGGTGGTTACGGCTCTGGACACTCCCACAAGGTTGACTATGGTTTGAGTCCCAGACCTGGAATTCACTTTCCCCCTCTCTCTAGTCAAATTAAAATAAGTGAATGAATAAATAAAATTAAAGTAATTCTTTAAAAATAGAGAGAGAGCTATTCAAAAGAAAAACCTATATGCACTGACATGTTAAAATCCTCACATAACACATGAAAAATGTAATGTGCAAAAAGATAATGCAATCATTTTTCATTTATGTTTCACTTCTATATATATGACATGCGTGTCAGTGCCTAGAAAAATATTTGTAAATACCCACTTTTTTTCCCCTGCAATTTGCCAGAGGGCATGCCTCAATCTCCAGAGATGAAGAAAGCACTTTCTATGGTCACATGGCGATCTCTTCATTTTTTTCCCATCCTGATAGAATTTGGGGGAGGCACACACATAGGAGCCTGGCATGTTTTTTAAGCCACCAGCTAGCCCCACTGACCGCCACGTGGGATCCAGTTCCCTTAACCAGTAAGCCACCCACCAGTCCAAGACTGACTTTTTTTTTTCTTTTCTTTGGAGAGGTTTATTTTTATTGGGCGCCTGCGCTCACCAGAAAGACAGAGAGATACAGAGAGATAGAAAGCGAGAAATCACCAACCAGAAGGGATGACCACGCTGCAAAATCCCTTCTCTATTCTCCTCTCAGGATCTTGGGCACACACGTAAACGCGCCCGGCGTGAGTGTAAGCCACCGGGTCCAGGGTTCGAACCGCGGTCGACTACATGGGAGTCCAGCAACATAGCCTTTACTCTAACTGCTGGTCCCCAAGATTAACTTTTTAACCCTTCCTTTGAGCAGAGGAAGTGGATAGAAAGGTTTAAACTGTGTCAGCCTTTGGCCTAGTGGTTGAGTGAGTTCGTATCCCACATGGCCTACAGTTCAAGTCCCTACCCTTGTGGCAAGAGTGCCCAGGATGCTAGGAGGATGTTAAGAGAGAGATGACAGGGACTGCAGTGCTGTGGTACCGCTTGGAGTACTGTCTCTTTCTCATGTGTGGCGAGCTTCCTCTCACAATTCTAATATGAA
This sequence comes from Tupaia tana, assembly GCA_026018925.1. NCBI lineage: Eukaryota > Metazoa > Chordata > Mammalia > Scandentia > Tupaiidae > Tupaia > Tupaia tana. The sequence continues at coordinate 11,724,654 of JAKSZU010000016.1, forward strand.
AGCTTTAAACCCCCATTTAATTTGTCATCCCACATATTCTAACTCTGTACAAGAACTTTCGTTTATGTTGGTTCCTAGCAAAGACCCAACAGTAACTCTACCAAGTGCATCAGGCCCACAAAGCCTTACCTGAGATTGCACTACCCAGCGAACCCCAGGAAAGGTCGAGGCAGCCACTCGGGACCCATGGAGCAACATCGGTGCCTGCGAACCAGCCGGGCCTCCAGCAAAGCGTGAGTCCCGTGGGGCTGGCGCGCGCCCGGGCCCGCGGACGCGCCTCTGCTGCTTCCTGCGCCCCCGGGAGCACAGCAGGTCACACGCCGGGCGCCGGGCTCGCCACGTGCTGCCTGCTGCCGGGCTGCCTCGGCGTCAGGGCGCCAGGGCGCGAGCAGCCCGAGCTCAAACAGCCTTCCTCGGAACTTCTCCAGGAAACCGTTGGGTGGCGGAGATGCGCGCTCCTTCCTGCAGCTGCTTTTTAACAAGCTGTCCCGCGTGAGAACGTCGCCCGTGCTTCCTGGACATGAGACTTGGATCCCAGGGGGTCATTCCAGAAGCAAGGCCCGAGCCTAAAGCAGACCCTTCCGCAGCCGAGGCATAGGCAGGGCCGCAGCCAGAGGCCGAGGCAGAGCCGGAAGTCGGCGCTATAAACCAGAAGTGGCTCGGAGGCTGCCAGAACCGATGGCTGCCTGTGGCCCGGGGGAGGCCTCAAAGTAACTGCAATGGTAAATGCTCGGGTTGGAGCAGCTGAGGGCGTATCCGGTTTGTGGGGAGCGGATGGCAGAAGAGTTCTTCAGGTATCATCTGACCTATCCAGTTCTTTTTTTTGTCACTTGTAGTTCTCCATAATAACCATAGACTATGCTGGGAGTGCCGCATATGTCAGCTAACAGAAACTGGCCAGAACAGTCCAAGCTCTGTTTCTGTCACCCCACTGGAATCACATGTCCTTTAGCCCTGAGTGTTGGGATACTTTCTGGGGTCTCTCAGGAGCTGTGCATATGGGGCACTCACGGTCAAGACAATATTCTTCCCAGAAAGCTTTCTCCTAGGCTTCTCTTGTCTCGCGTTGCTATCTGGAAGCAATACATCCATTGATCTAACTTTATATGAGTGTGTTCTGTCTCACTGGACTCAAGTTGGTAACCAGTGCTTAGTGAATCTGCTTCACGACAACATGCATTAAAGGTTAATGTAGGCAGAGATGAAAATTCTAAGAATAAGAAAGAATACTACAGATAAACGGATACTTGTATCTTAGTGAATTGTTTTAATTACTAAATATAGGGTAAAGTCTTAAAATAACTGTAGGGGAACCCGCAGTGGACATAATGGCTATGTCGCTGGACTCCCATGTAGTTGACCACAGTTCGAGTCCTGGACCCAGTGGGTTGGACTCACACCAGGCGCATGCATGCGTGCATGCACAAGTTCCTGAGAGGAGAATGGAGGAGAAAGAGTTGTGTTGGAGCCATCCTCCCTGGGGGGTGACTTCTCGCTTTCGTCTCTCTGCCTCTCTCTGTCTTTCGCACACACCCTATAGCAAAAACCTCTTCAAAAAATAAAATAAATAACTGTAGAAATGCAAATGTGGTTAAATACTTATGAAAACTAAAGTCTTAAATTAAAAAAATAAAGAATGCTGCAGATAAGCTTGAAACAGAAATGAATAGTGCCTTTAATGAGCTTATTGGTAGGGGACCAGCAGGTAGCATAAGAGTTATGTTGCTGGACTCCCATGTAGTCGACCTCAGTTCCAGTCCTGGACCCAGCTGCTTAAACTCATGCCGGGCACACACATACCCAAGATCCCAAGGGGAAAATGGAGGAGAAGGGATTGTGGCTTAGCCATCCCCTCCAGGGAATGATTTCTCATTTTCTGTCTCTTTGTCTCCCTGTGTCTCTCTGGTGAGCACACATGCCCTATAGCAAAAATCTCTCCAAAAACAGAAAATGAGCTTATTCGTAAACCGGAGGATACATTAGTAAAACTCCACTGAGAAGCAAAGAGAAAAAAGATGAAACAAAAACAAAGGAACAGAATGTCCAAGAACTGTGGGACAACTATAAAAGTTGTACGTATGCCTAATGGGAATAGCAGAGGAAAAAAGAGAAACGAACCCCCTCAAAAATGTTAAAGCATTAACTGAAAACTCCCCATATTAATGTCAGATACCAAATCACAGATGCAGGAATCTCAGAGAACACAAAAGACGATAAGTATTAGTAAGAATAGTAATAATAGAGGGTCAGCAGATGGTTTGGTGATTATGGCATGGGACTCCCACATAGTCGACCACAGTTCAAGTCCCAGACCTGGTGGCTGGCTTTCTCACTTTCTTGCTCTCTCGTCTCTGTCTCACATGCCCTATAGCAAATTAAAATAATAACAGTAATAAAAATTAACTTTAATAATAATAATACTATACCTAGGCATCTCATACCGAAACAGTAGAAAAATGAAGATGATGAAAAACATCATGGGGACCAGCAGATGGCATAATAGTTACATCGCTGGACTCCCACGTGAGTCCATCATGATTCAAATCCTGGACCCAGTGGCTTAAAATTCACTCCAGGCGTGTGTATATGCATGTCCCAAGTCCCAAGAGGAAAGTGGAGGAGAAGGGATAGTGGCGTGGCCATCCCCTCTGGGGGGGGGGGGGGGGGTGATTTCTCGCTTTCTGTCTCTGTCTCTCTCTGATGAGCACATGCATCCTGTAGCAAAAATCTCTTTGGGGATAAAAAAGAAAAACATCATAAATCCAAAGGGGAAAAAAATGCCTTACCTATTGAGGTGCAAAGGTAAGAATCACATCCAATTCATTTTCTATCCAAGCAAGAAAAGAATAGAGTGAAAAATTTACATCACCAAAAGAGAGAAAAAGTCAACCTAGAATTTTGTATCCTACAAAATCTTCCTTCAAAATTGAGGAAGAAATGAAGACTTTCTCAGACCAAGGGACCAGGCAATAGATTTGTTTGCAAGAAATTCTAACAAGTATTCTTTGGAAAAAAGGAAAATGATATGTCAGGAACTCATTTTTGCATAAAGGAAGGAAGAACGTTAGGGGAGAAATAAGTGAAAGGAAAATTAAAAACTCTTATTCTTATCTGATATAACAGATAAGAGTTTTTCAAAATAACAATAGAAATGATGTATTTAATGATTATAACTTATGCATAAGTAAAATACCTGACAGTAGTGATAGAAAGATGGAGGGAGAAAGTAGGAATACTTGTATTATAAACTAACTATTTACACTACTTGTGAAGCAGAATGGTATTCCTGGAAGTTGTAGTACTGACACTACCTCACTTTAAGGCTTATTGTAAAGCTACAGTAATCAAGTCATCATGGTACTGGTAAAAGAATAGACAGATCAATGGAAAAGAATAAAGAGTCTACAAATAGAGCTACACTAATATAGTTCACTGGTCTCTGACAAAGGAGCAATAGCAATACAATAGAAAAAGAATAGTCTTATCAACATATGGTGCTGAAACAACTGGATATTTTTATTCCGTTCACTGATACTCTGTAGTTTAAAGTATACAGATCTTGGGACCAGCAGGTGGTATGGTGTTTAAGGTGTTGGACTCCCACACAACTGACGGCCATTTCAGTCTTAGACGTGAAAGCTTGAAATTCGTGCCAGTCACATGTGTGTGCATGCCCAAAAATCCCAGGAGGAAAATGGAGGAGAAGAGATTGCAGCATGGCCATCCCCTCTAGGGGGGTGATTTCCCACTGTCTGTAGTGAAGTATTTCATGTTTTTGTGGTGCTTCTATCAATGACACTCTTACTGCAATTTCCAATTATGTATTGTTAGTATACAGAAATATATAGTTATATATTGATCTTGCATTCACTATATTAATCTATTTATTTTAGTAGTTTTTCTGTAGATTATTTTAGGTTATATTTGAACCTTGTTTGTGTCTTCTTTCCCAACTTCTATGTCTCTTTTTTTTTTCTTTTTCATCACACTACCTAAGAGTTCTAATACAATGTTGAATAGAATGGCATCTTCCCAGTCTTAAGGAGGGAACATCAGTCATTCACCATTAAGTATGATGTTGACAGTACATTTTACGTAGATGCTATTTATCAATCAGACGAATTGTCTTCTATTCCTAATTGCTAATTTTTATCTTAAATGGATATTAAGTTTGGTCAAAGTCTTTTTTGGCACCTGCCAAAATGATCTTTTTTTAAAAAAAAAAAAAACTATTAATATGGTGAATTACAGTGATATTTGAATTTTAAATCAGCTTTCCCAGGGAAAAGAGCACACTGATCATGTCGTATTATAATTTTTGTATTTTGCTGGATTTCACTTGATATTGTTTTCTTGAAGATTCTTGTGTCTAGGTTCTTGAGGGATGTTGGTATGTAGTTTTCTTTTTTTTGTAATGTATGGTTTTGATATCAAGGTAATACTGGCCTAGTACAATGAGCTGGGAAGTATTCTCCTCTTCCCATTTTCAATAACAGCATGTGTAAAATTGGTATTATTTCTTCCTTAAATGTTTGATGTATTTCCTGTGTCTTCATAAGAAATTTGTCCACTTCACTTAAATTATTAATTTTATAAGTATCATATTTAATTATCCTTTCCAAAACTGTAAAATACGTGGTAATATTTTTTCTTTCACTCCTTTTTTTTTTTCATAGTTTCTGTCTTCCACATTTTTTGACCAGGGTAGCTATGTGTTTATCAGTTCTTTTTATCTTTATTGATCTTTTCAAATAATTTGTTTTTTATCTCATTGTTTCTCTCCCCTTCTTTCTGTTTCTCTTTTTTCTCCCCTTGTCTATCTGTTCTCTATTAAATCGATTTCTGCTCTGAACTTTATTATTCACTTTGGGTTTAAGTTGCTCATCTTTTTCCACTTTCTTTTTCTTTTTCTTTTTTTTTTTTTTTTTTTTTTGGAGAGGTTTTTGCCATAGGGTGCATGCGCTCGCCAGAGAGAGAGACAGAAAGCGAGAAATCACCCCCAGGGGGGATGACCACGCCACAATCCCTTCTCCTCCATTCTCCTATTGGGATCTTAGGCACGCATGCACACGCACCCCGCGTGAGTTTTAAGCCACCAGGTCCGGGACGCGAACCGCGGTTGACTACATGGGAGTCCAGTGACAGAGCCATTATGCTAACTGCTGGTCCCTTTTTCCACTTTCTTAACATGGAATCTTAAGTCATCGATGTGAGAACTTTTCTTTCTTAAAAATATTTTTATTAATATATAATAATTGTACATATTTGTAGGGGTACAATGTGATTTTACATGACAAGAAAACAATGCATGATGATTCATTGAGGATACTTGGCATCCCCATCAGCTCAACCATTTGTCATTATTTGTGCTGGGAACATTCAAACTCCTCCCATTTAATTACTTCGAGATACACAGCAAGTTGTTACTACTGTATTCTCCCCACTGTATTTATAACAGTAGAAATTGTTCCTCTAATCTAGCTGCAATTTTGTGTTCAATAATCAACATCCCGCTATTTCCTACCCCATCCTTCTCAGCCTCTAGCTGTTATTCATTCCTCTGTATTTATGAGATCATTTTCATTCAATTTCCATATGTAGAATGTGTGAAATATTTTTTATCTATGCCTCTTATCTCACTTCACATAATGTCCTCCAGACTTGCCCATTTTACATTAAATGACATCATCCTTTTTAATAGTTGCATAATATTCCTCTGTGTATGTGAATGTGAATGAGACATTTTCTGTTCATTCATCAGTTGATGGGCAGACAGTTGACCATGTGAAATCCAGTCGCCTTAACCATCAGATCCAACACCTCCTTTTTTTTTTTTTTTTTTTTTTTTGAGAGGTTTTTGCTATAGGGTGCGTGCACTCACCAGACAGAGACAGAAAGCGAGAAATCACCCCCCAGGGGGATGGCCATGCCGTAATCCCTTCTCCTCCATTCTCCTCTCGGGATCTTGGGCACGCATGCACACGCGCCCAGCGTGACTTTTAAGCCACCAGATCCAGGACGCGAACCGCGGTCGACTACGTGGGAGTCCAGCGACATAGCCATTATGCTAACTGCTGGTCCCTCCTCCTTCTTTTGAACCACCATAATAATAGACTTTCTCCCTAGTGCTAAATGCCTAGTGTTAAAAATGTGCAATTCATTCATTTCATGCAATTTATAAATATCTCTCAAACATTTACATTTTGGCAGACATTGTTTTAGGCCCTGACCATAAAACAATGATCGAAATAATCAGAAGTCTCTATCCCATGGAATTTATATACTAGTGACTGAGGAAGAAAACACACAAGATAAACAAGTGAATATATAATCTGTCAGGAGGTGATAACTATTATGGAGACATATAACAGCAATTACCATGAAAGACAGCATGATAACATAAGTCCTTACCACCAAATAGGAAAGCTTATGCATAGACACACATGTTAATGTTCATACATGTGCACCATATGTACTGGTGGAAGGGCCACTGATTGCCATTACAGTAAGGAACCAAACTGGGGAGAAGTGTAAGCATATTAACATATATTAACTTGGAAAGTAAATAAGGCTAAAGGAAGTTCGTTACTCCTACATATTATCAGTAATGATTAGTGTTTTCTAAATGGCTTGGGATCAGAATCAACTTTCTTGGTAATAACAAGGAAATTGATTTTGAATTATAAGTATACAGTTAATTATTTTAACAGTATTTGTTATATTTAATGGTTTACTATAACGGTTTTAGTTTTTAGTAAGTAGAAAAACTGATATTCCAGGTAAGTTTCATAATAAAAAGCCTACACCTCATTAATTTGCTATAATAAAAGTATTCACTCATCGGATACTCCAACCAAGCCCTCCAGATCTTAGGCAGACACTGGTGTGTTGGAAGATATTCTTGTATATGCAGAAATCATTAAACTCATTTTATGGATAACTATCTTTTGGAGACAGAGGAGAAAAATAAAGGTATTCCTTGATGTGACACCAAAATCCATCCAAAGGAACATTTTCCTTAGTTCCGTTGTATTAGGTTGTCAAGAAAGTCATGACGTATTTTGCTGTTTTTCTATGCAAAAATGCATCATGACTGTCAAGACAACCTAATATTATCTCTGTCCCCTAAACATTTGCAAAGTCTATCAGACTCCACAAAGCACATGAAAGTAGACTGACTTTCAGGCTACACAAAATCCAGTGTCTAGCAATAAAGAAACAGTTAAAAGCATGGAGTGTGCTTTAAGAGAAAATAGGTGATTTTGTTTTGTACAGGTATGCTAGATATCCAGAGGCTTCCTTAAGGGATTCAAAATGGTACAATTTATTTCTTCCTCTATCATAATGTTTTTCCAACAAAATAAAACACATGTAAAGCTTCAAGTTGAGTAAACCCAGGTGTCAAAACATTCACATAATGACTGTCATCGTCAATAACATAAGGAAAATAATCAGAATCATGATTTTAAAAGATCTTGAAAAAGTTTAATAAAATGAAATAAATAAATGTCTTCTTCCTCCAAAACAAGAACTACATTCCAAGTATTAAACTACTATGGAAATCATAAAATAAATGTTAATAGGAAAAACACATAGCTAGTCAATAAAAACCTAAAGCCAACTAAATCTTGAGCCAAGAATCAACTGCAGGCCATGATGAAGCTATTGAGTTTTCTGAAAAAAATAATTTATTGAAGAAACAGACATTTGGATTGAAATTGATCAAGCCTAAAACACTTATTAGGTATGCATAATTTTTTTTAGATACTAATAGAGGCAGCAGCCATTATTCTCACACACACACACACACACACACACACACAAACTGCAGTATCACAACTGCAAACAATTCTCAAATGTATTAATACTTTAAAGTTTTACTTTCAGTTTTTCTCTTTTTATTGAGTAATTTTTTCATAATAATCTTCCCTATAAATATTTTATTTCTCTGAACTAGACAACTAATAAAATTGTACAAATGTATACCCACATCAACAAGCAGGAGGCTTTTCTCTCTCAGCTTCCATCTTCTGCACATACTGATTATGCCTCTAAAGCTGTCTTTTATGTTATTCCAGTAATCAGTCACCAGACACTGTTCTCTTTAAGAGTGCACCTGTATCTTTCATCAACTCTAATGGAAATTATGTGTGAGCAAACCCCTGCTGCTAAGTTCAAGAGTCAAAGAGGGGACAAGGTATTATGAATTTTTCAGATTGCTGACTGAGAAATATAGTTCATTTCCTCTATTTATCAGAATTTGTTTAAGTGAAAGTCATGATATTTCTGAAACAGAAATACAGTAACTTTAAAAAACATACAATAGCTTACTTTTATTTCACAACTTTTTTTTTGGAAGGGGGATATTTAAAAGAAAACACATTACTGAGGTCCTTTGCCAACAATTTGTTAGTAATAAAATGAATAACAGCTAGTGCACTATATAATTCTCTTGCCAGTAAGTAATGAAGTATAATCTATAATTTCAATATACTTTCTAATAATATTTGCAGATTTTCCACCCAACTGATGGATTCTTTTATACTCATATAAATATTTTCAAGACAAACCACAGTCCAAAAGTTCTTATTTTCTTGCAGAAAGGTGATGAAATGCGTATAGTTTCAGGGTAACTTCAAGAATGCGGAGAAAAACTCTTTGTTCTTTCCCTGAGGAAAAAAAACGTATTTCCTTCATATGAATTCTGCTTCAAAGTAGTTCACTCTTATAATAGTATTTTGAGTCCAAAAACTTTTCAGCAGATTAAATTTTCTAGGATACAGGTCTATTTATTACATATTTTTCTTGCTCTGACCTTCTTGCCACTGGTTAGAAGAAAAGGGAATTTTGCCAGTTACTAATCAATAACGGCTATTTGCCTTAGTTTGGCTAAATTATCCTCAACTGACCAAAGATAGAAACCTACAAATCCTGATGATTGGCAACACAAAAAGATATATGCAAGATGGAGGACCTTCTTAGGATACGTTGCACTGTATATTGCTTTACACTGATTCTAGGTTTAGCTAGTCTATGATCAGTTGGTATGCATTCTTACAAATTAAGTTTGGGAGTGTCTAAATTTACATTTACTTATTCAGAAGAGTACAGACAATAACTTTGCCTTTTCCTTTTAAGAGCAGAGGTGGGTCAGCAGGTGGCATGGTGGTTAATGCACTGGATCACACATGGCCAACTCCTGAGAAATATGCCAGGCATGTGTGCATGTGCATCCAAATCCTGAGAGGAGAACGGATTGTGATGTTGCCTTCCCTCCTGGGGGATGATTTCTCCTTTTCCCTCAGTCCATCAGCTGATGAATGGATAAACCAAATGTGGTAATTTCATACAATATTATTCAGTTACAAAAAGAAATGAGTGATACTGACGTGGGCAGCCATACTTAGGCCTCTCTGTGCCAGGCCCCTCCTGACCACTCCTCTTCATGGTGTGGAGACATCAGGAACTCACAATAGCCCAAGGCAGACAGCTGCTGACTCACCCCAGGCCTCTGCGAATTCACTGCCTCTCCCCATTTGAAATGATAAAAGCCACCTGAGGCCTTTAGAAGACAGACAACCTGCTTATCTAACCCTGTCTTCTCTAAAGTAAACTTTGAGCTTCTTGATAGGATACCCTTAGCCTACTGGAGCTCTCCCTTCCCCCAAATGCCCTGCAGCAGGTGGCATTGGTGGTTAAGGTGCTGGACACTCCCATATGGCTGACCATGGTTCAAGCCCTGGACCTGGTGGCTTGCTTTTTCACTTTCCCTCCCTCTCTCTCTTTGTCTCTCTCTGTTGAAATTAAAATATATAGATGAAAAAATAAAATAATAATTTAAAAAAAAGACTGTGCTTAACCCTCACAGGGGACCGGAGCCTCAGAGTGTTAACTCTTCTATGCCCCACTGGCAGTAACAATAAAGAGTATTCCTGGGACGAGCAGGTGGCGTGGTGGTTAAGGTGCGGGACACTCCCACATGGCTGACCACGGTTCAAGTCCCAGACCTGGCAGCTTGCTTTCTAAGTCCTTCTATCTCTGTGTCTCACTCTGGTCAAATTAAAATAAATGAATGAATAAATAAAATAAATAATTATATATATTTTTAAAAAAGAGTATTCCAACCTCTCTAGAGTGTTGCTTTTTGTCCACTGGCTGGCTGTTTCCCCAAAACAGTACTACATGCTACAATATGTGTGAACCTTGAAAATATTATGCTAAGTGAGAGAAGTCAGTCACAAAAGGTCAAACATCATATGATTCTATTTATATGAAATGTGCAGAATAGGAAAATCCATTGAGGCAAAAGTAGATTAGTGGTTGCCAGGAGATGAAGGAGGGGAGAATTGGGACTGACTTCTAGAAGCACAGGGTTTCTTTCTGAGGTGGTGGAGATATTCTGGAATTAGATAGCAGTCATGGTTGCACAATATAGTTAATATACTAGAAATCATTGATTTATGCATTTCCCTCAAGTCCTAACCGTGAATTCCTGGGTATGTGTTCTCAGAAACCAAGTCGCATGGCTACCCCAATATTTGACTGGAGGGTCCCTCCTTGCTCTTAGCTGGGAATCTTTATGAAGCTTTCTGAAGCACTCTCAGGGATCACTCTAGTCTGCTGAGACCTTTACTCTCTTCCTGTGTAAATTGTGTCTGCCCCAATTAGTCTTTATGATATAATAAAAATAAAAACACAACACTTCTTTTTTTCTTTTCTTTTTTTTCCTGGGGGGTGGGGAAGAGGTTTTTGCTATAGGGCGCATGTACTCGCCAGAAAGCCAGAGAGAGACAGAGAGGCAGAAAGCGAAAAATCACCCCCCAGGAGGGATGGCCATGCCGCAATCCCTTTTCCTCCATTCTCCTCTTGGGATCTTGGGCACACACGCACACACGCCCGGTGTGAGTTTGAGCCACCGGGTACGGGACTCGAACCGTGGTCGACTACATGGGAATCCAGCGACATAGCCATTACGCTAACTGCTAGTTCCAAGTCTTAAAATACAATTGGGAAAGCCTGTGCCTAGGGAGCTTGGTCTCTATGAATTATTATTTTTTTTTTTTGAGAGGTTTTTGCTATAGGGCGCGTGCGCTCACCAGACAGAGAGAGATAGACAAAAAGTGAGAAATCACTACATGGGAGTTCAGCAACTTAGCCATTATGATAACTGCTGGTCCCAAGACTTAGGTCTTGTAACAGCTTCATTAAAGTGTTTTTCTACCTCAACCCAAGAATGTTATTTTTTTAATAACAAAGTCTACATCTTTTTGTTTGTTTGCTAATAAAATTCTTCACTCTTCTATGAGTGAAGGCACAGTTTAGGTTCCAGGATGGTCTAATATCAAGATTAGAGTTTAAGTTAACAAATGTATACTCAATGTAAAACCTGAGTTGGGAGTGGCTCTTAAAAGTCTGTTTAAAAATTACGCATTTTGGGAACCAGCAGTTAGCGTAATGGCTATGTCGCTGGACTCCCACGTAGTCGACCGCGGTTCGCGTCCCGGACCCGGTGGCTTACAACTCACGCCGGGCGCGTGTGCGTGCGTGCCCAAGATCCCGAGAGGAGAATGGAGGAGAAGGGATTGCAGCGTGACCATCCCCCCTGGGGGGTGATTTCTCGCTTTCTGTCTCTATGTCTCTCTCTGTCTGTCTGGCGAGCGCACGCGCCCTATAGCAAAAAACCTCTCCAAAAAAAAAAAAATTACGCATTTTGGGGCCAGCAGATGATGTAATGGTTACATTGCTGGATGCCCACATGGCTGACCGCAGTTTGAGTCCTGGACCTGGAGGCTTGAAACTCATGCCAGGTGTATGTGCATGCATGCATGCACAAAATCCTGAGAGCAGAATGAGGGAGAAGTGATTGCAGCATGGCCTTCCTCCTAGGGGGTGATTTCTTGCTTTCTGTCTCTCTGTCTCTCCAGCAAGCACACATGTCCTATAGCAAAAATCTTTCTCTTAAAAAAAAATTATGCGTATTGGGCAGCCCCATAGCCTAGTGGTTAAGGGAGCTGGACTGCACATGGCTGATCATTATTCAAATTCCAAACCCAGTGGCTTGAAAACGTGTGTGTGCCCAATATCCCAACAGGATAGGGAAACAGAAGAGAAGGAATTGCAGTGTGATTACCCCCTATGGGAGTGGGGGAGGGTGCTTTCTCCCTCTTCCTTTCCCTCTCTCTGTCTGTCTCTGACAAGTGTAAGTACCTTCTGGCAATTAAGGAAAAGAAAAAAAGAAAAAGAAAGCAGACTCCCTTTTAGTTGTTCTGGGTGCTCTGCCTTTAAGAATTCGGTTTGACCAGTCAACCATGGGAGCTATAAACTCATGGCCTTCAAGGTTTGCTCTCCTCTTCCTTTTTGGAATTTTAAAAAGCTGATCAGCGAAGGTCAATGAGCTCAGGAGTTTGGTTACCCAGTAAACTTGATGTCTTTTCATTAAAATAGTCAATTCTTTATCTAATCGGTTAAGGAAGGTAGAATTAAAAGGGTATCATTTTGATGATTTTGAAGACTTGTTTCTGTCAGGATATTGTTTAAAGGCCTCTTCAGACCATTGAAAAATACCAAGGACTAATTCATTTGGCCTTTGTTTACATTGCTGGATTTCATTCCAATCAACCTCTCTACTGGAAATACGTGCAATATGAAAAGCCATTGAGTATCATGAGAAACTTGTTCTTGTTTTTATTTTTACTGTCAGACATGTGTGCTTGCCAGAGATAGAGAGAGAGAGAGAGAGAGAGAGAGAAACAGAGAAACAGAGAGAGAAAGTGAGAACTCATCCCCTGGAAGGTGTGTCGGGGGAAAATGCTGCAATCTCTTCTCCATGCTCTTCTTGGGATTTTAGGGTATCCAGGCACTTGTGTCTGGGTGTGATTTTCAAGCTTCCAGGTCTGAGACTCAAACCATGCAGTCTGCCATGTGGGATCCAGCACCTTAACCTCCATGCTACCTGCTGACTCTCATAAAAAGCTTTTGCTGTTGGCCGCCGCCCTTGGCCACCGAGCCAAGATAACGCCACTGGCTGCATAGGGAGGCATGTCTCCAGTACTTGCCTCGTACAGGCAAAGGAACTTGTGGGCGGGGCCGTTGGGAGGATCCTATACATACGGGGGTAAAGGGAGGGGGAAGGAGAAAAAGATAAAGGAAACCTGTGAATAAAGACTGCGTGAGGAAGAACTGGGTGTCATGTCATCTCTGCAGAAGTGACGCCGACAAGTGGTGGCCCGTACAGGGAAAGAGGCGAAAGACCTCGGTAAAGAGGCGGAAAGAGGAGAAGGTTCAGAACCTCCGAGTCTACAGGGCAGCTAGCTGGTACCGGGCGGGGGTCCCGGAAAGAAGACCTCAGCAAAGAGGCAGATAAAGGAAACCTGTGAATAAAGACTGCATGAGGGAGGACCGGAGAAGGTTCAGAACCTCCGAGTCTACAGGGCAGCTAGCTGGTAAGTACCGGGCGGGGGTCCCGGAAGGAAGACCTCGGTAAAGAGGCGGATACAAGACCTCGGCAAAGAGGCGGATACAAGACCTCGGCAAAGAGGCGGATACAAGACCTCGGCAACCTCGGCAAAGAGGCGGATACAAGACCTCGGTAAAGAGGCAGATAAAAACCTCGGTAAAGAGGCAGACTGAAGCCATTGGCTGAAAGTAAGGAATAAAAGAGAACAACGACGATGGGGGCTGGGCCATCCCAGCCGATTGTCAAGGCTCTCAGAGAGCTCCTAAAGTCGAAAGGGCTTAAATTGAGGGATAAGACACTTCAGCACTTTATAGATCAGGTGGATGATGCGGCCCCCTGGTTCCTCCATTTGGGGCAGCTCACGCCCACATGCTGGGATAAACTAGGCAGGGACCTAGACCTGGCTGCGGAGGACGATAGGCTTTCTGGAGGGGTTAGGCCGCTCTGGAGGCTTGTCCGAGCATGCCTTGAGGATCAAAGATGTGTACGGACAGTGAGGGAGGGCCAGGAGGCGTTGGAGTCCCTCCGGGAGCAGCGCTCTCAGGAAGAGAACGGGGCCGCCAAGATGGCGGAAGCCTGCGGGGAAGATGACAATCACGAAGTAAGACAATTAGTTGAGGAAGTTAAAGGTTGGGAGGTTGCCGAGGAGGAGGAGGAAGACCGGCCTCTACCCACGGCTCCTCCCCCTTATAATCCCTCCACCCCACAAAAGGAGAACCCAGAGGGCGGAGCTTCTTTCTGCACTGGGGCTTGGCGGGAGGCCAGACAGCTTGGGCCTGTTCAGGCATTTCCCGTTTTTGCAGATAATGCTGGGAATAGATATCATGAGCCCCTAGATTATCAGACCGTCAAGGCTTTAGCAGAGGCCGTAAAGACATACGGGAATGGTGCAGCTTTTACTGTCGGCCTCATGGAGACTCGACAGCGGTACTGTATGACACCCAGTGATTGGGGAATGCTCGCGAGGACTTGCCTGTCCCCGGGTCAGTATCTTGACTGGAAAGCTATTTACCTTGAGGGGGCGCAAGCTCAAGCCGCCTCGGGACAGGGCCTCGGGACAGGCGGCGTGGGATTTGGATATGTATATGGGACAGGGCAGGTTCGCCAATCAACAAACAGGCTACCCTCAGGCAGTTTACGATCACATCAATACAATAGCCATCAAGGCCTGGAAAATGCTTCCCAACAAAGGGGAACCACAGGCCAACCTTACAAAAATCACTCAGGGCCCCACAGAACCCTTCTCTGATTTCGTGGCCAGAATGATGGACATGGCGGGCAGGATGTTTGGTGATGCGGATGCAGCCATGCCTTTGGTCAAACAGCTTATATTTGAACAGTGTACAAAAGAATGTCGCAATGAAATCCTTCCCTATAAAAACAAGGGCCTCAAACCACTCCACCTCTGGCAAATGGATGTCACACATGTCCCAGAATTTGGGACACTTAAGTATGTCCATGTTTCGGTGGATACCTGTTCAGGCGTCATTCATGCTACTGCCCATACAGGGGAAAAAGTAAAAGATGTCATAAGTCACTGTCTCAACGCCTGGGCAGCCTCAACAGCTTAAAACGGATAATGGTCCCAGTTATATAGCCCGGTCATTTTCACAATTCTGCGACCACATGGGAATCACGCTCACACATGGCCTACCATATAACCCTCAAGGTCAAGGTGTAGTAGAGAGGGCTCATCACACCCTCAAGGAGCTCCTACAAAAACAAAAAGGGGAAGTCAGCAAAGGTCACTCCCCGAAAGACCGCATCGCAATAGCACTCTTAACACTCAATTTTTTTTCAGCTCGATTCCCAAGGGCGCTCGGCTGCCGACAGGCACCATGCACCGGGGCCGAGCAAGCAGGGAAAAGTAAAATAGAAGGACGTCCTCACGGGGCGCTGGAGGGGACCAGACCCTGTGTTGGTTTGGTCAAGAGGATCTGTTTGTGTTTTCCCACAGGACGAACCAGACCCGGTGTGGGCCCCAGAGAGGTTGGTACGACACCTTCCATCCCAGGAGAACCTGCCTGCTGATACACCGAGCCCTGATGATGGCCTGGGATGGCCTGGGGATGCCTTCTCCTCCTGGGGACACTGACGCTCCCCCAGGGGGCTCAGTCTGAACAACGATGGACTTTCCCAGTAGCTTACAGGTCCCTGGAATCAGAACTTTGATACCCTCTCTGAGGAGCTCCGATGGAGCATCATCCACATTAACTCAACGCGAGTTGATGCCGCCTTCGCCAGCGAGATAGCTGCGTGGATCTCTCAAGCTGCGCTCCATCTTAAGGAGTGGGCAGGGATGGGATCCCTTGGCCCCCTCCTTGTCTTTCTATGTGGGGGTTGCCTTCTCTGTCTGTACAGATTGAGGGCCCAATGCAATCGCGACCGCGCCTTCCTCGTACAAGCATTTGCCGCTATCGAAGAAGGATACTCTTCGATCTTGGCTGGCCCAGATGCAATAAACCCCTATCAGCTCAGGGTATGAGGCAAAGCACTGCACTCCGGGGGCCCTTGATGGGACCTGGAGGAAGGCAAGTCTGGGTGCATATGGGCTGATGCCGACAACACACCCATCCCCATAAAAAGGCATCGGACAGGCTGACCTGGGGGATGCCCCTGGGCTCTTCCACAGGTCAGTAAGCAAGTCCACCACATCTGCGGCCCATGACCTCTACCTTCTCCTGACAAAAACAAAAAGGGGGAACTGTTGGCCGCTGCCCTTGGCCGCCGAGCCAAGATAACGCCGCTGGCTGCATAGGGAGGCGTGTCTCCAGTACTTGCCTCATACAGGCAAAGGAACTTGCGGGCGGGGCCGTCGGGAGGATCCTATATATACGGGGGTTAAGGGAGGGGGAAGGAGAAAAAGATAAAGGAAACCTGTGAATAAAGACTGCGTGAGGAAGAACCAGGTGTCGTGTCGTCTCTGCAGAAGTGACGCCGACATTTTGCCAAGGGAACCAGCAGTTAGTGTAATGGCTATGTCGCTGGACTCCCACGTAGTTGACTGTGGTTCGCGTCCCGGACCCGGTGGCTTAAACTCACGCCGGACGTGTGTGCGTGCGTGCCCAGGATCCCAAGAGGAGAATGGAGGAGAAGGGATTGCGGCGTGACCATCCCCCCTGGGGGGTGATTTCTCACTTTCTGTCTCTATGTCTCTCTCTGTCTGGCGAGCGTACGCGCCCTATAGCGAAAAACCTCTCAAAAAAAAAAAAAAAAAAAAAAAAAAAGCTTTTGCCAAAAGGTAAATATGTTTTTTTTTAGTCTTCCTCTGCTGGGGACCAGCCTTGGCTGGGGTGGGTTGACTCATCAGAGGCGGCAAAGGAAAGGAAGACTAAGGTCTCGGTGCATTTTCATGCACATCCTCAGCCAGACACTCCCCAGAGATTGCTTTCTGAGGAGTGATAACTGCTAGGAATCATCGTGCCTTTTTATTGAAAATGTGATACACGCAAGTGAACGGGAGAGGGGCTACGTGTTCTAATTATCAATTCCTAAAGTTTTAACAATAGAGACCATTCAGGGTTTGATTAAGGGCAGGTCTATTAATCATCGATACAGTTCAACAATGGTTTGATTGACGAAAGCAGGTTTCTGGTAACTTCAAGCAGTGCAGTTTCAGGAAACAATTCCAGCAAGTAGAGTTAATTATCAGCTGATGTTCAGCAGCAGCCATCTTATGATTACTAAAAGAAAATCTCAAGCATAGATATTAGTTCTTATGGATTTTCATAAAGAATGATACTTATATAATTCTACAGGGATCAAAAACTTAAGGAATCCTAATATATTTGCCTATCCTGAAGGGGTGAAGTTACTGTTCACTTGATGAGGGCGGGGACAGCCTTTTCAACTGGCGGTAAAGTGACTAATAAGTCCATGAAAAACTTTAAAATGGGTTTGTGGTGTTGTGGATTCACTTGTGTAGCCCATGGCACCACTGTTGTGTATTTTGTTAGAACATTAGTTACCATGGGACAAGAGTGTTCTGGGCCAGTTTCGGCCTAGTCCTATTGTATGTGAAAAGGTTATTTATATTAAATGTGTCTTGAAGGGCCTTCCAAAGGTCAAGATGATTTCTGCCTAGATAGAACTTCACCACACCCTCCATTGTGCCCACTGGGATGAAGCGCTGTAATTAACAGTAGGTGGTCAGGGTAAAGGGGAGCGGTTGGGGGACTTTTGGAAATCTTACCACACACTCAAGATGTATGAGGGGGCTATGTAATTCTTTTATAGTAGTATATCAGGGAGTCAGAGGGGGGTCACTTCCCAGCAAGGCTACTACATTTCCCGGAGTGGATAGCAAACGGCCTTGCTGACATGCTAATTGACCCAAGCATTGTTCCAAGGTCGGGGGGTGGGGGGCGCACAGTAGCGGCCTTGCCAACGTACTGAACCAACCAGAAGCGGAGCTCAAAGGTCAAAGGGCTCAGACGGGTCCTGGAGCCCCGCCGGGTTGGACTCCTCCATTCCTCAGTGGTTTTTTAATTAAAATCCTGCAAGGGATTATTTCAGTTAACCCTTCTTAGCCATTCTATGGCTCTTCCTTCTGATGTTAGCATATAAACCAGCTCATAAAGATTGGAAAATCTGGGTTCATTGGTTTGGACATTTAGGCTAAATTCCCTAGCAAACCTATGGAGTCCTCAACAGGGTCTGGAATATTCTTTGTAACATTTTTATTTTTGTTTTAGTCCATGGATTATATACTAAGGCTGATTTTTTTTCTCCCTGTTATAGCCTTTATCTTAAAGGGGACAGCCAGAGGAGTGGCAGAGGTTGGGGGGAGCACTAGCAGATGGCCCTGGAGTCTGTTGAATTTCCTCTTGTGGGGATAGAGATGGAAGTTGGAAAGAAGAAATGTCAGAATGTGGGTATTCAGAGAAAAGAGGTTAGAGAGGAACCAGAGAGGGTAGTGGAGAAACTTCTGGAATTTTCTTTAGTTCTGAAATAGCTTCCAATAACTGTGTATTTACTCCCTGAAGGAGATGGCTTTATTTAGCCTCTTTTGGAAACTTTTGCTTTTATCAGAAAAGTCATATTTTTCTATGCAAAAATGCATTGTGACTTCTCCAATGACCCAATAGATAGCACTGAAAATTAATTTCCCATTCCATTTGGCTGGCTCTATATCCACTTATTTCCAATTACGTGTGAAAATACACCAACTTAGGAATTTCAGTAGAACCCCATTTGGGTTAATGTAGATGAAATAATTATGAATTGGGTTTTTTCTGTTGTTGTTTTTGTAGTTGTTTTGAGAGGTTTTTGCTACAGAGCACGTGTGCTCACCAGAGAGACAGAGAGAGACAGAAAGACAGAAAGTGAGAAATCACCCCCTGAGGGGGATGGCCACACTGCAATCCCTTCTCCATTCTCCTCTCAGGATCTTGGGCACAAACACACACAGGGTGTGAGTTTAAGCAATGGTTTCAGGTCTCAAACCGCGATTGACTACATGAGAATCCAGCAACATAGCCATTACGCTAACCGCTGGTCCCCGGTCATTATGAGTTTTGTTGGCCTAGTTTTCTAAGTATTTCCAAAGTGAAGCCATACAAGTATTTAGCATAAAGTCAGCTGATGTTTCTAAGGAGGGATTGCCCTTGTGGGAAAGTTCTATTTTGGGTAAGCAGTTTCTCATAGTTTAAAAGTTCTCAAAAGTGATCAAAAACCAGGATGGAGGGTTTTGGGGTCAAAGTGTATGTTTTGTGAGTTTCACTCCACAGGGTGTCAGCCTTGAGTTACAGATACTCCCTGAGCATGTCAGAATCCCTTTCTGCCTCACATGGTGAGGCACTCAAAGGTGCCAGGTGACCAGCCTTTATGTGTATCCTCTTTTGTTGTTATTATTGTTGGAGAAGTTTTTGCTATAGGGTACGTGCGCTAGCCAGACAGAGAGAGGCAGAGAGACAGAACGTGAGAAATCACCCCCCAGGGGGAATGGCCACGCCGCAATCCCTTCTCCTCCATTCTCCTCTCGGGATCTTGGGCACGCATGCACACACACCCAGCGTGAGTTTTAAGCCACTGGGTCCGGGACACGAACCGCGGTTGACTACATGGGAGTCCAGCGATATAGCCATTACGCTAACTGCTGGACCCTTTTGAATGGGCCGAGGGTCCCTGTGAAAGTTGTTTCAGGGAGTTCTTGTAATATTTTCTACCACAAGGGCAGTCTCCCCTTTGACACCCTTGCAAAGGCCCTTATTCACCTAAAGACGACTTTTCTGGCCTGGGGGAGAAGGAAACAAGTTGGAGTGGAAAACCTACCCTCATACACTTTTTGAGTTAGGAAACTAACTCAAAGTTAGTTAGGGATTTTGATCACAAATGAGAACAACAGTCCAATCAAATGGCAGGAAACAAGTGATGTTTTAAAAACATGCAACCTTGCCTGAGGCAGAAAATGGAATCAAAGCCCACCAGTACAAGCCTACCTGTAATGTGATTGACCTGCTGCTGCATGGCAAAACTGATGTCCTGCTTTGGGGACCAGAAGTTGGCATAATGGCTATGTCACTGGACCTCCATGTAGTCAACCGTGGTTCAAGTCCTGGACCTGGTGGCTTAAACTCATGCTGGGCACATGTGCATATGTGCCCAAGATCCTGAGAGGAGAATGGAGAAGGGATTGCGGCATGGCCGTCCCCCGGGGAGTGATTTCTCGCTTTCTGTCTCTCTGTCTGTCTCTTTCTGGCGAGTGTACACACCCTATAGCAAAAACCTCTCCAAAATAAATAAATAAGTAAATAAAATAAAGGAATAGGACTACCACCAGGTTGGCATAGGAGTTGGTGGGTTGGCACATCACTGTAACTGGTGACTGAGAGGAAGGAAGGGGTGGCATGGTGGTTAAAGTGCTGAATTCCCACATGACCAACCACGGTTCAAGTTCTGTATATGATGGCTTGAAAATCACTCCAGGTGTGTTTGTGTGTGTACCAAAAATCCTGAGAGGGAAATGGAGGAGAAGAAACTGTGGAATGGCCATCCCCCTGGGGGTGATTTCTTACTTTTCCTCTCTCTCTCTCTCTCTCTCTCTCTCTCTCTCTCTCTGGTGAGCACATGTGCCTTATGACAAAAACCTTAAAAAAATTTAAAAAAGAAAGAAAGAAAAGAAAGAAAGAAAGGGAAGAACTTATTAGGACAGTGAGGATGTCCATGAAGAAAAATCCCAGTGAGTATTGGTAGCATCTCCAGCTATTTTAAGTATCTTATCTCAGAGGCCAGCACCAAAGGGAATGCACCAAGAGTTCACATTCCAAGAGTCAGTGACTTTCAGCGTGCCTGGGACCAGTCTCTTAAGCTACTTCCCAGCTCCATTTTGAGATAAATAAGCTCTTTAATTTTTTTATTTTATATGATCTTATGTGGGGTTATAGAATGTGAAGTTCTACTTTCAATACATTTAGCATTTAGGAAAAGAATGAGCTTTAGCTGTGAAAATGGCATTTCTGAAGGTGTGTCTGTTGTTGGTTTTCTGACATCCCAGAAGCCTGAGGCAGCCACCGATTGGCTAGCTCCCAGAAGTATGTTTATTGACACAAAATTGTCATTAATAAATTGGGACAAGTTTAAAACCAGTTCTAGTGGTTACTTTTAGCCATGGCCAAAGAATAAGCAGTTCTTGCCTAGGAGAACAGGAAACTTTTATTCTCTGTATCCTCTTTCAGATCTCCCTCTGCCAAAGTTGTAGCAGTTATCCACATTACCTCGCTATTGTTAATTCCCCTGAAATTAGTTTTTGTTTGTAGTGGCTGTGTTGGTTTCTCTTTGCTGCTACAACAAAATACCTGAGATTGGGTAACTTACACATAACATTTATCACAGTTCTAGAGGCTATAGAAGAATCAAGGCCCTGGCAGGTTCTATTATCTAGTGCGGGCTACATCTTCTGGAGGAGGGAAACGCTGTGTCCTAATATGGTAGAAGGCTGAAGGGCAAGAGGGGTGAATTCCACCATCAAGCCCTTTATAAAGGCAGCTAATCCCATTTATGAGGGAGAGGCTCTCATAGCCTAATCACATCTTAGAGAACCTGTGTCTTAATACCATCAAACCATCCAAGTTTAGACACCTGAACTTTAGAGGGCATATGTGCAAACCCTAACAGAGGCTGGGTTCTCAATTTGCACATTAATCAGCATGATTTTATCATATTTTTGCCTTTGTGTCTTTTGCCGATCATTTTCAGGACAGTGGCTATGCAGAAGCACTTTAATCCTAAAGTGCTAGACAACAGACATGGACTATGAGACAAGTAAAAATAATTTAAAGTATTATAAGAAGGAACCAGAAGGCACTCCAGAACCACAGCCTAATATTTTCCAGGCTTGGTCAATAAAACAAGTCCCACAATTACCTGAATCTTTCTTAGTAGTCAAGTTGCCTTTTTCTTCAGTTTTAACATAAATTGTTTAATCTTGGCTGTTAACAATCTTAATTGTTAAGCTAAGAATGACAAAGTGTTATCAATGGCAAAGATAACTTCCAGCTTAAAACACACAGACCCATTAAAGCCTACTATGTTTTCTATAACATCTTTGGCTGTAGATGATAACCTAGTTTTATCTGCGTCCATTATGTCCGTTGACATGAGGGACAAATATTTGATGATTGCTCAAGTTTACTAACTACTATAGATGGGATCAAAGTGCTTGAAAACACACTGGGTACATGTGTGTGCATGCCCAAAGTCCCAAGAGAAGAAGGGATTACAAAGGATCGCAGTGTGGCAGTCCATCCTGTGTGTGCTTTTTCACTTATAGTCTCTCTCACTCTCTTCCTCTCTAGCAAGGACATGAGCCCAAACAAAAACAAAGAAAAGTCTTACACTTAAAAATCATAGTCCTTTACAATAATTATCTGTATCATCTTGCATAAGATTAAAATCAAGTAAGGGTAGAAATGTTTTTACCCTTACTATGGGCATGCATTTGACCAGTTCATACCAAAATAGTCTATGACTTTCTGAGGAGAAAAGACTAAAGGTGGGACCAGCAGTTAGCATAATGGCTATGTCGCTGGACTCCCACGTAGTCGACCGCGGTTAGCGTCCCGGACCCAGTGGCTTAAACTCACGCCGGGCGCGTGTGCGTGTGTGTGCCCAAGATCCTGAGAGGAGAATGGAGGAGAAGGGATTGCGGCGTGGCCATCCCCTCTGGGGGATGATTTCTCACTTTCTGTCTCTATCTTGTCTGTCTGGCGAGCACACGCGCCCTATAGCAAAAACCTCTTAAAAAAAAAAAAAGAAAGAAAAGACTAAAGGTACTTGATAGCTTAGGTTATTTTAACTTTAATAATCTATTTGCTCCTTTTACTTTCCAGTCAACTGATAAGGAAAGAGAAGTTTTTAAGCAAGAGACAAAGCCTTGCATAATTCATGAATAACTGTCCCATTAAATGAGTCACTGGGTAGATAAGTTGGAATTCCCTAGATAAGGGACAAAAAATCTGATAGCTGTTTAACTAGAAGATCTATGGCTTTTTGTCAGGAAAATGTTT
The DNA here is from genome assembly GCA_026018925.1 of Tupaia tana. Lineage (NCBI taxonomy): Eukaryota > Metazoa > Chordata > Mammalia > Scandentia > Tupaiidae > Tupaia > Tupaia tana. The sequence continues at coordinate 11,747,616 of JAKSZU010000016.1, forward strand.
CAATTTATTTTTCCCTCTGCTCCTTAAATTTATATACTATTTCTAACAGATATTCAAAAATTATAAGAAATCCACTTGCATATGTTCAATGGGACACTTAGGATGTGAGTATAGTCAGTGGCTCTCATTCTCTATTTTTCCATGACTATATTGGTTACAAGTGTTACATGAGCTGTCCATTTCCTCTGCACTCCTAGAAAAGTGTCCCCATTAATGTTTGTTTTATATTGTGGACAATGTGTCCCTACCACAATACATTTATCTAATGGAGAGTCTTGACAAGTATGGAATTTCCAGTTATCTGGGACGAGGTGGCCATCCCAGTTTTGTCAAGCTCTGTCCTCACAGATATTCCAATCTATTTGTTTTAGATTGTGGCTGTTAGGATTACAGACTAATTTTTTTTTTTTGGAGAGGTTTTTGCTAGAGGGCGTGTGTGCTCGCCAGACACACAGAGAGAGACAGAGAGATAGAAAGCGAGAAATCACCCCCCAGGGGAGATGGTCACGCCGCAATCCCTTCTCCTCCATTCTCCTCTCGGGATCTTGGGCACGCACGCACACGCGCCCAGCGTGAGTTTTAAGCCACTGGGTCCAGGACTCGAACCGTGGTCGACTACGTGGGAGTCCAGCGACATAGCCATTATGCCAATTGCTGGTCCCAACAGGCTAATTTTTTTAAAAATCAGGACACTTTAATGTTTTTGTACAATTTAAGAAATAATTTTTTGATGACTGCAGACATGTAAGACCAGCTGTATTCAGAAACATCACAGTCATAGTGGTTTTCCAGATTGGTATATCATCTTCAAAAATTATAAGAAGTGGGGGAACCAGCAGTTAGCATAATGGCTATGTCGCTGGACTCCCACGTAGTCGACCGCGGTTCGCGTCCCAGACCCGGTGGCTTAAAACTCACGCCAGGCACGTGTGCGTGCGTGCCCAAGATCCCGAGAGGAGAATGGAGGAGAAGGGATTGCGGCGTGACCATCCCCTCTGGGGGGTGATTTCTCGCTTTCTGTCTCTATGTCTCTCTCTGTCTGTCTGGCGAGTGCATGCGCCCTATAGTGAAAACCTCTCAAAAAAAAAAATTATAAAAAGTGGGACCAGCAGTTCGCGTAATGGCTATGTCGCTGGAGTCCCACGTAGTTGATCGCGGTTCGAGTCCCGGACCTGGTGGCTTAAACTCACACCGGGCGCATGTACGTGTGTGCCCAAGATCCCAAGAGGAGAAGGGAGGAGAAGGGATTGTGGTGTGGCCATCCCCCCGGGGGGTAATTTCTCACTTCCTCTCTCTATGTCTCTCTCTGTCTTTCTGGTGAGCGCATGTGCCCTATAGCGGAAACCTCTCCAAAAAAAAAAGAAAGAAAAAAAAAGTATAAGAAGTTACTTGTATGCAAGTGCTATCAAACCAGTAAGACAGCATTTATGCATCCATCATTTTCAGGGTTGTTGGTAACTTGGGTGTATTTCCCCCAAATAACTTTTCCTCCTTGTATCGCAAGGCACAACTAGTTCATGTTCACCTCAATGACAGTAACTTTGGTGATAAAACCCAAAGTTGTATATAGTGGGGATGAGGGATTCTTCTTTACCACCAAGTATTGGCAGGCACAAGCTGACTTTCAGTTCAGGATGTGTTACATGGACCTTCTTTTTTTGATAGAGAGGTTTTTGCTATAGGATGCATGTGCTTGCCATAGAGACAGAAAGAAACAGAGATACAGAAAGCAAGTAATCACTTCCCACCCCAGAAGGGATGGCCACACCTCAATCCTTTCTCCTCCATTCTCCTCTCAGGATTTTGGGCATGCATGCACACATGCCTGGTATGAATTTTAAGCTGCCAGGTTCAGGATTCAAACCATGGTTGACTATGTGGGAGTCCAACAACACAACCATTACACCATCTGCTTACCCCACATGGGAGAAAGCTCAGTTGGAAAAGCGCTTGCACATCAATGTTTATTGCAGGATTATTCACTATCACTAAGACATGGTACCAACCCAAATGTCCACAAACAGATGAATGGATGAAAAAAATGTGGCATATATACTCTATGGAGTACTACTCAGCCATAAAAAACAAGACTCTGGAATTTGATAGAAAGTGGTGAAATATGGAGGATCCATTGCTGAGTGAAGTAAGCCAGGATATGAAAGAAGATATTGTATTATCCACTAAATATATACCGACTACCCGTACTTTATGGTAGAGATCGAAATATTGAAGGGCATAAAAGCAGTGAAAATAGTTATGGATGCTGAAGACAGTGTGGGAGAGGGGCAGGAGAGAAGGGAAGAATATAGAAAAGGATAGCAAGAGAACAAATAGAGAGGCATGACATTAGTGGGACACAGAAATGGTTTATTACCTGTTGATGATAACATGTATAGTATTCTCAACTGGACTGGTCTGAAAAGTATTTCAAGTTGGGTAAATTCTTTATACAAGCCAAATAATACATACTGATTGAATGTTTTAAAAAATGAGAATAAATAATAATAATCTGAAAAAAATGAAAAGCTATTTGATGATAATGATGATGTGGATAGTAATGTCTTTGTCTTGACTGATATGCAGGTAATTGTGCTGGAAAGAGAAATGTAGTATGTGGAGAGCAGCCAATCTGAAAACATGTGATTAAAACATGTGGCCTGAAGATACCTGCAGATATGCCCTTCTATAAGCTACTCTAGCAGGACTATTGAGAAGCATCTACATACGAAAGCAGTACCTGCCTGTTGTCAATGATTGTCTCCCTGTTATTTGTTGATGCCCAATACCTCGATACTGCCCAGTATCAGGCTAAAGGAGGTCATAAGCATTTATCAGATTGTCCCCCAAATGGATCAGAGAAATTATATGGTGCCAGTCATTTTCACATCATCAGTAGATTTACATCCAAAAACAACTGGCTTTGCATTCTGATTTCTCTTCCCTTATTCTCTTTGCATTCCACTTCCTTCTTCCCCATTCCTTTTACATCCCATTTCCCCCTTCCCCCATTCTCTGCCCTTTAGTTTTTTTTTTTTTTTTTTTTTTTGAGAGGTTTTTGCTATAGGGCGCGTGTGCTCTAGACAGACAGAGACAGAGAGACAGAAAACGAGAAATCATCCCCCAGGTGGGATGGTCACGCTGCAATCTCTTCTCCATTCTCCTCTCGGGATCCTGGGCACACACACACACGCGCCCAGCATGAGTTTAAGCCACCGTGTCCGGGACTCGAACCGTGGTCAGCTACATGGGAGCCCAGCAACATAGCCATTACACTAACTGCTAGTCCCTTCTCTCTTCCCTTTAAAAGAACAAACCTGAGGCTGGTTCTGGTCGCAATTTCTCCATCAGAGAAGTTGTGTCCACCCGATCCTCACTTTTCTATACCTGTGTGTCTTTGTGTGTTTGTTATTGCATCTATTTCTAATCCACAGCCTTCCCCACTCAGAGAAACGTTTTCATGCCGAGCTGGCCCCGGCAAAGTGGCGCCCAACATGGGGCATAATGGGTTACATCCATCTGCCAAATATGATTGGAGGCCAGGCCCCTGTGGTTGACTCCCATAGGAAGAGAAGGCAGGAAAGGAACACAGTTTGGACAATTTTTAACAATGTCATGTGCCTGTTGTCTAGTGATAGAAAATTGTTTGCATAAGGCAGCAGCATTTTGGTGAAAAAGATTATGCGATTGCTGTGCCTGTGTTTCTGGAGTGTCTGAAATAACAGCAATGAGCTGCATATCAGCTTGGTGATTACTAAATATAAGAGCACCAGCGAGGTTAGTGTGAGATCTAATGTGGCAAATGAAAAGTGGGCAGTTTCGTCTACGTACCAAATCTTGGATTATAGTCATTTGGAAAAAATTTTTAGAAAAATGTTAAACAAAGTAATTACTTATGGATAATAAGATTTGAACAACCCTAGTTAAAGATTTGACAATAATTTACAACTGATAAAGAAATTTGGCAGTATTTATGGCATATACTAGTTTAATATTATCTATAACCACCTGATTAATAACATATCATTGACTTTTAGGAATTTTAAATTATTTTGGAATATAAATATATATATAAATACAGAACACATATATAATATTTATTTACAAATATAAATACAGAACACATATATAATATTTATTTACAAAAATATGTATAACTTACTTACACATATGACAATGTTAATAAAATTAAAATTACTTGATTTGACAATGTTTTCCAATATCATTTAATACCTTAAAAGAAGCCTGATTGATTTAATACATCTTTTGGATGTTTCAGGGCCCTCTGTATACATCCAAAAGTTATTCTGAGATCAAAAAAACTTAATTTAGAATTTGATTTTGGGGAAAACTTGTCAAAGATAGCAAAAGCTTAAATATTTAACTGTCTGTAGAAAATGAAAGTTAACTGTTTTAAACATTTTGGGGATGTAAAGGGTTAACTTTGTTGGCATTAAAACAAAATAAATGGCAGACTACAGTAGTTAGATATGATTTTTAGCGATAAACAAAACAACCCAAATATATGGATTACATATATTTATAATTATTATAAGAAATGTACTTTTTATTATTTTTAGCCAGAAGTCCTATAACTGAACCACAGGAAAATTAAAAATTAAACTTTAGGAAAATCAGTCTTATTAAAAGTACCTAAACCTTTTTTTTTTTTTTTTTTGCTTTATGTTTTGATTACCTCTGAAAAACAAAATGTTAAAGTTTAGTCACTAATCCATTTTCCCGGTTGGTCATATATTTACTATATAACATGTAACATATGATATAAATATTAGCTGTTTCATTGAATGGATTATTAATAATCCACTAATTATTAATAATTCAATAATAATTATTAATTATAAATGAAACATGATGTTGCCTGATTAATAAAATTTTGGGCAAAATATTAGTCAGAAATCATGAAGATCTTCACTTATTATTGAAACCGGCTTATTTGTCAATGATTTTAAGTCACATGAACTAGAGGAGTATTTAAATTAATTTGTATGAGCACTCTTTTTTATAAACCAAATATATATCACATAGACATACAACATACAGTATGTAATATGACATATCATATGTATGCATACACACATGTACACCTGCTAAAAGATACCGCTAGAGCACTTGGAATGGCTTAGGTGAGACTACTTTGGGAAAAACAAATGCAGTAATACAGGCAAATTGTGTGACATGATCAGAAGGGTAATGATAATCAATCTATTAGGGAAAGAAAACAGCCACATTCATACTGTCCTTGATCATTTTTGATGACCAAGGCAAGAGATTACATTTACTTAAGAGGCCTGCTGTAAGCAGTAAGCAAAAGTAACATTTATCCATTAGCGTTTATGCCTGATTTTTACAGAACACCAATATTATACATTTTCTTCTCATAAAACTGTAGTTCTAAAAGCAATCTATCTTTTTGCCTGTGGAAGGCAAAAAGAACCTTAAAAGATTAGTGTGTTGAAAACTTTCTAATTAATAAATTTAAGAATAGCATTAACATGTTTTGGAAGGAGCTTGGAGGATATCCATACCCGTGTAAAAGGAGGCAAACAATTAGAGGCGTAATTACTTAATGTAAAGCAGATAGGTGAGATTCCAGAAGTCTTTTGAAAAGAAAATTAGCTCTTTTACAGTGTTCTTCAGGGGTTCTAACAACCTAGGTACTTGTTAAAAATCTAACAGATTGCTTCCATTGGAAGCAATCTTGAAACTGTCGATAACAAAACTGAAAATAGTGAGAACAAAGTATACAATTATTTTTATTACATATAGTATTTAAAGATAATTATCTAATTTGTGACTAATGGTATTACATTAATACAATTAGTTTTATTGATTATTATTTATTATTACTATGTATTACTATTTACTATTTGTTACTACTTATTATTTTAATAGACTGGGGAATTAAATGCCTCCGGAAAGGCCATTAAGGTTATAACTTTGTATGCAGAACTTTACATATTTACCAAAATATTACATTTTTAGCATTTTAGCTTTTAGTACATATCAGTATCTTTTTTCATTGTTCTGAAAAAGTCTAATATAATCTACTGTTCCCCCTTTCTTTTTCGAAGCAATAGTTGCTTTATGAGAGGTATTAGCATTTTTAAAGGCCAATTGTTTTAACAAAATTTGTCCTGCCTCCTGTTCAGAGACCATTCGCAATATGGCCAGTGATAAGTGGAAAATAAAATCTTGATATAACTCACTAGGTCCCTGTCATATACTGATCAAACTATTTGTCCCTCAATCCTGACCAGGAAGCCTTTTCCAGCAATTCAAGCATATCCTGCTAATCTGCTGGTATGCCTGTGGAGTATATCCAATTTGTGCGCCAGTATTGGCCTGCTCTCTTGTTCCAGTTAACATTTCAAATGTGACGGGTATTCCATGTTATTCATTCCTATTCGCCTGCTCTTGGGCTTCCTCAAACCAGTTAGATTTCCACAAAAGATAATCTCCTCCTGATGAGCATGCCTTGCCTAGCACCTGCCAATCATTGGGAATACACGCAGATTGCGTAGCTGTCTCTAATACTGCAATTGTATAAGGTGCCGTGGGACCATATTGCGTACAAGCCGTTTTCAATTCTTTTAGCGTTTTAAAGGATATTGGCTCATAAGGACATTGATTTTGATCTGGATTGTTAGGATTAGGAGCCTCTATAACAGGGCACCATTTAAATCCCGACGTATCCTCCTCTCTGTCTGCCACACAATGCAAGGCTCTCTGGAGGGGTGTTTAAGTGGGAGTTGTTCTTTCTGTCCTAGCGCCATTTGATTTGCAAGTAGGTTTTGACTGGGAAGCAGCAGGCCACAGCGGGGGAGCACTAGGCCTAAGGGCAGCAGCTCCAGTCTCTTCCCGCCCGGCAACCCCTTCGGAATCTGCAGTCTTAACTTTACAAGACTGTCATTTTCTTTACCAGGTATTACCTCTGTATCCTTCTCTGCTGGGACCATGCAGTTAACACAGGCTGAGTATGAAAGAACTGCCCCTCGTGCCTAGAGCAAGGACTCGGCTGAGGAGAACTGTTTGCAAGGTCAACAGTTTTACGAGTTCTGGACCTCACGAATTGTGTTGCTGTACTGTCCTGCACTCAATTTCTCTGCCATGGGCCTTGTTGCCATACCCCAGTACCCCATAAAGGCACCCCAGCCTTACTATAATTTTTACAATAATCCTGAAAGAATGCGGATCCACTAAGGCGGCAGCTGCATAGGGCAGCGGCTGCAAACAGGAGTTACTCCCATTAGACTCACCCCACCTTCCTAGAAAATGTCAACAGAGAATGCTACATTCACTTCTCCTACTAGGGATTACATAGATAAGCATTAGAAAGGTCTGAGTTAAAGCTACTAATGGGCAAAACGACCTCAGTAGCTGAGAGGGACTCGGGGACTCATCCTTGAGGTGCTGTTACCCCAAAGACCATAAGCCACCCTTACTCTCAGGACAAGGGCAAATTGCCATTCCCCAAGCCACAGTCATTAGCAGCATGTAGAGGGTCCCAAGTACACAGTAACCTTCAAGTCAGCTACTCACAAGACCACATTCCTTTCCTATGTAGACTCACCCTCTTAGCTCTAGACTACCCCAGAGATAACATAAGTATTTCACTTTAGTATATACTAACCTTGTCTTTACTAAACCAGACAGGATTTATTTCTAGTAATTGCTACCACCCTAGCCTGAAGCTAAAGTTCTCAAAAAGCTGACCTGAAGCCAATCTGAGACTAAAGTGATCAAGCTGGTCTGACTGAAGTGGTCAAGATTCCTGGGAGCCCTCTCATCCAAAGACCCTCCCTGGTAATCAAGATCAAAGAAGAGAATACACCTGAAAAATGGACTTCCTCGTTTTAAAAATTATGACTGTTTATACCTAAACAAAACAGATGTCATGTTTTATGATTATTGTTCATATACTTTAAATGCCTTACCTTTTAGAGCAAAATGTTTCACTTACTTCCCTTCACCCATCCCACTACTGTAAAAACTCCTTCTATAATAAATACGCATGACTTCTGGCCATCAGGGCTGCAGTCTGGAGATTACTCTGGCTGCAGTCGGCTGAGAACATGCTAAAGGGGCGTGAGGTCTCAGTCTGATTCCTGTTCACCCGCGTCGCCTCCCTGTGCACCCACCCCGGCTGGGGCACGGCTCCCGGCACTTCTCTTTAGTAACAGACTCTGATTTCTTAGGTAAGAGGGAGGCATAGCCCTCCGGAGTGTTATTTGGTGGAGTTACTGAACCAACTCCAGTTTTTTCTGGAGGGTTTTGTTTCAAGCACTCCTTAATTAAATTCCACAGGGAGAAAGCAAAGATGGGAATCTTGCTAGGACCCTCTGTTGTATATGTTCTCCGACCCTGTCCCAAGTTTCCTCATAAACTGTTCCTTGTTCTGGGAACCAAGGGCATGTTTCCTGCACAAAAATGAGGAACTGACGTAACTGCTTGATACTAACTTTATTGCCCCTAGCTTTTAACATACAAGACAACATATGAACATACATTTTTCTTTCTTTAGACAATTTTGTCCCCATGTTCTACACCAGATAATACTAGAATCCACTCCTTTTCTTGTTCTATAATCTCTTTATTTTACTCTGATATCTCCTTACTCTGGCATCTCTTTCTTCTACTCTGGTATCTTTTACTCTAGCATCTCTTTCTCTTTTACTCTTACTTTAAGCTATAGGATCCTTACCTTGCTCAATAATATCCGGCCAGCTGCAAGGAGTGTCCACTTGTCTGACTCTTTCCCCATACTCAGGCCACACGTTCGGGCGCCACTTTGCCAAGACCAGCTTGGTACGAACACGTTTCTCTGAGTGGGGAATGCTGTGGATTAGAAATAGACGCAATAACAAACACACAAAGACACACAGGTATAGAAAAGCGAAGATCAGGTGGGCACAACTTCTCTGATGGAGCAATTTCAACCAGAACCAGCCTCAGGTTTATTCTTTTAAAGATATATGTAATTCAATGTAATATTTAAAAAGATTATAGGGACCAGCAATTGGCCTAATGGCTATGCCACTGGACTTCCATGTAGTCGACTGTGGTCGAGTCCCAGAGCCAGTGGCTTAAACTCATGCCAGGTGCATGTGGATGCGTGCCCAAGATCCCGAAAGGAGAATGAAGGAGAAGGGATTGTGGTGTGGCCATCCCCTCTGGGGGGTGATTTCTCACTTTCTGTCTCTCTGTCTCTGTCTGCCTGGTGAGTGCATGCGCCCTATAGCAAAAACCTCTCCAAAAAAAAAAAAAAAAGATTATGATAATAATTTAAAACAAAAAACAGTACATGTCTCTATACTGCCATACTGAGAGTTCAGTTTTCATTGTAATTAAACCGATCACATGATGAGTATTTTTGTTTGATTTTTGGCGATTTCAGCCCATTGGCTACAAGAGAAGATTCTGTAGAACCCTACAGAATTAGAAACTCTAAGGTAACTTATGTGGCACTTGAGCCAAGAAATCAAATCTGAGCTTATCCTTTTCTTTCTTTATTTTGTCTAATGATGCTAAAAGCAACCAATCAACATCATTACATTCCTTGGTTTTCCATAAATGTTTGAAAGTATTGTACATAATGTCACTAAATTGCTTGCCTCTTATTAAGAGGTAAAGTGTTAAATGCATTTATTTATAGACTATCAGTGTTCTCTGTACTATTAGAAGTAGGGCTCTTAGCATTTTTAGGTCTAATCAGATTAGAGAGCCAATTCCAGAAATCCCAAAACCAAGTAAGGGAATTCATCCTTAAAATTCTGTTCTTGGTCCAGCCTTGTGGCACTGTTGGTGGCAGACTGAACTGTATGTACTGCAGGGTGCCACGTGGCTGACCATTGGTTTAGATCTTGAGGTCAACCTAAAAACATGCCAGGTGCATGCATGAGTGCCCCAAGATCCTGATGAGCTGGAGGGCTGGGAAAAGAGGGATTGCAGTGTGTTGAGACCCAGTAAGGGTGCTTCTCTCTTCCTCATATACACACAACCATGAACAAAATTTTTTTTAAAACTTTAAAAAAAAATGGGAGTCAGCAGGTGGTGTGGAGGTTAAGGCCACAGAGCTGATTTTGTGGTTCACATTCCGGACCCAGAGGCTTGAAAAAACAGGTCTGGTGTGTGTACATGCATGCCCAAAATTCCAAAAGGAGTATGGAAGAGAAGGGAATGCAGCATGGCCATCCTCCTGGGGGTTGATTTTTAACTTTTCTCTCTCTCTCTGGCAACTGAATATACCCTATAGAAAAAACTGGAAAAAAAATTTCTGTTCTTTTAGAATAACTCCTCATATAAAAATCTGTATTAGGGTTCTTTAGAGGTACAGAACCAATAGGATACATGTATAGATACATGAGAAGTTATTTATTAGAATTCACTCACATGATTATGGCAGCTAAGTATTCCACAACAGGCTATCTGCAAACTGGAGACTCAGGGACCAGCAGTTAGCGTAATGGCTATGTCGCTGGACTCCCACGTAGCTGACTGCGGTTTGAGTCCCGGACCCGGTGGCTTAAACTCATGCTGGGCGCGTGTGCGTGCATGCCCAAGATCCTGAGAGGAGAATGGAGGAGAAGGGATTGCAGTGTGTGGCCATCCCCACCGGGGGGTGATTTCTCGCTTTCTGTCTCTCTGTCTGTCTGGCGAGCGCACACGCCCTATAGCAAAAACCTCTTCAAAAAAAAAAAAAAAAAAAAAAAGTAAAAAAAGTAACAAACTGGAGACTCAGAAGCTGGGAGCAGGGATCAGTCCAACTCCAAAAGCCTCTGAAATTCGGAAGCTAATGGTGCACATCTCGGTCAGCTGCCAAAGGCTGAGAACGGAAGCGGGCAGGAAGGAGGGCTGATATAAGTCCTGGAGTCCAAAGGGAGGCAAGCCTGGAGCTCTGCAGGTCAGCCGAAGTTCTCTAACCCACACTCCAAGAAAGACCGAGCCACCATCTTATTTGTCCTTCGACCCCAGCCAGTTTGATGGTGCTTATCAACAGAGAAGGAGAAGGGGATGTTCCCCACCCAGTCCACTCAGACTCACACACGAATCTCCTCTGGAAACCCACAAGACGCACACGTGGAATGCTACTTAGCCAACTTCTAGATACTCATTAGTCCAGGCAAGGTGGCACCCAAAGTTAACATCACAGCCCACATGGCTAAAAACTGTACAGTCTCTAGGACCATAGGCTAACTGTGACACCTGAAGGTGCTGGATTCCCACACGGCCAACTACACTTCGAGTCTCAGACCTGGCAGCCTGCTTTCTCACTTCCTCTGTATCTCGCTGGTGAGCACACACACCTGTAGCAAATTTTTAAAAAATTAATAATGATAAATAGAAAAAAATTAAATTCTTGCTTTGTAGAGGTTGGCATGTTGATTGTATTGGGTCACTGCAAAAGTCATGATGTATTTTTCTGGGGTTTTTTTTTTGGGGGGGAGAGGTTTTTGCTATAGGGTGCGTGCGCTTGCCAGAAAGAGACAGAGAGACAAAAAGCGAGAAATCACCCCCCCACCCCCCTCAGGAGGGATAGTCATGCTGCAATCCCTTCTCCTCCGCTCTCCTCTCAGGATCTTGGGCACACACACACACATGTCCGGTGTGAATTTACGCTACCCGGTCCAGGACTTGAACTGTGGTCGACTACATGGGAGTCCAGCGACATGGCCATTATGCCAACTGTTGGTCTCGTATTTTTCTATGTTTTCCTATGCAAAAATGCATTATGACTTATCCAATGACCCAGTAAAAGGTCTATTAAGCCTTTCTCCCTTTTTTTTTTTTTTTTTGGAGAGGTTTTTGCTATAGGGCGCGTGTGCTCGCCAGACAGACAGAGAGAGACAGAGAGATAGAAAGCAGGAAATCACCCCCCAGGGGGGATGGCCACGCCGCAATCCCTTCTCCTCCATTCTCCTCTCGGGATCTTGGGCACGCACGCACACGCGCCCGGCGTGAGTTTAAGCCGCCGGGTCCAGGACTCGAACCGCGGTCGACTACATGGGAGTCCAGCGACGTAGCCATTACGCTAACTGCTGGTCCCAGGCCTTTCTCCCTTTTTCTTCTCTTCCTGAACATTTCAGTTCAACAGTACAGGGACAAAACCAGGCAGCTATGGCAGCCCAGAGTGGAGGTGCAGCCTGGATGAAATGAGAAGGCACATGCTGCTGGAGGTCAAGTGAGACTCCCTTAAAGGTGCAGCATAGAACGAGGCATCAAAGGCTACCCAGGGTGGGGAGGAATCCACACAGGAACGGAGGGATAGCCCAGAATGGGCTCTCAGAACCGGAGGAGGGTGGATTATCTGCCTGAAAGTGTGGTCTGGCCCAGCTTCTCTGAGAAAGGATGGGGTGAAGGGTGAAGGGGGTATTCACTTGGGGAGAGCAGCGGTGGAGGCAACCTGATGAAAGCTATTGGAGTGTAAGTGGAGGTGAGGAAGGCATCTGCAGAGGGGCAGGGAGGAGAGACTGCTTACATCGAACAGACTGAATGAATAAGCAAGTACCCTGAGGATGCAGGGAGCCAGGTTACTGCCAGAAAACGTAGTTAGTTACCATACAGAGAGAAAAAGAAACTGGAATGAACCGCTAGTGGGACTGGAATTGGAAATATGGCTAAGAATTGCAGAAATGCAGATTGATGTACGCATACACGTCTGTCTCCCTGTCCCGCTCACTGTGGTGCATATGAGCTTGTGACAATCCCAAAAGCAAATCCGCACACCTACCACTAGTGCCCAGAGCTTGGCTTCTATGTAGCATTCTCCCCCTAAAAAGACTCTAGAGGGAATGGCTGCTCCCAGCCCTGGGGCAGAGAAAATACAAAATGAGCTTGGAATACCTTGTGCCAGAAAGTAACGTGTTCACAAAACAAACAAACGAACTAAAAACAGGGACAGGTCACGGAGTCAGCTGCAGTGGCCACCATGGCCAATTTGGGGGCATGTCTGAGCACTGCAATAATCAGCTTTCTCTTCTTTCCATTTTTTGTTTGTTCTTTGGTTTCTGTTCTATTTATTTATCAATGCCACAACACAAAAGAATAAGAAAATCATTCTTTGGCAATCTCTTAATATTTTATTTAAAAAGGAATCAACGAATACTAAATCTAGTGGGTGAAACTTTGAGGAGTAACCAGATACTTAGAATATCACAAGTAACTAAATACAAGATACTTATGAAATACAAAGGGTAAATAGTGACTTTACCACGGATGAACCTGGCAGATGTTAAGGAAATTGTCTAAGTGGCCAGCAATGGGACTGAGTTAGAGTGTGCCTCCAGACACGCTGCACCAGGAAGGCCGTGGGCATCCCCATGGGACACTCCTATTCAAATGGCACAACCCGAATGTAATCATGAGGAAGCATCTTACGAACCAAGTGGAGAGAAAATCTACAAAATAACTGGCTTACGCTTTTCAAAAATGACATAAATATGAAAACCAAAGAAAGTCTCAGGAACTATTCCAGAGTAAACAACACTAAAGAAATAGAACACTTGGCCACAATACATCATCTTAGACATAAAGGACATTGAGTCAACTGGCTGAGTAAGGTCTGCAGGTTAGATACCAATACAGAACCACTGGAAATTTCTTGATTTTGCAAACTATCCTAGTTGTGTAAGATAAATTCTTGTTTTTAGGAAATGCACACTAAAGCATTTTAGAAATAGTCATATCATGTCTGCAACTAATAAATGGTTCAGAAAAATCTATATTGTATACCTGTTTATCTAGAAATGTATATATTATCTAAAAAGAGAAAGCGGAGAAAGGATAAAGCCAATGTAATAAAATATTAACATTTGGGGAATGGTACCCAGGAATTCCTTTGCATGATTCTTGCAGTTTTTTTCATAAGTCTGAAATTGTCAAAAATTGAACATTCCTGGGATCAGCAGTTAGCGTAATGGCTGTGTTGCTGGACTCCCACGTAGTCGACCGCGGTTCAAGTCCCAGACCCGGTGGCTTAAACTCACACCGGGCATGTGTGCGTGCATGCCCAAGATCCCAAGAGAAGAATAGAAAAGAAGGGATTGCGGTGTGGCCATCCCCCCTGGGGGGCGATTTCTCGCTTCCTGTCTCTCTGTCTGGCGAGCGCACGTGCCCTATAGCAAAAACCTCTCAAAAAAAAAAAAAAATCGAACATTTCTAAAAGAAAACAAATGTTCAGGTATTAATAAATGATGAGCCACTGAATAAGCCATGAATCCATAATGATACATATAAATGAATAAATTGGAAGTCTGATGAGGTTCAGAGATATTTACATTGCCTCAAATTACCTCCACACAAAATACTAGCTAATTAGAAAGTAAAAAAGTAATGTTACAGATTAGAAATCCAGCAGATACCACATGTAGAGATGTTAACATCAATAATAGGACAAATCAGAACCAGAGGTCGTGTTAAGAAGCAATGAGAAGATTGCAGGATCACTTCTGTGATACTCTTGCCAAACAAATGTATGATTCTGAACTAATCATAATGAAACATCAGATAAATCCAAGACAAAGGACATTCTTTATTACTGGACTTTTAAAATATTTGCCGGAGGGTATGTATACTTGCCTGAGAGAGACAGGATGGGTAGTGAGAAAGCATCTCTGTGGGGGATAGTCAATCTGCAATCCCTTTTTTTTAAATATATAATTATTTATTTTATTTATTCATTCATTTATTTTAATTTGACCGGAGAGAGACAGAGAGAGAGAAAGATTGAGAAAGCAAGCTGCCAGGTCTGGGACTCGAACTGTGGTCAGCCATGTGGGAGTGTCCAGCACCTTAACCACCACGCCACCTGCTGGTCCCAATCTGCAATCCCTTCTATCTCCCTCCTTTTGGGGTTCTGGGCAAACACGCACACATGCCCAGCACATTTTTCAAGTCACTGGTCTAGGACGCAAACTGTGCAGTCGCCCATGTGGGATCCAGCTGCCTTCACCACCACCACACTAGCTGGCCCGAAATTGGCCTTTAATCTTCAAAAGATGTAAAGTCATGATGGTCAAGGAAAGACAGGAACTGTTCCAGCCTGAAGGAATTAAAATGACAACAGGATCCAGGAAGTGGCACGGTGGTTACAACACTGGACTTGCACATGGTGACCACATTTTGAGTCCCAGACCTGATAGCTTGACAATCACACCAGGCATATGTGTGTGGATGCCCAAAATCCAAGGAGGACAAGGGATTGTGGCATGGCCATCCATCGTGGAGAGTGATTCTCACTTTCCTTCTCACTCTTTCTCCTCTCTGGTGAGCACAACCGCCCTATGGCAAAACCTTAAAAAAAAAAAAAAAAGGCATACAACAAAATACAACCCATACACCCATTTGCTGTAAAGCAAGGGTCCCAAACCCTGGGCCATGGTGCCAGTCCATGGCCTGTTAGGAGCCAGACCACACAGCAGAGGTGAGAGCAGGTGAGTAAGGGAAACTTCATGTTTGACAGCTGCTCCCCACCTCTCTCATTACTGCCTGAGCTCCACCCCCTCAGTGGCATTAGATTCTCACAGGAGCTGCCGGAAGAGACCATCTAGGAAAACAAGTGCAGGGCTCCCACTGATTCTGCATTATAGTGAGTTACATAATAAATTCATTATATATTACAATGTAGTAATAATAGAAACAAAGTGTACAATGAATAAAACATGTTTGGGGACCAGCAGATGGCTCTTTTCCTCTGTCACTGAACTCAGGACACAGCTAACCGCGGCTCAAGTCCTGTACCTGGTAGCTTGAAACTCATGTCAGACACATGTATGTGTGGTCAAAATCCTGAGAGGAAAATGGCGAAGAAGGGACTGTGGTGTGGCCACCCCCCCCGGGGGGGGGGTGATTTCTCGTGTCCCTCTGTCTCTCTCTCTTCAGTAATCTCTTCAGTGAGTTCACATGACCTACAGCAAAAATCTAAAAAAAAAAAAAAAAGAAAGAAAGAAAAAGAAAAGTAACATGTTTGAATCATTCTGAAACCCCTCATCCCTGTCTGTGAAAAAATTGTCTTCCTGGGTCTGGGAAGTGGCATGGTGGTTAAAGGTACTGGATTCCCAAATGGTCAACCATGGTTTAAGTTCTGGACCTGGTGGCTTCTCATCCTCTCTCATCAAATTGGAAAATAATAATAAAGTTAAAATAAATTTTAAAATTGTGTTCCACAAAACCAGTCCCTGGTGCCAAAAAATGTTGGGGACTGCTGCTGTAAAGGACACTATAGGTAAGTAGCAAAACCTGAAAAGAATCTTCTGAAGAGTAAATGATCAAATGTCATAGTGTTAATTTTCTGATTATGAAGTTTGAATTCTAGTCATGTTGAATATCCTGACATTGAAAACACACATCAAAGTGATGAGGGGTGATAGCTTAATGTCAGCAATTAATTTGTAAATGGTTCAGAGAGAAAAATTCTTTGTACTAAAACTCAGAACTTTTTTCTAATTTTAAGACTATTTCTAAAAAGGTACTCATACGTAAATAGAAAAAGTGAAGTCTTAGGCCTCCATTTCTCCATGAGGAAGTATGTATAAACCAGTGCTTAAAATTAAAATTATGTAATTTTGATGGCAACACAACTGTACTATATCCAAATATCTACTGACAATGGTGACAGTACCAGTACATCGAAATTGTGTTTGTTGAGCTGCAGATATTCAGAGATCCTGTATGACTTCTGCATCTCTCTTTTTTTGTACCAACTCCTTGTTTGGGGTATCATCACTCAGGCTCCTAGCACACATCTTTTCTTCCACAAGTACATACTTGTGGTCAGGTCCCAGATTTAAATTACACTTTGCAGGGGCCAGCAGGTAGCATGGTGGTTAAGACACTGGACTTTCACATAGATGGCTATGGTTTGAGTCCCAAACGTGCTGGCTTGCTTTCTCTCTCTCTCTGGTAAGCACACATGTCCTCTAGCAAATTGAAAAATAATATAAAATTAAATAAATTACATTTTGCTTCAGTGAACTTGTTATAAAATACTCAGTGAAATGTTTGGAAACATGAACAAATGCAGTTACCATTTTGCAAAAAACAGTAAGTAAAGCTTTATTTATTTATTTATTTGTCTGGAAACAGTCACTGTTTACTTACTGACCAGATTGCAAAATAATCATGGTGGGTACCTAGTTCATCCTAATCCTAGTAAGTCTGTCTGGTCTTCTGTTGTCAGCATCTTCACCTTCTACAAAATGGGTGGTATTTTTCTTCATTCCACCTCATGGAGAAGATAATTTGAAGGGGCACAGGAAGTTATTTGCTTCTAGAAGCATTTTCCAACAGATCTTCCACGCAGATGCCAAATTTACCGAGAGATTGAACAATCAGAGTTACCTGTCAAAACAATTCACTTACTGATTTTGCCATAACCACACTTGTAGATTACTTCATTTACTGACTTCAGGTTTGGGTACCCCCATGCGATATATAGTTCCACAATTCTCAGCATGTTGAGGCCTGTTGAGGCTAACAAGGTGCCACTAAAGATCTGGCGAAAACGAAGAAACTACAACACCTTTTGAACCTCACTCCAATGACACCTCTGATCCTGATGACAAACACCAATTTGGGTTCTCCGGGTACATAGAAGTTGCCAGCTTTTGTTGCCATCCTGGCCATGCAAATCTTAGTTCTGCACATTTGCCTATATGCCTTATGATAGTGCCTAGCTTTTTCATAAATAACGTTCCTCTTTGCCTCTTTTTTTTTTTGAGAAGTTTTTGTATAGGGCATGTGCACTAGCCAGAAAGAGAGAGACAAACACAGAGACAGAAAGGGAGAAATCACCCCCCAGAGGGGATGCCATGCCACAATCCCTTCTCCCCCCTTCTCCTCTCAGGATCTTGGGCACGTACACACACGCACCCAGCGTATAATCCTCTGGGTCCAGGACTCAAACCATAGTCGACAACATGGGAGTCCAGAGACATAGCCATTACACCAACTGCTGGTCCCTCTCCTTGCCTTTCAAAGTATCTTTTGAGCAAACTTCTTTCTCGTGTGCTTGATCTTCAGCTCCACAGAACCTTCTTTTTCTTCTCTTGAGCATCCTCCAGGGTTCCAGCTGGAAAAAAGTAGCTTTATTTTTTAAAGAAAATGATGTATGCCTAAATATTCAGGACCACATAGATAAAAATTGGAAACTATAAGTTTTCTTTTTTTTTTTTTTAGGTTTTTGCTATAGGGCACATGCTCACCAGAGAGAGGGAAAGTGATAAATCACCCCCCATAAAAGATGGCCACACTACAATCCCTTCTTCTCCATTCTTCTCCTGAGATTTTGGGCAGGCATGCACACACACATGTCCAGTGTGATTTTCAAGCCACTGGGTCCAGGACTCAAGCTGCAGTTAGCCATGTGGGAGTCCAGTGCCTCATACAACCTGCTAACTCCAAAGCCATCTTGTAACTCCATTAAAGTATCAATGACAACTTGGTTGTTTGGGTATAGTTTAAACAGTGGCATTTGGGCAATATGACTATGTAAAACCACAGTAATAGTGGTTTTCATTTGCAAAATCCAATTAATAGTCATAGATGCTGAGAAATAGCTTAAATTTCATATTAATGTTCATTGCACACATATGATCAAAAGTCTTTAATACAGATTTTTGCATGTCATGTGTTTAATGGAAAAAAAACAACTAAAAAGTTAGGTAAGCAGTCCAGTTAATAAAATTTTATTTTTCAGATCATATAATTTTTCTTCAAGATTTGCACATATTCTTGTGATGCTCTCAATAGCAGATCTTGAGTGTGGTTTGACTCATCAGTAGGTCCTAGAGGAGAAGCTCTATAGGAGACAGATGCAAATTCAGCAGGAGCTAGAAAGAAAAAGAAATAATTACATCCTTTATCTAAAAGACTTCAGAATTAACTAAGTATCAGTCAGTAAAAAAATGCTGAGAATGGGAACCAGCAGTTAGTGTAACGGCTATGTCGCTGGACTCCCACGTAGTAGACCGCGGTTCGCGTCCCGGACCCGGTGGCTCAAAACTCACGCCAGGCGCGTGTGCGTGCGTGCCCAAGATCCTGAGAGGAGAATGGAGGAGAAGGGATTGCAGCGTGACCATTCCCCCTGGGAGGTGATTTCTCGCTTTCTGTCTCTATGTCTCTCTTTGTCTGGCGAGCGCACGCGCCCTATAGCAAAAAACCTCTCCAAAAAAAAAAAAAAAAAAAAAAGTTGAGAATGTATCAGTATGGATAATAATAAAAAATACCTATGTGCAAGGGCAGTAAGGCTGGGTATCCCTTATCCAAAATGCTTGGGACCTGAAGTATTTCAGATTTCTTGCTTTTTTTTATTTATTTATTTTTTTTTTCAGAATTTTGTAATACTTGCGTACATAATAAGATATCTTGAGGATGGGACCCATGTCTAAACACAAAATTCATTTATAGTTCATGTATACTTTATACACATAACCTGATATTTTTGATTTCATGGTATTTTTGTATTACAGAGTTTTGACTGCAACTTGTCATATGTGGTCAGGTGTGGAATT
This sequence comes from Tupaia tana, assembly GCA_026018925.1. Taxonomy (NCBI): domain Eukaryota; kingdom Metazoa; phylum Chordata; class Mammalia; order Scandentia; family Tupaiidae; genus Tupaia; species Tupaia tana. Next base: position 11,767,139 of record JAKSZU010000016.1, read on the forward strand.
TTCCATTCCTGGCATCATGTTGGTACTCAAAAAGTTTCCAAATCTGAAGCATTTCGGATTCAGGTTTACAGATCAGGACTGCTCAACTTGCATTACAAATAATTTTCATGGGGTTGCATGCAGAGTTAATTATCAGTGTGTTTAAGTATTGGGGCTTCTGTTTTTCTCATTCATTCATTCATTCATTTATTTAACAACCAAGCACTAAAGTACTATGACAAACACTAGAATTACAAGATGATGATGATATAGTAACCTTTCAATCATATACTAGTACCTGAAAAAAACAGAACAGGCAATTTTCATATAAGGTCAGATACTATGACAGGTAAAAACAGCATGGGGACACACAGAAGGGACATCTATCCCAATGTTGTGTCAGTATTGAAGGCTTTTTGATGGAGATGCTATGTAAGTTAACAGCTAACGGACAAGAAAAAAGTATGCCAGACAGAGGGAAGAAGCAAATCTGAAGAACAAGAAGAGTGAGGAAGAACACCTGTGAAATTTTAAGTAGTCTACTTTGGCTGGATGCTAGAACAAAGGGGCACAGAAAGGTAAGTGACAAGAGACAAGGCTGAATAACTAGTACAGGACCAAACTGATCTGGATGATTTTACACCATGCTAAAGAATTCGGAACTTCTGACAGCAAAAGGTAAACCAATGACTAAGTAAATGACCAGAAAGTTCAGATGTCCCCTGTCAAGGGCCAGCCATAGGAACTGTAATTGCTTGAGGAAGTTATGACTAGATGAGTCTGGAAGTTCTGGCTTTTATCATTACTATAAAGCCTGAGGAGTTGGGAGATGCCTTTGTTTTCTGAGAATAGTTTCAGTGTGGAAGAAACCATTTCACAGGGATGGCAAAAGTGAAGAAAGTATATAGTCAGAAGAAAAAGATATACAGATTTTTCAAGACTTTTAAAGTTATGGTACATGATGAATAAGACTAAGTACATTCTTCAGTGTGAATGTTTATGTTCTCTTTCATTAGGTGTATGTAAGAAAAAAATATTTAATGTATTATTTATTACCCAGTCAATGGAAAGAAATGCAATTGCTACCTGTAGTTTAATTCAGATGTCAATTAATTACTCTAATTTATAAATTTTGGCAACATACCTTCTCTTAGTTCTCTAGTTATACTTCTTTCTAACTCTTGCTGCATCTGAAATAAGTCAAATATTATTTATAATCTTTATACAAGAGACATTATAATAGGAATGACATATTCACAAAATGTGGCCTCTAATGCTTTGAGACTAGATCTAACTGGAGGGTTGCTTACATTTAAAAAAATCACAGAAATAAAATTCCTACTTATTTTAAGTTTACATAACAGAAAATATATATGTATATTGTTCTTTGGATTAATCTGATTCAAGTACAATTAACATTGGTCTATTGAAAATACGTCATTTCAAAGGGGTGACACTTTATCTTATTAGTACAAAGAGTAAACAATTCAAATCATTTTACATTGGATACATTACTTACTCCTTCTAAGCAAAGTTTAATCAGGTTTTTACTTTAGGGGATTTTTCCTTAAAATAAATCTTCCATTCTCCACTTTTTTTTTTTTTTTTTTTTTTTTTAAGAGATTTTTGTATAGGGCATGTGGAGACAGAGAGAGACAGAAAGTAAGAAATCACCCCCTGGGGGGATGGTGATGTCACAATTCCTTCCCCATTCTCCTCTCGGGATCTTGGGCATGTATGCACACACGCCCAGCATGAGTTTTAAGCCCCTGGGGTCTGGGACTCGAACTGCCATTGACTATGTGGGAATCCAGTGACATAACCATTATGCCACCCACTGGTCTGTCATTCTCCACTTTTAGAAAATCAAGAATTTAAAGTATGTTCCATAGTATAGTTAGCACAGAATCTTTTTTTTCCCCCGAGGAGATTTTTCCTATAGGGCTCGTGTACTCAGTGAATAGAGATAAAGAGAAAGGGAGAAATCACCTGCCGGGGGGATGGCCATGCAGCAACCCCTCTCCTCCATTGTCCTCTAGGGATTTTTGGGCACGCACGCACACACACCTAGTGTGAGTTTCAAGCTACCAGGTCCGAAACTTGAACTGTGGTCGGCCATGTGAGAGTTTGACGCCTTAACCACTACACTACCTGCTGGCCCCAGCATAGAATCTTTAATAAGTAAATTTATGATATCATAATATCATGCAAAAATTCTATTGGCAAAAGTAGTGTGGTATGTGTATTATGACTAAACATTTCTTTATTTGTATGAACACAAAGATATCAGAAAATTTGCTAATAAAAAAATAAAAACTTTTAAAGAAAAGAGAATAAGTATGGGTTAGAGCCAGTTTTCAAACCCAGTTTCTTTGATTAATGACTTTCTAGAATTAAAAACAAGAAAAACAATATATGTTTAACTGTAACATTTATTTCTTTTCAGAAATTAGGACCATTTTTTGGAAACATCTGAGTAATTATAGTTATCTAATTAAATGAATGGGAATATTTCAAACTATATGGTAAGTTCTCTATCTAGAGTGTTCTTATTTAAATAATTTATATATAAGGTATTCTCCTACTAAATACCCAAAATAGGATGTAAAACAATATATAATAGTGCTATGTTTAGTTAACATATTAAACATAATAAATACTTTGTGGTGATAATGATAATATGTTATTATTTGCCTTTACAAATTTTTGGTAGGTGTGGAGACAAGATTTTTGACTATCAAGTTCCCAACAGGTTGAGAGACTGTTTAACATTTTTTGTGACAACAGCTTTATAGAAAGGCCTTATAAAACGAATAATGTGATAATGTCATTACTAGAGAGGCCTTGTAAAAGCAGTAACTTAAAAACAGATGAAGAAGACTTCAACAAACACTATATAAAATATAAATCACATTTTTACCTGACTTAAAAAATTGCCAATGTAATGTCATTATCTTTTCTCCAAAGAGTTCATCTGCTAATTTTTTTTTTTTTTTTTGCTATAGAAAGCATGTGCTCGCCAGACAGACAGAGAGCGAGAAGTCACCCCCACCGGGGGGATGGCCACACTGCAATTCTTCTCCTCCATTCTTTTCTCAGGATTTTGGGCACACACGCGCATGTGCCCGGCATGAGTTTAAGCCACCAGGTCCAGGACTTGAACCGCAGTCAACTACAGGGGACTCCAGTGACATAGCCATTACGCCAACTGCAGGTTCCTCACCTCCTAAATATTTACTTCTGACATATAATAGAGTTTATTTCCCATTCACAAATACTTTCATAATACATATTTGACTTGTATAAAAATGAACGATTGGCAGAGTCAGCAGGTAGAATAGTGGTTAGGGTGTTGGACTCTCTCACATGGCCAAATGCAGTTCAAGTCCTGGACCTGGTGGCTTGAGTTCTCACCTTCTCTCTCTTCTGTCTCCCTCTGGTGAGTGCACATGCCCTATAGAAAATTTAAAATAATAATAATGATAAATATAAATAATTTTTTATTTTAAATAAAGGATTGGCTTCGTAGTGCAGTGGTAATGAATGCACTATTGAAGAGAAACCTGATACCACATGGAAGCCACTATTTGAACTCCTGGCCTGGTCAGCCTGAAACATGCTAGGCAGGTGTGCAAGTGCCCATGATCCAATGGGCTGCAGGACTGGACGAAGGGGATCAGGCTGAGATCAAACCCTGTGGAGGGTGCTCCTTACTCTATTCTCTCACATGAGCACACATGCATTCTATATGAGTAAACTAAAAAAAAAAAACTTCTCAAAACATTGCTTATTTTTTGTACTGAAGAAAACATAACTCAGGACCAGGAGATGGCATAATAGTTATGTCACTGGACTCCCATGTAGTTGATCGTGGTTCAAGTCCCAGACCGGGTGGCTTAAAACTCATGCCACGTGCGTATACGTGCATGTCCAAAATCCTGAGAGAAGCATGGAGGAGAAAGGACTGGGGTGGATATCCCCCTTAAGGGGTGATTTCTCGCTTTCTGTCTCTCTGGTGAGCACACACACCTTATAGCAAAAATCTCTCTTTAAAAAAAAAGAGAAAGAAAAGAAAATATAACTCTAGAGAGAGAATAAGGGTACTTTTGAGGGGCCAGCAGGTGGTTAGGGTTAGGGTTAAGGTGCTGGACTCCCACATGGCCAACCACGTTTGGAGTCCCAGATCTGGAATCAACTTTTCTCACTTTCCCTTTCTGGTCAAATTAAAAATAATAGTAATATAAATAAAATTTTTATAAAAATACTTTTTGGGGACCAGCAGTTGGCATAATGGCTATGTTGCTGGACTCCCATGTAGTCGACCACGGTTTGAGTGCCAGACTCAGTGGCTTAAACTCACGCCAAGTGCGTGTGCATGCATGCCCAAAATCCTGAGAGGAGAAAGGAGAAGAGATTGCAGTGTGGCCATCCCCCCCCCCCCCCCCCCGTGGGGTGATTTCTGGCAAGTGTGCGTGCCCTATAGCAAAAAACCCCTCCAAAAAAAAAAAAAAGAATACTTTTTGTATAACAGATTTAAGTACACGTCTTCTTATCACCTCTTTTTAAGTTTTATTTATTTATTGAGAGAAAGAGGCACCCCCCATCAGAGCCTCATTTGTCTATGATCCGCCCCGCCCCCTCGTCCAACAGCCATTCAGGATCATGGGCATGTGGACACGTTCAGGTCAATCCAGGATCTGAACCCGAGAGCCCTCCCACATGGCTCTAGCATTGTGTGGCAGGGTACCACCAGTTGTTCCACTGCAGCTGAGCCCTCCTAACTATTAAAAAGTACAAGGTGGAAGCAGTTACCTCTGTTTCAACCCTGGAGTGGCCTCCCCTTACATAAATTCTCTTCCAGCTCTCACTGACCTTGAATAGTTCACAATATAAAAGACAGACAAAGGCAACTACCTTTGGGAAAGAGATACCAGGCACAGTATGAAAGGTCAGAGAGAGAGGAACAGACCCAGAACACGAGGAGGGCGCTGCTTGGGAAGGGATATGACAGCTTATTTAAAAGGTCTTCAGTGATGAAAGCTCCAGTGTCATCCTGGTTGGTGGAAGGCTGGGGTAGTTTAGCCTGTACTTATAAGTGAAAATCGACTAATATTAAAAGACTTTTAAAAAGCCCCTTTCACTTTATTCTTTCCCATTAAATCACACAATTTCCTCATATTTCTCTCAATAGAAATTCAGAATTGTTGTCCCCAGTTAAATGGCTTAACACAGTGCTGTGTACAAATTACAGAAGGAAAAAGGAGAGAAAATGCTTGGTGCCGTTAATCACTGCCCTATTTTAAATAGTAATAATACTGATAAGCAAAATAAAAAATTATTAAAATAATTAAAATAAAAAAATAAACTACTAGCTTTTATTTTCTGGCTAATATTCAAAAGCTCATCATTCTTTATGGAGGAAAATAACATCAATTATTTATTAATAAAAACATTCCTTTCTTCCATGACCTTTCCATTCAAGTCTAGGTGAGAATTATGTTTCAGGTGATGAAAGTAATTTAATAAGGGGAATAAATCTTCAACTTAATTTCTACTTTTCAAAAATATAAGATGGGAAAATTACACACAGGAGGACAATGTACTAGCCAATTAGGAGGATTCTCTCATAACTGGTAGTTTTCAAAGTATGTCCCACAGCAAGCTAAGGCTCCACAAAAGACAGAATAGGACTATAGGATTAAACAATCAGTTTCAGAAACCAGCAGATGGCATAACGGCTATGTCACTGGACTCCCATGTAGTCGACCTCAGTTTGAGTCCTGGACCCGGTAGTAGCTTAAACTCACGCCGAGTGTGTGTGCATGTGTGCCCAAGATCCTGAGAGGAGAATGGAGGAGAAGGGACTGCGGCGTGGCCATCTCCTATGGGGGGTGATTTCTTGCTTTCTGTTTCTCTGTCTCTCTTTGTCTTTCTGGCGAGCACACATACCCTATAGCAAAAAAAAAAAAAAAAAAAAAAACAAACAAACAAAAAAAAAAACCCAAAACTCTCCAAAACAAATAAACAAACAAAAAAAAACAATCAGTTTCGGAGCTCCCCACCCTTCCTTTAGCTATTGTTTTTTTAAAGGAAAGTTTTATGTGTAAAAAAATTTTTTGTTAAGCTATGAGAGCCAATGATTTAATCAAAGTCTCCAGTTTCACATATGAGACAACACAGGCTCAGAGAGACTACACTTGCTTGAGGTCATAAAGCCAATTAACAACAGTCCGGGAATGAGCTTTAAGTCTACCTACTGAATCTGGAGTTCCTGCCAGCTATTTCCTTCCTTCACATTAAAAGGAAAAAAAAAGGAAAAAACAAACTGTGTTTTTAAATGTAACTCAGAGGAAATGCACATGTAAAACACTGTCATGTAGCTCAATAATGCCTAGGTATAAGACATAAAAGAGTAGGGGCCAGCAAATGATGTAGCAGTTACGGCACCAAACTCCCATGTGGCTGACCCCGGTTCGAGTCCTGAAGATGGCAGTGATGAAACTCACGCCAGGCGCCTGTAAGCGTGTGCCCAAGATTCCAAGAGAAGAATGAAGGAGAAAAGGGTTACTACATGGCCCTGCCCCTGGGGGGTGATTTCTTGCTTTTTGTCTGTGTCTCTCGAGAGCATGCGTGCCCTATAGCAAGAATCTCTTTAAAAACAGAGTAGCTCTCATTGTATTATTTGATATTTTCCTAGTGGGAATAAATTCCTAGCAGCTCTAGAAGGCACTTTGCATAATTCTAAGAATTTTTTAAACAACAAATGTATAAGAACTCTTTCAAGGCAGTGTGTTATGATTACGAGGACATGTCTTTGTAACTTGATAGACAGTGCTTTTTCATCTCTCTTATTAAGTCTGTAACAATTTGGTAAGTCAGTGCCCCACAAAGAAGCTATGCATACCTTGGAACTACTAAAGTTGAAAATAAACTATTTTTCAACTGATCTAGAAATACTAAAAAATAAGCATTTATTTTCCCCAAAAAAATTAATTAAGGAAAACATTTCCTCAAAAAACTTGCCTTGTGGGACCAGCAGTTAGCGTAATGGCTATGTCTCTGGACTCCCACGTAGTCGACTGCGGTTCGCGTCCCGGACCTGGTGGCTTAAAACTCATGCCAGGCGCGTGTGCGTGCGTGCCCAAGATCCCGAGAGGAGAATGGAGGAGAAGGGATTGCGCTGTGGCCATCCCCCCTGGGGGGTGATTTCTCGCTTTCTGTCTCTCTCTCTCTGTCTGGCGAACGCACGCGCCCTATAGCAAAAACCTCTCAAGGAAAAAAAAAAAACTTGCCTTGTATCACATTTGCCTTTACATATTCTTTCATCATCATCTTGTAAAATGATACATCATCTAATTTTTTTCTGGTAAGAACTATTAGGAACATTTTACATTTATCATGCTTTAGAATTTATCAGAAGTATTTTAACATTTATTTTCTTTGTGTACCCAGTAGTCCAGTTTCATGACTCAGAAGCATTTAGACCCCCATCCTTTCATCTTTTTTCAGAAAAACAACAAAACAAAACAAACGAAGCTGACAAAATAATGAAAAATATCAAGCAGCAAGGTCAGCAGGGAGTGTGATAGTGAAGGCACTGGACTCCCACATGGCCGACTGTGGCTCAAGGCCTAGACCTGGTGGCTTGAAAATCACACCAGGCACATGTGTGTGACCAAAATCCTCAGAGAAGAATGGAGGAGAAGGGATTGTTGTGTGGCCATCTCCCCTCGTTTCTCACGTTTTCTCTCTCTCATGCATATGCCCTTTGGCAAACACCTAAATCAGCTAGCTAGAATCTTGTAATTTATATACTAAAACAGTCATTTAACTTTTTCTCTTAAGCTATTTGGCTTTGATGCAGTACTACCTGCAGTTTCAAGCATCCACTGGAGGTCTTAGAACATACCCCACAGATACGAGGGGACTACTATAACTGATTTTGTTTCATGGTAGATGCTACTAAGAGATTGTAAATATCAGTACTATCTTGATCGTTAATAAATAATAGCAAAATATACATAAGTGAACTTCATTTTTAAAATCCAAATATTTTGGGCCAGATGGTGGCATAGCAGTGAAATCCAACCCTGGAGGGCAAACCCACATGGGAAGGTGACCAGTTCACATCCAGAAACCTCCCTGGTACACTGGGCCTGGGTGTGCCTGTGGTCTGGGCTGGCTGAAGCTGGAAGTGGACTGTGGCGTCAAGACCCTGTTAGGGGCGCGAGGGCAGCAGGTGGTGTGGTGGTTAAGGACACTGTACTCCCACGTGGTCAATAACGTTTCGGCCCGGACCTGGAGGCTTGCCTTCTTTCTCTCTCTTGTTTGCTCTGTCCCTCTCTGGTCAAATTGAAATAAATACAGGACCAGTTGGCATAATGGATATGTCACTGGACTCCCATGTAGTCAACCCATGATTTGAGTCCTGGACCCGGTAGCTTAAATTCATGCCAGGCTCATGTGCGTGCGTGCCCAAGATCCCGAGAGGAGAATGGAGGAGAAGGCATTGCAGCATGGCCATCCCCCCCTGGAGGGGATTTCTTGCTTTCTATCTCTCTGTCTCTGTCTTTCTGGTGAGCACACGTGCCCTATAACAAAATCCTGTCCCCCCCGCCCCCGCCAAAAAAAAAGAAGAAAGAAAGAAAGACATGGATAAAGCTAAGTAAAATAATTCTTAAAAAAAAAAAAAAAAAAAAAAAAGAAGACCTGCTGGGGGTACTGTACCTCCGTCTCTCTCGCTCTCTCTCATTCATGGGATAAACTTGGGGAAAAATGTTTGCTTGATTTAACTATTTAAAAACTACTGTTCTGCTGTCCAGCTATAGACACATTCTACAAAAAAAGTAAAGTAGCAATTAAGGGAGCATTTGTGTAAGAAAAATACAATTTAAACTTAAAATAGAAATTAATCTCTTTTTAGTGCTACAAGTTTCTTTAATTAATACAATATAAAACATTTATCTTGAATTCCTTTAAATAATAAACCTGCATCTGTGGTTAAATGTTTGAAGAAAGATGATAAACCTGGGATAGCGCAGGAATACTCTGAAGTGTTGTGAACCACGGCCACACTAAAAGCAATTAACAGACAGCTAAAGCATCTCAAAGCAAATCTTCATTTACTAGGCAATAATATTCAATCCTAAAATCTAATATAAATAAAGAAACTTAAAAGTTTATTTACATATATTGAATAAAGTTAATGAATGGGTATTGCTTCAAAATGAGAGTTCCAGGGACTTTAAAATTTGTAAAATTCGTTTCCTTTCTATATTAACATAGATAATTATGATTTTTACTTAACATGTATAAATTAAATTATTTTATCAAATTAAAATAAAAAATTATATCAGTAACTTTAAATTCAAAGGAAAAGGATAATACCCATATAACCAACCTTGGTTAAGTAGTTCTCTATGCTGTTATCCGAAGGCTGTGAGATTGAGGTAGGAATCACTGAAGTTTCTCTTGGAATAAGATTTCCACTGTTCACTAAACTATTATTAAAATTTCCAACATAAGGTGACTCTAGAACTGATCTTGTAGCAAGATTGCTCAGTAAAGATCTACTCTGGTGTTTTTCCACAAGAAGTTTGGCACTGACTTCTGCTAACTTCTCACTAGTCCTGTGAAGGATGCAAAAGACAGATGCTTAGTATTTCATTTCTCCCTAAATGGTTCCTAAACGAACTGCATTTTTAAAAAATGTTGTAATAGTAAATGGAATTTTCCATGCTGTAACACTGAAAATGTTCAGAACATACTCCTTGTATATAAGCATAGGTTTAACATTGTTCTGAACAAGTACCAGTGTTTCTAGAGATTCCTAAAAAGTAATTCAAATGAAGTAGGGAAGGGAGAGGAATGATTATTGATGATGTATGGCTTAACGTCTGCTCCCTCTTGGAAGGCTCCACACAGAGGATTCCTGAGGACACCATTAGAGATATTTATGTTGGAATAGCCAGGTGGTGTGGTGGTTAAGGGTGCTGGACTCCCACATGGCCACTCGTGATGCAAATCCCAGACCTGACGGCTTGCTTTCTCACTTTCCCTTGTTCTTACTCTCTGGTCAAATTAAAATAAGTAAACAAATAAAGTTAAATAAAATAATTCTTGAAAAAACAACAACAAAGAAATATTTGTGTTTTGGGTAAGCAAGTGGCATAGTAGTTAAGGCGCTAGATTCCCACTGCAGTTCAGTCGACTGCAGTTCAAGTCTCGAACCCAGCAGCTTGAAACTCATGCTGAGCACATGTGTGCATGCCCAAGATCCTGAAAGGAGAAGGAAGAAGGGATTACAACGTGGCCAGTCCACCCTGGGAAGTGGTTTCTCACTTTCTCTCTCTGTGTCTCCAGTGAGCACACATGCCCTATAGCAAAAATCTCTCTCCAAAATGTTTTTTTAAAAAGAAATATTTGTGTTTAAAGGTAACTATGCAAAATGGTGGATATAATAGTTTGCTTGACTACAATAACTACTTTACTATGTATAAATATATCAAAACATCATGTTGTACTCCTAAATATATACAATTTTAAAAACTAAAGCTAAAACCCCCCCTGAAAACCCTTATATTTAGTAACCCGGTTGAAAGATTTAAAAAGATAAATAAATTCCTCTAAGATATCTTTAAGCATTTGTTTTCACTACCCTTGTCTGTTTCACACATTACCTGAAAGATATTAAACATTAGACACTGAGGAATAATCCAAAGCAACACTTCCCAGGGGAGAATGAGAGTGGAGTTGCTGATCAAAAAGAACTAATGTGGCCCCAAAGGCAATAAGCTCATGACAGTACCAAGGTATTTGAGGTCAGAGCCCGCCCTTTCTGCCTTCCAAATGGTATCTCAAACTGACAATGCATTTTTTTGGGAGAGGTTTTTGCTATAGGGTGTGTGTGCTCGCCAGAAAGACAAAAAGAGACAAAGAGACAGAAAGCGAGAAATCACCCTCCAGGGGGGATGGCCACACTCCAATCTCTTCTCCATTCTCTTCTTGGGATCTTGGGTACGCATGCACACGCACACACACCTGGAGTGAGTTTAAGCAACTGGGTCCGGGACTCGAACCGCGGTCGACTCTATAGGAGGAGTCCAGTGACATAGCCATAATGCCAACTGCTGGTCCAGACAATGCATTTTTTTAACCACTTTGTAAATTATACTTCCCTTCATCCTCTCTCCCTACTTCAAAACTATGGCTTTACATAATTGGAAAAACTATAAAGAATAGTTTGTGTCTAGTGCCCTCTACTGATAGTATCTAAGGTTACAATCAACAAAAGTTAATTTATGAAGTGCTAGGCTGTGAGAGAAATACGTAATAAATCCTTTGGGTTTGAGTTGGAACCATCCAAAAAATAAGTATTTCCAGTTAGAGGAATGCTGACAAGAAATTTCATAACAATATCACTGTGTAAATTATAAAGCTTCAAAAATACTTAGCTGAGGGACCAGCAGTTAATGTAATAGCTATGTTGCTGGACTCCTGTGTAGTCGACCGTGGTTTGAGTCCTGGACCTGGTGACTTAAACTCACGCTGGGCACATGTTTGTACGTGCCCATGATCCCGAGAGGAGAATGGAGAAGAGACTGCGGCGTGGCCATCCCCCCTCGGGGGTGATTTCTCACTTTCTGTCTCTATGTCGCTCTCTGTCTTTCTGGTGAGCTCATGCATCCTATAGCAAAAAACTCTCAAAAAAAAAAAAAAAAACTTAGCTGAAAGACTAATAGATCAGGCTTGCTATATCAGAATATTAAGGGAGAAAAAAAATAAAGCTATATAAAACAAAACAAAAAAATGCACAGAGACATAAACTCTCCTGGACCAATATTTTAAAGGTAAGTTCATTTGCTAACATCATTTTCCAAAATTATACTGTCTAGTTAGCTTTTACTTCATTCTAATCTCATGAACCTATCTTACTAAAAGTTAAGCTTTACAGGCAAATTAATGAGTTTTATTTATTTTCCATAATTCTTATATATTTTTTTACTTACTTGTTTAGTTTATCTAATAATGATTTTCTAACTTGTGATTCTTCTAGATAGAGTTGCTTATATTTTTCCAATTCTGCTTTATTAGAATCTTCTTGAGTAGCTCTCATTTTGAAGAGTTCAGATTCCAGATCCTTAATTCTGATTTCCATCTGACTTTTTACTGAAGCATAATTATTCTCTCTTAACTGCTCTAAGTTTTCTTGAGATGCTGCTTGTGCCTAAAGAAAATTAAAATAATACTATTTTAGAATAACTGTGACAAATAATTGTGTATTTGTTTAAGAAAATATATATTTTTTTAATTGCCAGGAGACACGGGCTCACCAGAGAGACAGAAAAACAGAGACAAAGAAAATATCCCCACAATGGGACATGGTCTCATTGAAATACCTTCTCCTCCTCCATTTCTTCATCCTCTTGGGATTTTGGACATGCATACACATGCACCTGGAGTGTTTTTCAAGCTATTGGGGCTGGGACTCAAACCACAATCAGCCATGTGGGATCAGGCTCCTTTAACCACTAGGCTATATGGCCACCCTAAGAAAGATAGATTTTAGTAAATAATTATAACTTGAATTCTTAGGTATGTGTTTGCTTTAGTTTTGAGTTACTGACTCAAATAGCAATTTTAAATATGTGGAAAATAGGTGAAATTTAAAATATTTACCTTTAAGCCAGCAGATGACATGGAGGTTAAGGTGTTTGGATCCCGCATGACTGACTACATGGTTTGAATTCTGGACCCAGTGGCTTAAAAAACACACTGGGCATGTGCATATATGCCCAAAATCCCAAGAGGAAAGTGGAAGAGAAGGCATTGCAGCATGGCCATCTTCCTGGGAAGTGCTTTCTCACTGTCCTCTCTCTCTCTGTCTGTCTCTGGTGAGTACATGTACCCAACAGCAAGCAAAACAAAACAAAAAACACACTTGAGGGACCAGTCCCATAGCATACTAATTAAGCACTGCGCACTGGGGGCTGGGTCCTATATGGCTAATCATGGTATAAATCCTGACCCTGGCAGCTTGAAAATTATGCCAGGTACATGTGCATGCATGCCTAAAATCCTGATGGGAAGGAGAAATTAAAGAAAAGGACTGCAGCATTACCACACCCAATTGGGGGTGCTTTCTCTCTCCCTCTGCAAGTACATGCACCTCTGGCAGTAAGTATTTTTTAAAAATATTTTGAGGGCTGTGGCCCTCTAATAGAACTGTTGTGCACTGTGTAGAGGAAGTCAGATCCCCACATGATTGATTAGATAGAGTTCAGTTCCAGTCCCTGTGGCTTACATGCTGGGCATGCTGCCCAAGATCCTAACAGGATAGAAAAGAAGAGGGAAAAAGATGGCAGTGTAACCAGCCCCAGTGGAGAGTGATTTTTCTCTCTCTTTCTGTCTCATACCCACATACATGCGTCTTCTTTCATATTAATAAATCAATCAATCAATTAATTAAAAGGTGAATTATTCTAATATTATTACTTATGTAATCTGGATAATTCAAAGAATAATAGAGTTGATTTGAAAATGAAGACTGAACAATATAACTTGAAAACAATTCAAGAATATGGTATAATTGCTCAATCACAATTTTGTCTTTTCTTCCTAATAGTCTTAATTTATACCAACAGGTCTTAATAATCAAATGGTTCTCTAATATGACCCATTATTCTGAAAGGCCAATTTAGTTGTAATAGTGATGAAAATTAAAATATTCAAAGGGAGAAACAGATGCCACCTTGCTTCTAGAAACTTACGAAAGAAACCACTCTAAGGGAAGTATACATAATATAAGACAATGTATACATTCCAAAAGTAATTTGCAGTAAAAGGAAATAAAGCACATTACAGATAAACAAATTAACCTGTAAAAACAGATTGACTTCTTTTAATTTTTCTACTATATCCTGTCTTGCTCTTTCTTCAATCTCCCGTTTATACTGCTCTACTTGAACAAGTTCTACCATATTTATTTCCATATGACTTTTGAGGTTTACTATTTCTTGTTCCAACTTCAGGTTATTCTTCTCTAGTTTTACACATTTCTTCCGTACTGTTTTCATAGATGACAATTCCTGCTGAAGAATTTGATTCTTTGCATCTAGATGTGCATATTTTGACGATGCAGTTTCCAGTTTTGCTGTAAGATCATCAATCTGCATGAATAAAAGAGTATACTTTGATAATGGAAGGAAACATGCTGAACACAGTCTGAGATAAAACCAATAACCCAGCAGTTAGTGTAATGGCTATGTCGCTGGACTCCCACGTAGTCGACTGAGGTTCGCATCCCAGACCCAGTGGCTTAAAACACGCCGGGCGCATGTGCGTGCGTGCCCAAGATCCCGAGAGGAGAATGGAGGAGAAGGGATTGTGGCGTGACCATCCCCCCTGGGGGGTGATTTCTTGCTTTCTGTCTCTATGTCTCTCTCTGTCTGTCTGGCGAGCGCACATGCCCTATAGCAAAAACCTCTCCAAACAAAAAAAAAAAAAAAGAAATCGACTGCTATGATTCTGATTAAACATGATTTTAAAAAAAAACAAGCAATAACACATTATTAAATAAATTCAGATTCAGTGAAATGAGATTTCTATTGTAGAAGGTTCTTAGAAAATATAGACCCTTAAATTACTCAGAAAATCCTAAACAAAGTTTAAAATACCAAAAGTCACAAAAATATATTCTTTATTTTCTTTGTCTTTGCCATACATTGGTCTCAATCTTAGACTTTTATATTTCTAATTGTTTCATGTATTTCCTCCTTGAAATGGCTCTAGGTTACCTCTTTGAATAAAGTCTCTTACTCCTTTCTCCCATCTTCTCTCCCCATACTTTCAAGGACATGATATTGATTAATTAAGTCTGAGTCAATAAATGGCTTCTCGAATAATATTTTGAAAAATAAGACTCTAATTAATAAATCTTGTAAATATGGATTTTAATGCCATAAATCTTTTCTGAACTGCTGTGTTTTATGCTAATTTTTATTGAATTCCAAGGAGTAATGATTCTTAGAGTTAAGGAGTAATCACATCTCCCAGTAGAAAAGCTTAGTGAAATGATCTACACGTTTTATTTTTAACAAAAAGGCCTTAATTCAGTAATACTACCTTGTAATCCTTTGTTACTTTCTACAAAATAAAGGAACATAGTAAACAATAATGACAACAAAATTTGCTGGAATTTCAGTCATACTGAGTTGGTAAGAACTATTTTCTTTCTTTTTTTTTGGAGAGGTTTTTGCTATGGGGTGCATGTACTCACCAGAAAGACAGAGAGAGACAGAAAGTGAGAAATCACCCAATCACCCCCAGGGGGGATGGCCATGCTGCAATCTCTTCTCCATTCTCCTCTCAGGATCTTGGGCACGCACGCATACACGCACTGTATGAGTTTAAGCCAGTGGGTCCAGGACTCAAACCATGGTCGACTCCATGGGAGTCCAGCAACTAGCCAACTGCTGGTCCCAAGAACTATTTTCCTTTAAATGAAATGATTTGATGTTTTATAAAGATGAGTACAATTGTGATTTTAAAACTGGTCTACAAATTCTTTATTTTCCCTATAAGATTCCCTCTCCTGAATATAAGCCGGCCTTAGAAGCTGATTTTTAGTAAGTAACTATGGTGAAACTGCTATGTGACCTCCAAGGCTATATTAGAAAATTTGACACAGCTTCCACCTGACTCTCTCTAGAGGGAAGCTCACCTTGGAATCTAGCACATTTTGTAAGGACACCCAAGACACATGATGAACCTCATGTAAATGTACTAGATGACTGCCTCAGCCAAGGGGCCAGCAGATGGCACAGTGGTTATGTCGCTGGACTCCCACATGGCTGGCTGTGGTTCGAGTCCCAGACCCAGTGACTTCAAACTCATGCTGGGCACATATACATGCATGCCCAAGATCCCAGGAGGAGAACAGAGGAGAAGGGACTGCGGCATGGCCATCCCCTGCCCCCTGTGTCTCTTTGTGTCTCTCTGTTTTCTGGTGAGCACACATGCCCTATGGAAAAAAAAAAAAAAAAAAAAAAAAACCTCTCAAAAAAAAAGTCTTAGCAGGGACCAGCAATTAGCGTAGTGGCTATGTCGCTGGACTCCCACGTAGCCGACTGCAGTTCGAGTCCCGGACACGGTGGCTTAAACTCATGCCGGGCGCGTGTGCGTGCGTGCCCAAGATCCCGAGAGGAGAATGGAGGAGAAGGGATTGCGGCATGGCCATCCCCCCTGGGGGGTGATTTCTCGCTTTCTGTCTCTCTCTCTCTGTTTGGCAAGCACATGCGCCCTATAGCATAAACCTCTCCAAAAAAAAAAAAAAAAAAAAAAAAAAAAGTCTTAGCCAAAAATCAGTTTCAATAGCTAGACACGTGAATAAATAAGCCTTGAGAGGATTCTAATCCTCTCCTTCAAGTCACCCCATTTGATGCATAATAGAAGAAAAATAATCTGGTCCTATTGAAGCTGGCCTAAACTGATGATTATAAACAAAATAAAAGTTGTTTTGAGACGATGGGTTCTGAGGTCATTTAGTATACAGCAGGTAAGTAACTGTCACCCATGGCCGGCCATAGCAGTGCAGTGGCAACATAACAGTGTGATGCTGAAGGTACAGGGGAATGTCCTGGACTCATGACCCAAGATCTCCCTGTACACACCAGGAGCCCACACACATGTCCATGACCTGGGCTGGCTGAGGCTAGAGATGGGATTTTGGCATGAAGACCCTGTTGGGGATGCCTGTTTCTCTCTGTCTCCCTCTATCATGGAAAAGAAACTTTACAAAATAACTGATACTAAATATTGGGTACTACCACTAAAAACAAACAAAAATACTCAAACATGTATGATCCTTTGGACCAAGAGACAAATGGAAACTAAAAGGACTGAGAGAAGGATAATAATGAAAATGAAAAGGGCTTCACAGAGATGCGTGGGGGAAGCCCATGGCCACTGAAGAGGCTAGCAGGAAGGGTTAAGGCTGGTGAAGAAAATGATACTTAAAGCTGGAGTAAAGGGAACAGCTGCTACACAGATGCTGACCATGGGGGGGGGGGGCGGCACTTGCACTCTCTTTCTCTCACACATGCACATGCTCTCTGGCCGCTAAAAAAAAAAAAAAAGAGAAAGAAAATATCATCAAGAAGAAAGTGAAAAGGCAAGTCACTGAGGAGGAAAAAATATTTGAAAATCACATATCTAATAAAGGTTTTAGAATTTAGGATATATAAAGAACTTCTATAATTAAAAAAAAAGACAACTCAATTTAAAAATAGGCAAATAATTTATAGGCATCTTTCCAAAGAAGATACAGAAATGGTGAATAAGCTCATGAAAAGATGTCTAACATCATTAGTCAATAGGGAAATGCAAATCAATACCAAATTGAGGTATCACTTCACATCACTAGAATGGAATTCTTTCTCAATCAAAAGAGATGAACAATAAGAGTTGACAAAGATATGGAGAAATTAGGACCCTCATACAATACGGACAGGAATGTAAAATGGTGCAGCTGATTTGGAAAACAAACTGGCAGCTCCACAGAAGGTTAGGCAGAAAGCAACTACATTACCCAGCAACTCTGCTCATAAGAGAAATGAAATCAGAAACAAACACAAAAGTTTGTACAAACTTTCATAGCAGCATTATTAATAATAGCCAAAAAGTGAAAACAACCCAAAGAAAGGTTCATCAACTGATGAATGGATACATAAAATGTAAAATAAACTCATACAATGGAATATTACTCAGCAATAAGAAATGAAGTACCGGTAACATGCTATGACACAGATGGACCTTGAAAACATTATGCTAAATGAGAGAATCTAGTCACAAAACACCACATACTGTGTGGTTCAATCGGTATGAAATATCTAGAATAGGTAAATCTAAGGAGACAAGAGACTGCTGGTTCCCTAGGGCTGAGCAGGGAAGGGGGAACTGGTGGGAATGGCTAAAGGTCTGTCTCTTTAGGGTGAAAAAAAATCTAAAATTGGTTGTGGTGATGACTGCATAACTCTGAATACACTGAAAGCCACTAAATTGTATACGCTAAATGAGTGAATTGCATAGTATGTCAATTAATCTCAATGAAGATGTTTCTGAAAAATTGATTCAATACTATTGATTTGGGGCCATGTAATGGTGTACTTCTTGGCTTTAGATCATTGGCAAAAATTCAAGACATTAGAATCAACAGTTTTTTTTTAATAGAAAATTATGTATTAAAAAGCTATTTTGAAAAATAAATTAAAGAGGGACCAGCACTTAGCGTAATGGCTATGTCTCTGGACTCCCACGTAGTCGACCATGGTTCGAGTCCCGGACCCGGAGGCTTAAACTCACACCGGGTGTGTGTGTGTGTGTGCGTGCGTGCCCAAGATCCTGAGAGGAGAATTGAGGAGAAGGGATTGCGGCATGGCCATCCCCCCTGGGGGGCGATTTCTCGCTTTCTGTCTCTTTGTCTCTCTCTGTCTGTCTCTCTCTGGTGAGCGCACCGCCCTATAGCAAAAAAAAAAAAAACAAAACAAAACAAAAAAAAACTCTCCAAAAAAAAAAAATTAAAGAAAAAAGCTATTTTTGATAAAAAATAAAATTTTAAAATAAAAAAAATCACTGATATCAATTCTATAAAAATCTTTAAAAGAATTATTTTATTTAACTTTATTCATCATTTTAATCAGAGAGAGAGAGAGAGAGAAAGGAGTAAAGTGAGAAAGCAAGCCATTAGGTCCAGGACTCGAACTGCAGTTGGCCATGTGGGAGTCTAGTACCTTATTCACCATGCCACCTGCTGGCCCCTCAATTCGATAAAATTAAAAGAAAGATCTTTATTTCACTGCTCAAAGTACTGAGATGTTTATATTTCCCAAAATTAAGCAATATTTTTGGTCCCAAAACTGATTAAAAATTACATTACAGGGACCAGCAGATGGCACAATGGTTATAGTTCTGGCCATGTAGTCGACCACAGTTAGAGTCTTGGACCTGGTGGCTTAAAACTCACACCAAGTGTGTGTGAGTGTCCAAATTTTCAAGAGAACTGAGAAGGGACCACAGCATGGCCATCCTCACTGGGGGGTGATTTCTCGCTTTCTGTCTCTCTGTATCTCTGTCTTTCCAGTGAGCATACACGCCCTATAGCAAAAATCTCTTGTTAAAAAAAAAAGAAAGAGGGACCAGCAGTTAGCGTAATGGCTATGTCACTGGACTCCCACGTAGTCGACCACGGTTCGAGTCCCAGACCCAGAGACTTAAACTCAAGCCGGGCGCTTGTGTGTGCGTGCCCAAGAGCCCAAGAGGAGAATGGAGGAGAAGGGATTGCGGTGTGGCCATCCCCCCGGGGGGTGATTTCTTGCTTTCTATCTCTCTGTCTCTCTCTGTCTTTCTGGCGAGTGAACGTGTCCTATAGCGAAAACCTCTTAAAAAAAAAAAAGAAAGGAAGGAAGGAAGGAAGAAAGAAAGGAAGGAAGGAAGGAAGGAAGGAAGGAAGGAAGGAAGGAAGGAAGGAAGGAAGGAAATTACCTTATGTTTTAGCATATTAACTTGAACATCCATTTCAAATTGAGTGGCTTTTAAATCTCCTTGGAAATTGAATTCTCCATTTTCATATTCATTTAACTTCTTTGTTGTCACTTCTAAGAGTTTCTTAAATCTGTAGGAATGTTCAGAACAAGTTAAGTCAAGCTTTTTTAAGAGTAAATATTTAGTAATTGTTTTTAAACAGATATTATGTTCTATTACAGAAGGAAAATGATTTATAAATGATGATCATCTCTCATTTGCTTCAACCTAACATTGTTTGAAAGCATTCTAACAAAATTATAGTCTTAAGTAGATAATATGAAGAAAATCTGTATGACATATATTGTGAATGAAGAGTTAATAACGTTGCCATATACGAAGTTCTTACAAAGAAAACATCCATTTTAGTATGTTAATATAAAACACTTCATTACTAAACATAAGCTATAATCCAGAGATTAGTATGGAAGGTAAAGAGGAAAACCACACTTACTTAGAAATGTTTGTAAAAGATACAAAAATACATATTGGTGCTCACTGACCACAGTCGAACAGAAGAAAAGAACGTATACACCAAAAAAAAAAAAAAAAAAAAAAAAAAAAAAAAAAAAAAAAAAAAAAAAAAAAAAAAAAAAGGGAGATCATTCAACATGGGAAAAGAATCAGAGAAGAAACATCTTTGAAGACTGAGTTAAGTGGAAAAAGGAAACAGGCAGAGCTTTAGGAGAAAGGAAATCAGGCACAAAATAACGTGGAAAGACTAAAAAACTGTTTTGTTAACTGTGTCTCAGATAAGGGACTGATAACCAGAATACACAGGGAACTCAAGCAGCTTACCTGGAAGAAAATGATTAACCCAACTAAAAGATGAAAAAATGAACTGAATAAGCTCCTCTCCATACGAACAACCAAAAAGCATATGAAAAAATGCTCAACATCCCTTATTGTAAGGGGGATGCAGATCAAAACCACAATGAGCTACTACCTAACCCTAGTCAGAATGAAGATTAAAAAAACAAATAATGATAAGTGCTGGAGAAGATGTGGTGAAAGGGGAACACTCCTACACTGTTGGTGGGATTGTAAATTGGTCCAGCCACTGTGGAGAACAATATGGAGGTTCCTCAAAGACCTTCAGATAGAACTACCATATGATCCAGCAATTCCACTCCTGGGTATCTACCCAAAGGACAGGAGAACACTCAGTCAGAAAAGCGCTTGCACAACTATTTTCATTGCAACATTATTCACGATTCCTAAGACATGGAACCAACCCAAATGTCCACAAACAGATGAATGTATTGAAAAATTATGTCACATATACTCCATGGAATACTATTCAGTCATAGAAAACAACAAGGCCCTGGAATTTGATAGAAAGTGGATGAATATGGAAGATTTGTTTGCTGAGTGAAGCAAGTCAGGCTATGAAAGAGAGACATCATATGTCTCCACTTAACATATACCGACTGTCTGCACTCTATGATAGAGACTGTAAGACTGGAGAACATAAAAGTATTAAAAATTGTAATGGACACTAGAGACAAAGTGGAAAGAGAAGGTGGGAGGGGAAGAGCGCAGGAAAGGAAATTTGGGGGGGAAATGGAGAGGTAAGACACTTGTGGGACACAGATAAGGTTATCTGTTGACAAGGATGTGTATAATGGTCTCAACTAGGCTGGACTGAAGTGTATATCATGCTGGGTAAAGTCACTTCACAATCTAAATGATGTATAATGATTTAATGTATGAATAATAAAAAAAAAAGAAGAAGAGAGCTAGAACTCTTTGCTGGCACAATGTTAACAAAATGAAAGTAGTACAAAACCATGTAGAGAAAGACAGTTAAATGAAAGAAAAAAATATATATGTGTTTTTCTGGAGAGGTTTTTTTGTTTTTTGGTTTTTTTTTTTTTAGCTATAGGGTGCGTGTGCTCGCCAGACAGGGAGAGACAGAGAGACAGAAGCGAGAAATCACCCCCCGGGGGGATGGCCACGCTGCAATCCCTTCTCCTCCGTTCTCCTTTCGGGATCTTGGGCATGCACGCACATGCGCCTGGTGTGAGTTTTAAGCCACCAGGTCCGGACACAAACCGCGGTCGACTACATGGGAGTCCAGCGACATAGCCACCACACTAACTGCTGGTCCCCGATGAGAGAAAAATACTGATCAGAATCAGAGATCAACTTAAGTACCAAACAAATAAATATAAAAGCATTTATGTCGGGGGTTTCAAAGATACTGGAGAACATTACATTTTTTTAAAAATCTGGATGGTAGAAACAACTGCTCATTTTATTCTTTATGTAATACACATATTTTTCTATGTATGGTATACATGTACGTATGTGTATATATAATACAAATGCATGCTATACGTGTATGTGTATGAGTGCAATTTTTTTTTAAAATAGAGTTTCTGTTTTGTTTTGTTTTTAAAGAACTATTTTATTTAACTTTATTTATTTATTTATTTTTAATTTGACCAGAGAGGTACAGAGCGAGAGAGACAGAGACAGAGGGAGGAAAGTGAGAAAGCAAGCCACCAGGTCCAGGACTTGAACTGCAGTCGGCCATGTGGGAGTCCAGCAACTTAACCACTGTGCTACCTATTGGCCCCATTAAACAAAGAGAAGTTTAATAACATGTATACTTCATACACATATGAGAGGTACTCATGGAAAATGACTAAATTTCCACACGTTTTTGTAACTAAAAAAAAATAAAGAGGCAGAAAGAAAATATAAGGTCAATCAAAATAATTTTGGGGACCAGCAGTTAGTTGGTTAAGGCAGCTGGATCTCACATAGCTAACTGTGGGATTCAAGTCCTGTCCCCAGCAGCTCAGGAAGTATGCTGGGTACAAGTGTATGAGTGCCTGGAATCCTGAGCAGAGAATGGAGGAGAAGGGTCTGTTGTGGTGTGGTGTGGCCTTCTCTCCTGGGGTAGTGCTTTCTCACTTTAACTCTCTGTCTCTCTCCAGCAAGCACATGTATCCCATAGAAAAACTAAAAATAAAACTAAAAAATAAAATAAAAAAATAAACTGTTGTTAAAGAACAATAGAAAGGTTTCTAGATATTAAAATATTTTAATGCTGAAGAGGACACCAACAAAATAGGAAATTACCAAACAAAGCAAAAATACCCTCAGAAATAAAAACAACAAAGTAGATGATAAAGAGTACAGATGACATTATTAAAGGCATTATTGTTATTGTTTCCAAAATAATTAAAGAATAAATATAATATTTCCACATTTAAAAATAGTTTCAGATTGTGCTATGAACTTCTGAAGTAAATTTTAAAATAGAATAATTTATTTAATTATGAAAGTGCATATATAAAATAAATTTGTATTTAAGTATTAGAAAAGTGAAGTAAACTTGTAGTTTTAAATCAATTAATGAATGATTAAAATAATCTGAAATGTTAAAATCTTACCCAGTTAATTCTTTCTCTAATTCACCATTTTTCTTTTTTTCTTGATCCAAATTATATTCCAGAGATTGCTTTAACTCAGTAAGTGTCTTTAACTGTTCTTTTTCATCCTCAGACTTTGAAAAAAATTTAAAAGAGAAGTATTTTTAGAAGTATTTTAAAAAATACAACCTATAGCAAAAACTTCTCAAAAAAAATTAGAGACTCTCTTCTTAAAAATGTTATTTCTCATGAATTCATGAGTTCAGGTTAAGCATCCCTTATACAAGATTCTTGGAACCACAAGTATCTTAGATGTCAGATCCACACAGATTTTAGAATATGTGCACATAAATAATGAACTATTGGGGACCAGCAGTTAGCGTAATGGCTATGTCGCTGGACTCCCACGTAGTCGACCGCGGTTCGAGTCCCGGACCCGGCGGCTTAAACTCACGCCGGGCGCGTGTGCGTGCGTGCCCAAGATCCCGAAAGGAGAATGGAGGAGAAGGGATTGCGGCGTGGCCATCCCCCCTGGGGGGTGATTTCCTGCTTTCTATCTCTCTGTCTCTCTCTGTCTGTCTGGAGAGCGCACGCACCCTATAGCAAAAACCTCTCCAAAAAAAAAAAAGAAAAAAGATAAATAATGAACTATTGAAGATGGAACCCAAGGCTAAACACACAATTCATTCATGTTTTATATGTACCTTATACACATAGCCTGAAGATAATTTTATACAGTATTTTCATGTTACATTGTGTTGACTGTGACCTGTCACATGAGGTCAGGTATGGAATTTTCTACTTGTGGCATCATGTCAATGATCAAAAAGTTTCAGATTTTGGAGTCAGATTTCATATTTTTAGATTAGGGATGCTTAACCTGTAATTGTTTAGACAGGTTTACAAAGTTTAGACAATTTATAAACTTGATACCAGTAAGGACAGTTTTCAAAATGAAATTTATTTTTTAAACAGCTCAAATTGATTTATACTTTCCTCATTTAAATTAGCAAAATTTGTTAGGGAGAGCAGGTGGCAGGGTGGTTAAGGGGATAAAATCCCACATTGCTGACTGCAGTTCAAGTCCCAGACCTGGTGGCGTGCTTTCTCACCTTCCCTTTCTGTCTCTCTCTGTCTCTGGTGAGCACACGTTCTCTATAGCACACTTAAAAAATAATACTAATAATAAAAGTTAGATAATTTTTAAAAAAGAATACAAGTTCTTGGGCAGGCAGGTGGCATGGTGGTTAAAGGCACTGGACTCCCACATGGCTGACCACGGTTCAAGTCCTGGACCTGGTAGCTTGCTTTCTCACTTTCCCTCCCTCTCTCTCTCTGTCTCTCTCTCTCTGGTCAAATTAAAATATAAACAAATGAATAAATAAAATTAAAGAAAATAAATCTTTTAAAAAAAAAAAGCTTTTTTTCGGGACCAGCAGTTAGCGTAATGGCTATGTCGCTGGACTCCTATGTAGTTGACCGTGGTTCAAGTCCTGGACCCGGTGGCTTAAACTCACGCGGGGCACGTGTGCGTGCGTGGCCAAGATCCTGAGAGGAGAATGGATGAGATATGCAAGGATGGTTCAACATATGCAAGATCATAATTATAATACACCATATATATATATAATTATATATATATATGTAATATATATATGTAATTATATAATCACCCTGGGGGTGATTTCTCGCTTTCTGTCTCTATGTCTCTCTCTGTCTGTCTGGCGAGGGCATGTGCCCTATGGCAAAAATCTCTCCAAAAAAAAAAAAGTGTTTTTTTTTTTTAATCTAGGTGACAGAAACTAAGAGCTAATGAACTATTTTTTTTTAATTATTATTATTATTTTTAAGGTTTTTGCCTTAGGGTGTGTACACTCACACAGAGACAGTAAAAGGGAAAGTGAGAAATCATCCCAGAGCGGGGATGGCCACTCCACAATCCCTTCTCCTCCATTCCCCTCCTGGGATCTTGGCATGGACACACATTAATAAAATACTAAGAGTTAATGAATAAAAAAAAAATGTTTAAGTGGTTATATTTACATTTTAGTTTCTAAAGATGCCCTAGAAATATTTCCATCAAAAATTGAAAATACTCCATGTTTTGTTAAATCATAACTTACTAAAATAACATTTTGAAAACTCCCATCTGGCTCCCCTTACATTTTTTTATCCTGATGACTACAGGATGAGATACTCTTGTTCTCAGTAAGCATTCCTCTACTGGTTTCAATCTTTCCCCTTCTAACCATTCCTCGCTAAATAAAGTTCAAGCCTTTTCAATGACATGCAAAAACAACTTCTGCCTATTGGTTTTCTATCAGCCTATTTCTTATATTCTTTAATGTACAGTCTCATTTACAACTCTGTTTTTTTATCCACAGATGTATTTATTTATTTTTTTTTTGCGAGGTTTTCGCTATAGGGCGCGTGCGCTCGCCAGACAGAGACATAGACAGAAAGCGAGAAATCACCCCCCAGGGGGGATGGTCACATCGCAATCCCTTCTCCTCCATACTCCTCTCAGGATCTTGGGCATGCATGCACATGCTCCCGGTGTGAGTTCTAAGCCACTGGGTCTGGGACGCGAACCGCGGTCGACTACGTGGGAGTCCAGCGACATAGCCATTATGCTAACTGCTGGTTCCCCCACAGATCTATTATTAATATTTCATCATTTATTCCTCTTTCTGCTCCTCTAATCTCACTTCATTTCCAAATGCAGCAATCCCTGAAGTTCAGTCCTATCCCTTTCTATTCCTCCATTTAAATCTCCCAGACTTCCTTAAATCTCTAAGGCTTCAACTCATTCCTTAATTCACATCTCTGGTCCTGGCCTCTTTAAATCCTTTGTTCCTTTCTCTCTTCCTTCTAGTCACTTCTTATAAACAGTATCTCAAGCACACACTCATGACCCACTGTTTGATGTGGACTACTTTAGTATTTGGCTCATCGTCTAAGTTCATTTTAGTTCTTACTGGAGTTATTTTGAGTGTAGTGCTATATTCTAATCTCAGGAGGCATCCTGTCCTTAGGATGCTAACTGCACACATTGCCTTGTTTTTCTTTTAAGATGCAAAACTTTCCCATGAAAGTGAGATAGCAATTATTTGCCTTTGTTCTCTTTTGAATAATTTCCTTTTCCATAGGGACATTATCTTACAGACTTCTTGTTCTTAAATTCCTTTCAGAGCACACTCAACTATATCTGGAGGCTTGAGGTCCACCACTGCTATCTCTTTTTCCTAGTCCAGGGTCTTCATCTCAAAATTATGTCCATCATATATTATAACCCATGTAGTCCCCAGCCTAAAGTTTCAACAGATGAGAAGCTTCTGAAGAAGTAAGGGGCTACTGACTGAATTGAATTGTGTCTTTATTACAGTTTTTAAATTCCCAGAATAGACTTCAAAGTGGCTAATAATTCTATGTCACATTCCTAATGTATTTGTATTGGAGTATACAGAAAATCCCTTAACTTTTTTTCCCTCCTATTAGGGTCTCCCTGTGTGTCACAATCTCCCTGCTGAGCCTAAATATAAGCTAAGACTAAAGGCATATACCACCATATCTAGCTTTTGGGGTAGATGTGGAAATGAAAGCAGGTCCCTCCTGTGGCCTCAGCCTGCAAAGTAGTGGTGACTACCAACACACATTACCATGCCTGGGCCCCTCAGTATTTCTGAATAACTTTAGTAAGTTTTGGATACTCTCTTTTTGATTTTTGACACTTATGTCAGACAGAAGATGTCCCCTGGCTGTCTCATTCACAGAAAACTCCTTTATCAACATGTCACTTACATGAAAAGTATGCTAATAAAATGGTACTAATTTATACAAAATGGAAAAAATAATTTTTTTAGAGATTTCTGCTATAGAGAGCATGCGCTCACTGGAGAGACCGAGAAAGAAAGTGAGAAATCACCCCCCGGAGGTAAAGCCATGTTGTAATCCCTTCTCCTCCAGTCTCCTCTTGGGATTTTGGACACACATGCAAATGCACATGTGCCTGGCATGAGTTTTAAGCTGCTGGGCCTGGGACTCGAACCATGGTCAACTTATGTGGGAGTTCAGAATTGTAACCGTTACACCATCTGCTGGTCTCAGGGAAAAAAGAACTTTTTAATGTTTCTTCCACCTGGAAAAACACCAGTTGGCCAAATGTTCTACTCCCCTGGTAGGTGTGTCTGTGTAGTGGAGCTGCTTGAACCTCACTACTGTGAATGAACTTACTTAGGAGCATCTACCTCATGGCATCAATCTTCTGACCTTAATTCCTACAAAGGGAAGCATAAATGACACGAGAATCCTGTTCTGCTTAGTAAATACTGGGTCATCAGAAAAGTCATGACATGACAATTTCTTTTCATTTTTTTTAATGCAAAAATGCATCATGACTTTCCCAACAAACCAATCGTTATGTAATATTCACTATACATCAGTAAATTGGTATGCTGAATATACCCCAAAGATTGGACTGTTAAACCTTTAAAAGGATGCTGAATACAGGAGAGTAAAAAAAATCAGTCCTTGAATCTGCAATGCGAAGAGCACTAGTTACTCTGAAAGACACTGATGGAATAGTCACTTCCACTTTTGAACTAGCATCTCTTTTCTCTTTTAAAATAAAATCCAAAGAGAAAAACAAATTCCTTTGGGGAAGGAAAAAAAAAGGATTTATAGGGACCAGCAGTCAGCGTAATGGCTATGTTGCTGGACTCCCATGTAGCTGACCACGGTTCAAGTCCTGGACCCGGTGGCTTAAACTCACGCCAGGCGCATGTGCGTGCATGCCCAAGATCCCAAGAGGAGAATGGAGAAGGGATTGCAGCGTGGCCATCCCCCCTGGGGGGTGATTTCTCCCTTTCTGTCTCTCTGTCTCTCTCTTTCTAGTGAGCATACGCACCCTATAGCAAAAACCTCTCCAAAAAATAAATAAATAAATAAATAAATAAATAAATAAATAAATAAATAATTAAAATAAAAAAAGCACTTATGTAAGAATCTAGGATCCCTCTTGATGAGAAATACAAATTATAATATTAAAAGTAATTAATTCTCAAAATCTCACTGAAGGGTTTGGATTATAAGAAAAATTCAGAATTCTAGATCGAATTATTAATCAAATTCTTAGAATTTTAAAAGATATTATAAGATACTAGCAGGGACTTACCAATTGTACACCAATATTCACAGTAGAGTTACTCACAAAAAAGTAGAAATAATGCAAATGTCCATCAATGCATAAATGGATAAACAAAATGTGGCATATATGAACTACTGACTGTTTCTAGGTAATCACAATCATTTTCTATTTTTTTAAAGAATTATTTTATCTTACTTATTATTATTATTATTTTTAAATTTGACCAGAGAGAGACAGAGAGTAATAGAAAGGAAAAGGGAAAAAGCAAGCCACCAGGTCCAAGATGCCATGTGGGAGTCCAACACCTTAACCACCAAGCCACCTGCCAGCCCCAGTCACAATAATTTTCATAAAAATATTGGGACCAGCAGTTAGCATAATGGCTATGTCGCTGGACTCCTATGTAGTTGACTGCGGTTCAAGTACCGGACCCGGTGACTTAAATTCACGCCGGTGCGTGTGCATGTGCATACGTGCCCAAGATCCCAAGAGAAGAACAGAGGAGAAGGGATTGTGGTGTGGCCATCCCACCTGTGGGGTGATTTCTTGCTTTCTGTCTCTGTCTCTCTCTGTCTTTCTGGTGAGCACACACGCCCTATGGCAAAAACCTCTACCCCCCCAAAAAAAAATCTTATTGCCAGGGCTAGCAGGTGGCATAGTGCCTACAGCATTGAACTTCCACATGGCTGACCACAGTTTGAGTCCTGGACTTGGCAGCTTGCAACTCATACCAAGCATATGTGCATGCATGCCCAGAATCTCAAGAAAAGAATGGAGAGGGACCAGCAGTTAGCGTAATGGCTATGTCGCTGGACTCCCACATAGTTGACCGTGGTTTGAGTCCCAGACCCGGTGGCTTAAACTCACACTGGGCGCTTGTGTGTGCGTGCCCAAGATCCTGAGAGGAGAATGGAGAAGGGATTGCGGCGTGGCCATCCCCCCTGGGGGGTGATTTCTTGCTTTCTATCTCTCTGTCTCTCTGTCTGTCAGGCCAGCGCACGCACCCTATAGCAAAAAAAAAAACCTCTCCAAAAAAAAAAAGAAAAGAATGGAGATGGGATTGTAGTGTGGCCATCTCCCTGAGGTATGAGTTCTCACTTTCTGCTTTTCTTTCTATCTCTGTCTCTCCAGCAAGCATACACACTCTATCGCAAAAATCTCTTTAAAAAAAAAAATCTTAATACCAAAATCATCGAGTATATAAATTCAGTCAAATTCTATTGGGTTATCAGAAAAGTCATGATGTGTTTTTATTCAGAAAAGTCGACACATTTTTGCACAGAAAAACAAAAATGCGTTATGACTTTTCAGATGACCCAATAGTTAAGAGAACCTGTACTACCAGTAACAAATAATATCAAAATATAATAAATGTTTATCAATGAGACTTTTTATATTGTCTAAAATATTCTTGTAGATGACTGCTAAAGAAATAAAATATTCCTTTTTAGTGTGACAGAAATTTTAAAAATTGACTTACTGAACTTGTACTTAACAGGTTCTTCTGAAGCTCTTCAATTTTGCTTGCCTGCTTTTTGATTGTAACTTTGAACTTGGAATTTTCGTTTTCAAGCCTAAAATGTATATTTTAATATAATTATTCTCACAAATCAGTTTTTTAAAAAAATGTCACTGCTGAAGGTGTAGTTATATAAATTCTTCTTTTAAAAATTGTTTATTTCATGAGAGAGAGAGATTAAGAGATGGCAAATAAGGACCAGCAAACAGTGTGGTGGTTGCATCGCTGGACTCTCATGTGGTCGACTGCAGTTCAAGTCCCGGGCCCGCAATTTGTGCCTGCGAGCCCAGGGTTCTGAGAGAAAGTGGAGGAGAAAGGATTGTGGTGTGGCTATCCCCCTGGGGGGGTGATTTCTCACTTTCTGTCTCTCTGTCTCTGGCAAGTGCACATGCCCTATAGCAAAAATCTCTCAAAAATAAATAAATAAAATTTTTAAAATAAATAAATAAAAGAGAGACAGCAAATGAGAGAGAGACAGGGTCTAGTCACAGTACAGTCCCCTTCTAGCCCTCTAGCTGGCCTGTCAGCCTCTAGCCAGCCATGATCACAGGGCTGCAAATGCACGTCCCCAGGGTGTTTCAGCTCAAGCTGAGAGCCAAACCCCAAGGGACCAAGTGGCTCCAGCATTGCAGAGCAGCACATTATTAAAAGTTTAAAAAAATATTATTTGGTAACTGTCCCATTTTTCTAGATATGTTTTATAGATAATGTGCAAAAATTCAGGAACAGTATGCAAAAAATATGCATTTCAAAATAACTTAAAGCTAAAAATGTTCTTAGGCTTCACACAGGTATAGTAAGTATGGTATCTGATATAATTCTCACACTACACTGCTTAAATTCTTTATGCGTACTCAAGCAATTCTGTGTGCTGCTTTAAACTACTTTTGTGGGGCCAGCAAGTGGCGTGGTTATAGACTCCTAAATGGTCAACTATAGTTTGAGTCTCGGACCTGGTGGTTTGCTTTCTCACTTTCAATTTCTTTCTGTCTGTCTCTCTCTAGTCAAATTAAAAAATAATAATAATAAATAGGGGTCAGCAGGTGGCGTGGCACTTGAGGCGCTGGACTCCCACGTGGCTGACTGCAGTTCAAGTCCTGAACCTAACAGCTTGCTTCCTCACTCTTCCTTTATCTCTGTCTGTCTCTCTCTGATCAAAAATTGACAAATAATGATAATAAATAAAATTAAAAATAAACAAATCTTAAAAACAATAATAATAAATTAATAATTATTTTTAAATTGTACTTTTGTATGCGATCCTGCATCTTCTCAGTATGTCTTATAGCCTCCGCATGTTGATTCTGTGCTTCATGCAACTAGAAGGGAAAAAAAACAATTTACTAAGAATCTAGCACAGTCTGGCCATCACCTGTTTCTGTAACTAAAATTTGTTGGCCCGTAACCACACCGCTTCATCTGCATATTGTTTATGATTACTTTGGTGCTGTAACTTCAGAGTTTAGTTGTTATTATACAACAGAGATCTTATGCTGCATAAAGTATAAAATAATACCCTTTTCAGAAAAGTTTACCAACCCCCAGACTAAAATGTTATTCTTGTTTTTAAATTATATATTTTTTCTTAAGAATTATTTTAATTTTATTTATTTATTCAATTATTTTAGTTTGACCGGAGAGGGACAGTGTTAGAAAGAGTGAGAAAGTGAGAAAGCAAGCCGCCAGGTCTGGGACTCGAACCATGGTTGGCAGTGAGGGAGTCCAGAGCCCTTAACCACCACTCCACTTAAACATACAAAACTGGCCTAATGGGGAAAGATAGGAAGTGACCTTATGGCGAGCATTTATGTTTTTGTATTTTGAACACCACTACTACCTCAGCTATCATTTAAAATATTCATATATTTAAATAACCAAGACCATGCCAGTAATTATAAAAATTAACATGCTGCTTTAGTTGACCGCCAGCAGTTCCATGAACAGTCTGACACTATCAACACAGAATTCTTGATCTGAATCCCAGCTCCACTAGTTACAGTTACTAGCAGTATGACCTTGAGCAAAGTAACTCTGTGTGTTTGTCTCCTTAATTGTAAAATGAAGATAATAATAGTATCTACCTCACTGGATGCCGGAAAGATAACATTAGGAAATGTACAAAACGTATTTCAAAGTATAAGTAGCACATAGTAAGCTATATATATATTTGCTGTTAGTATTATTCCTATTGTATTGTATCAACAGAAGTTGCTGTTGACAGACATCTTTTTCTGTTTTATTTTGAAATAATCCCAGTAAAAGAGATCAAAGGAAACCATATTTTAATGTTAGATCAAATGAATTTGATATTCCTGATTTGTCTGTCTTTAGGAAATAGACAAATACACATTGTCATACATGACTTTTAGAACTGCTAACCTAAATGCACATAATTATATTAAATAAAGTTTCTCTTACAAAAACACAACTGTGTCATTTAAGACAAGTATCAGCTTCTGGGGAGATAAGTTGTATTTTTTTATTTTTTATTTTTTTAATATAATTACTTATTTTATTTATTCATTCATT
Source organism: Tupaia tana (assembly GCA_026018925.1). NCBI lineage: Eukaryota > Metazoa > Chordata > Mammalia > Scandentia > Tupaiidae > Tupaia > Tupaia tana. Next base: position 11,799,273 of record JAKSZU010000016.1, read on the forward strand.
TACTTTAATTTGACCAGAGAGAGACAGAGAGAGAGAAAGATTGAGAAAGCAAGCTGCCAGGTCCGGGACTCAAACCGTGGTCGGCCATGTGGGAGTGTCCAGCACCTTAACCACCATGCCACCTGCTGGTCCCAGGGAGATAAGGTATTATTTGTAATATTTCTTCAACCTGACTGAATGAAGTAATCCATTAATTAATTTAGTTGCCCTAGTTTCATCATTCTGGTAAGTTTTGCTTTGCAAGTGGGCATGAGAATTAGTCTCTTTGTGCCTGACTGCCTCCTTTTTATTAGACTTGTTTTACCTGCAAATTAAGAACTTTCAGAATCACTGACTCAGTGGGAGGCAAGAAAGTCACCCTAGACTAGGAGATAAGGACTTACAACCACACTGAAATATCTTACTTTAAACAGAACTTACAATCTATGCATATTAACTTAGTTGAATAAAATGCAAACATTTAGGTCAAACACAGAGAAAGTTCTAAGTTAATTTCATGTAAGGGATATTTTCAATTAAGTATTACCTTGATCAACCCTATCTATTGAAGAAGGCAGACAAATTTGAACTGAGAAAGCCTATGGCTACTTAATTGTGCTTCAAGATGCCATCAGGGATCGGCCAATGAGACTTTGCTAATGCTATTGTATCTTAAGTGCCAATAAAATCTGATGCTTTAGGTAGGGGCATGCCACTGAATGTTGCGCTAACTTGTCCTCCAACACTGAGGGAGGGAAGCAAGAGGGAAGCACGAGGCCCAGAGTACAACCCGTTGCTTCATAGACCTTTCACCTGTTCCGCTAGCCAACCGGACCGTTCTCCACTTCTAATAACGCACAGCTCACTTTCTCTCTATACTGCTTAGTGCGTGATGATCGCCATCCTGTGAAGTACTCAGCATCCCCTGGATTGTGTGGTACGTAACTTACATGACCTCCACCTCGACCTGAAAATACCGCTTTGTACCACTAAGTCACGGTTCCCAACAGATTCATTCCCAGCACCTGCTTACGCTGTGCTGTGCACTGGCAAGCACTCCGACGAGCTGATACATGTTATGACACATCAGAAAAGCTGAAGCCAGGAACTTCCTGGTAGTAGAGTGCTACAAATCTATATAGTGGAAAATAACAGTCCTGGCTACATAACGAAGAAAGGCAAATTTAGCTTCTTTTTTTTATTTTTCATACTGAGAAAACCTGCACATTTGATTGAACAATTCACCTCTAGAAGATTAAGTAATCCAATTTTAAATGCTTAAAATGTGGAATAAAAGGTTTATTATGTTAGTATCTCAAAGCAAAAGTTATTGGCATGGTATAAAGTAGTTAATTTTATGCTAATGACTGGTTAAGCTAAAATATTTTTAATTCATACAATAGGTGATATGCATATCAGATATTATTCCCTCCTTAAGCAAATTTATACTTAGATAAGATTATCTCTCATAAAAAAAGAAAAGCAATGTAAAATTAAGTGTTAAAGAGAAGGGCAGTGAAAGTTAAAAACAGTCAGAGAAGGCTTGATTGATGGAAGAGAAACTGTGAACTCAGTCTGAGTAAACAAAACTAGATGAATAGAAGCCAAAAACGCAGAAAGCAATTATAACCAAAATACAAGAGAAGGCTGTCCCCCCTGAAATGAGTATCCCGAAACACTTTATAATATTCAACCAGCTATCAATTAACCATTAACATGTTAAATTTTAAACATACTTGACTTCTCATTTGACTTAATTTCTTCTTTAAATCCTGGGTTTCATCTTCCAAATTAATGCGATAACGTGATGTAACCTCCAGTGAAGCCTCTGACATAGACTGTTTTTTCAGGGTATCAGCCAGTTCTTGTTGAAGCTGTCTTATAGCTACCTGATGAGATAATTCTGTTACTGATTTATAAACCACCGTATTACTCAATTATGTTAGTAATGTATTAGTGTAACGTACACATGAAAACATCTCCACATACATCCATTCACCTTCTTTTCCTCATGTGCATACGTCCCTGGATTCAGTTAAGGGCACAGTTAAGGGGCTATCTTCCTGCCACAGCAGTACTTAGTTACTTAGACAGTAGCCCACTTATCCCTCCTCCTCTGATGAAAGTACAAGGCTTAACAGCCCCTGAACTCTCTGGAAAAAATGAGTATGTGGGTGGGGCTGGTGAGAGGACACTCTGTTTAACATTTTGCATCTTTTTTTTTGTGGGGGGGAGAAGTTTTTGCTATAGGGCGTTTGTGCTTGCCAGAAAGACAGAAAGAGACAGACAGAAAGCGAAAAATCACCCCCAAAGGGGGATGGCCACGCCGCAACCCCTTTTCCTCCATTCTCTTTCTCGGGATCTTGGGCACGCATGCACATGCACCTGGCGTGAGTTTAAGCCACTGAGTCCGGGACTTGAACCAAGGTCGACTACGTGGGAGTCCAACAACATAGCCATTACGCCATCTGCTGGTCCCAAAATTTTGCATCTCTTTAATGCATCAAATTAACTTCAGAGTACCTCACATATTCTATTGTCTGCTCAAGAATCCTCCCAAAAGATTTCGATCACAGAACGAAAGCAAAATTCCAACAGCCTTCGAGGTAGTCTGCAGGTAATTCAGTCTCCACCTCCTTCCCTGACCTCAGTCCCTTCATCTCTTCCTAGTACTCGCTCCGTTCCTGCTGTTCATGAACTCTGCAAGCCTCCCTCATTAGGTTGAAAACGCAGATAAATAATAAATCACAGATAGCTAATTATCTTTGTGCTGAACAAAGTAATATCCAAATGATAACAATTGAGCCTTGAAATAAAATTATGAGTAAATTACTTCTAAAAATATCCAAGTAAATTATAAATACCAGTGGGAAGATTAAATAAAAAGTTTTGCTAAAATTAGCTACATTTGTCTCACATCATGATCTAACAAAATGTAGGCATCATTAAAGAATTGTGAGGTAATAAGAAGGCTCAGCTCAGGTGTCATGGCTGCTAAGATGCTATGGTCTGTAGGTTAGAGCCACATGAGATGCTCAACTTAAAGACGGGGCACAGTGAGGTGTGACTGTAGTCTCAGCAACTCAGGGAAACTCAGGCGGCTCAAGCCTGGCCTGGAAAACACAGTACGACCCCGTCTTAAAAAAAAGGACAAGTCATGACAGTTTGTGCCTACAGTCTCAACTGGGAGGCTGAGGCAGGCGAAGGGTGACAGCAGAATCCTGTCTAAAAAATCAGAATACATAACCTGAGACTAAAATATTTCCATTTAAATTGATGTAGATAAAATTATACCATCTAGGGACCAGCAGATGGCATAGTGGTTATGTCACTGGACTCCCACATGGCTGACAGTGGTTGAAGTCCAGAACGTAGTGGCTTGAAACTCACACCAGGCGTGCACGTGCGTGTGTCTGTCCAAAATCCCAAGAGGAGAATGGAGAAGGGACTGCGGCATGGCTAACACCCCTGGGGAATGATTTCTTGCTTCCTGTCTTTTCTGTCTCTGTCTCTTTGGCAAGAACACGTATCTTACACAGCAAAACTCTCTCTCCAAAATAAAATAAAATACACACACACACACACACACACACACACACCCCATTTGGGAGCCAGCGGGTTGCATGGTGGTTATGACACTAGATTTCCACATGGCCAACTGAGGTTTGAGTCCCAGACCTGGCAGTTTGCATTCTTGTGTTCCCTTTCTCTTTCTCTGATCAAATTAAAAAGTAATAAAATAAAAACAAACTTAAATAATTATTATTTTGGAGCTGGCAGGTGGCATGGTGATTAAGGGTGCTGAACTCCCACATGGCTGGCCGCGGTTCGAGTTCCAGACCTGAGAGCTTGCTTTCTCTCTTTCTCTGTCTCTGTCTCTCTCTCTCTCTTACATTCTGTCCTTGCTGGTAAAATCAAAATAAATAATGAATAAACAAAGTTAAATAAAAAATAACTCTTTTTAAAATATAAAATAATTATTTCTTAAAACTTATACCATCTATAAAACATATTAAAAGGTACTGAAGGAAAAGCATGAGATACGCTTTTAGCTTAAGTTTTAAGTTAACTACCACTTAGTTCATTTTAGAAATCTGTAACAAATTGTCTAGGTAACCAGCCAACTGAATCTTAATCTCAAAAATACTCATTTTTGGGGAAAGCAGATGGTATGGAGGTTAAAGTGCTAGATCCTACATGGACAACTACACAGTCTGAATCTCAGACCCACACCAGGCATATGTGTGCATGCCTAAACCCCCAGAGGAGAATGGAGGAAAAAGGACTACAATGTGGACATCCCCCCGGGTGGTGATTTCTTAGCTTCTCTTTCTCTCTCTCTCGCTCTCTTTCTCTCGCTTTCTCTCCATTTCTCTCCAATAAGTGCAAGTGACCTATAGCAAATAAAACAAAAGCAAACCCTCATTTTTGACATGAACATCTCCATTTATCTGCTTCATCCTGGTTATAAAAGGTTGCAACATAAAGACATTAAAAATATTTCAGCAAAATATGCCTACATTTTAAAAGAACTATTTATTTAATTTTATTTATTATTATTATTATTATTATTATTTTTAATTTGACCAGAGAGAGAAAAGTAAAGTGAGAAAGCAAGCCACCAGGTCTGGGATTCAAACCTCAGTCAGCTATGTGGGATTTCAGCACCCTAACCACCTGCCAGTCCCTATGCCTACATTTTTAATATCAGTCTATTAACAACTTATAATTTATCCTCTTAAGATTTCATAGGTGACACAATGTCTCAAAGCATCTCTTAGGTTCAATTTTTTTAAAAGAATTATTTAATTTCATTTATTATTATTATTTAATTTGCTATAGGGCACATGAGAAAGACACAGTGAACAAGCAAGAAAGAAAATGAGAAAGTAGGGAACCAGCAGTTAGCGTAATGGCTATGTCGCTGGACTCCCACGTAGTCGACCGCGGTTCGTGTCTCGGACCCGGTGGCTTACAACTCACGCCGGGCGCGTGTGCGTGCGTGCCCAAGATCCCAAGAGAAGAATGGAGGAGAAGGGATTGCGGCGTGACCATCCCCCCTGGGGGGTGATTTCTTTCTGTCTCTATGTCTCTCTCTGTCTGTCTGGCGAGCGCACGCGCCCTATAGCGAAAAACCTCTCAAAAAAAAAAAAAAAAAAAAAGAAAATGAGAAAGTGAGAAAGCAAGCCACCGTTCAGGACTCAAACTGCAATCGGCCATGTGGGAGCCCAGCACCCGAACCACCAAGCCACCTACTGGCCCTTAGGTTCAATTTTTACTAGCTGGAAGCAAGTATATTTTAAAGCTCATATAGCAAATACATTATTACCTTTATATTTGTATATTCAACTAGAATCAACATTTAGGCATACAAATATGAGTTTGAATTTTGGTACTTACCTCTCTTTCGGTTTTGTCATTTTCATATTGATACAGGTTTTCTTTTAAATGATTACACTCACTGACTAACTCCTTAATTCTCTCTTGGAGCATTAGACTTTGTTTTTCACTCTCAGCTTGAAGTTTCTTTACAATCTCATGAAACTGGTCCTGGATATTAATTACCGCTTTTTCTTTACTGTCAACTTTGTTCTGAGCATCTTCCAGTTGCTGCCGAAGCAACATATTTTCACTCTGTAGTTGAGATAATCTCTCTTCTACAGACTCCTGTTTTCCAACATATTTATTCACTTTATGTTTTTCATTTTCATACATGTGTTCCATTTCCTTCATTTGACATTGGGTTTGGCTTAGGTCCCTCTGTACTTGCTCTAAAACCAAAGTCTTTTCTCTGAGAGCATCTCTTGTGTGATGGAGCTCAATTTCTAGGCTATTCAATTTACTTTCAGCTTTAGAAAGCTGTTGAGAAAGATTCTCATTGTTCTCTTTCAGATTACAGGCATCTAAATTCATTTTGTCCTGTAAACGACACCACTCATCTCTTGCTCTCTGGAAAGCAAGTTCTAGGTCTCTTTTTGATGTCTGATTTTGATCATGATCTTGTATAGCAGCAGTCAGTCTAGAATGGTATGATTCCACTTCTGATTCCAGTCTTTCCTTAGCTTGCTTTTCATTCTCCAGTTTAGAAGTTAGCACTGTATTCTCAGTTGTCAGAACATTAAGCTGCCCATTATACTGGAATATTGTTTTCGTTAATGTTTCCTCATTCTGTTTTATTGTCTTTTGAAGGTCATCATTCTTTTCTTTCAGAATTTGAATATCCTCAACATATTTCTTTTCCTTTTCTTGGTTCTGATTTTTTATTGTATCTATTTCCAGTCTTAGTAAGGCAATTTCATCCTGTAATATGTGATTTTTATCCAACAAATCTTTTTCATGACTATCAGAAACCTAAGTAAAACAAAGGAGATCTTTTGAATAGCACTCAACAAAATGGCATATCATAATTTCCTCTGAAATTAAAAAGTAATCTGTACATTTATACAGTATGGTATAATAGCAGATATTTAACTAGAAAAAAATTTGAACAAAAAATTCAAGCCTTATAGAAGCATAAATTCCCCGACATTCAAAAATGTAATTGAAGACAATGACTCTATGAACATCAAAAAGAAATGAGAGAATGTTTAAGTAAGTCAACAAAACCAGGGCCAGCAGGTGGTGTGGAGGTTAAGGAGGTTGGATCCCACATAGCCAACCCCGAAATTCAGGTCCCAGACCTGGTGGCTTGAAAATTATGCAGGGTATGTATACGTGCATGCCCAAAATCCCAAGAGGAGAAAGGATCACAGCGTGGCCATCCCTCAAAAAGGCGATTTCTCACTTCTCTCTATGTCTCTCTTCAGTGAGCACATGCACATTAAGTAAAAACTTAAAAAAAAAAAAAAAAAAGGAATCTAAACAAAACAAAGGCATAAAATAAAAGGTTAAAAGATAAATTTGACTTTGTTTAAAAGTTTGGTTTACACTCTGATACTCAACGTATATGGCCACTTTATACAGGTTAAATACTGAGACTAGAAGTGTTTTGGATCTCTTCTAATTTTAGAATATTTGCATATCTTGGGAGATAGGACCCAAGTATAAATACAAAATTCATTTGTTTCACATATATTTTATATACAAAGCCTAGAGGTAATTATACACAGTGTATCAGTATTGAGGTGCTTTAACTGCAATCTGTTACTTGAGGCTAGGTGTGGAATTCTCTGTTCCCATTGTGTTAGTACTCAGAAAGTTTCGAATTTGGGATTTTTCAGATTAGAGATGTTCAACCTATAGTAAGAGTCTTAGAACTGCATATATTTGGACAGACAAAATTTCCCAAAGTTCTTTAAGTTCCTTTTTCTTAGAATATTCTATAGACATCCCATTCTTAATTTTTTTTTTTTATTTGCTAGAGGGCATGTGTCCTCACTAAAGAGAGAGAGAGAAAGTGAGAAAGCACTCTCCATGAGAGATAGCCATGCCACAATCCCTTCTCCGCCATTTACCTTTCTGGGATTTTGGGCACACACACACACACACACACACACACACACGCCCAGCATGTCTTTCAGACTACTGGGTCTCAAACAATGCAGTCAGCCATGTGGGATTCAGCTGCTTTAAATGCCACACCACTGGCTATTCCCTAATATTTTTATATTTAGTATAATAGTTATATTTACTGATAAATAGTAAGCCTAGGCATTGTACTAAGCACTTCTACATATATCAAAATTCATCTAGTTATCACAATTCTTTTTTTTTTCAGAGATGTTTTTGCCATAGGGCGTGTGTGCTCATCAAAGAGAGATGGCAGGAGAGAGAGAGAGACAAAGTGAGAAATCACACCCCGGGGGGATGGCCACATTGTAATCCTTTTTCCTCCGTTCTCCTCTTGGGATTTTGGGCATGCATGCATGCATGCCACTCGTGAGTTTCAAGCTACCAGGTCTGGGACTCAAACAATGGTCAGTTATGTGGCAGTCCAGCACCTCAACTACCATGCCACCTGCTAGCCCCTAATTGTCACAATTCTTTTTTTTTCCTTAAAGAATTATTTATTTAATTTTATTTATTCATTCATTTATTTTAATTTGACCAGAGGGAGACACAGAGAGAGAGAGAAAGAGAGAGAGAGAGGGAAAGTGAGAAAGCAAGCCACCAGGTTTGGGACTTGAACCATGGTTGGCCATGTGGGAGTGTCCAGGGCCTTAACCACCATGCCACCTGCTGGTCCCAGTTGTCACAATTCTAAAAAAGAGAGGTTAAAAATATAAACAAGCTACAGGATCTTCTCCAGGCTTTCTGACTCTACTTCCAGTGTCCTTCCAGCAAACCAGTTACTTCTCCAGTGCAAACATATACTATGAATACAGAAAAGGCTTAAATTTCAAAACACCAAGAGCTCTTCTTAGAAAACATGAGAGGGCCAGCCAAGTGGCGTAGTGGTTAAGGTAGCTGGATCTTACATGCCCAACTGTGCAGTTCAAATTCCAGACTAGCAGCTTACAAAACATATAGGGTGTATGTGCATGCCTGGCCAAAATCCCAAGAGGGGACTGGAGGAGAAAGGATTGAAGTGTGGTCATTCTCTCTTGGGGGGGGGGAGGGGTGGGTAATCTGTTATTCTCTTTCTCTCTCTCCTAAGTGAGTGCACTATAGAAGACTTAAAAAAAAAAAGATAAAAAGAAAATCATGAGATTATTTGCTGCTGTAATAACTTTTGTTTTCTTTTCATAGTGTTTGAAGCAGTAATAAATAAAAAATAGGGTAAAATATCTTGACCTACTTTACTTGAAAGAAAACACTTGTCAATAAATGATCAATAAGTATATATTATGGCGTATCATTCTTTTCAAAATCTCTTTGCAATTAAATTGAATACTACTTGGAGCAAACTGTTATTCTTTTTTTTTTTTTTTTTTTTTTTTTTTTTTGAGAGGTTTTTGCTATAGGGCGTGTGCGTTCACCAGACAGACAGAGAGAGACAGAAAGCGAGAAATCACCCCCCAGAGGGGATGGCCACGCGGCAATCCCTTCTCCTCCATTCTCCTCTCAGGATCTTGGGCACACATGCACACGCGCCCGGCATGAGTTTAAGCCACCGGGTCCGGGACTCAAACCGCAGTCGACTACGTGGGAGTCCAGCGACATAGCCATTACGCTAACTGCTGGTCCCTTTTTTTCTTTTTCTATTTATTTATTTATTTATTTTTGCAAACTGTTATTCATAAAAGTGAGAATGATGTCCAAAATTTGTCTTGGAACCATTCTTCTCCTTGTCAATCAGTGAAAGTAATAAACTACTCTCTCTGTTAATGTATCAAGGATAGCTGTGCAATGGGCACCAGGACTCCAGATGGGTCAGTCATACCAGTGTAGGAGAAGGAACTCATGGATGTCAAAATTGGGGAGCTGCCCAGCTGCATATATATGTGGGATTTTACTCCTAAAGGCATTGCTGGAGCATTTCAGAGAGGTACTACCAGTACATCCATGTGAAAAAAATGGGTATTGCTGGGGTGTTTGTGGTGCTGGCCACTTAGGTGCTCTTCAGCTACTGCCTTTCTTACAAGGAACTCAACCATGAGTGGTGATGCAAACACCACTGAAGAGGGCCAGCATAGAAGGCACACACTGAACCAGACCTTCATCTCTTTGGCTTAGCACCCCTCCAAAGGAACTTGCCAAATCCTTTCATATCCCACTTGAGAATTCACACCTAATAAACAATGACTGGTATGTGTACAAAAAAAGAAAAGAAAAGATAACTATATCTATCATCTATCTTTCTTTCTAACTACACACACAGATATACGGGCCAGTCCTGTAGCCTAGTGGTTAAAGGGAGCCAGATCCCACATGGCTGACTATGCTTGGAATTCCAGCCCAGCAACTTGAAAAACATACTGGGCATGTGTGTGTGTACCCAAAATCCTGATTAGAGGAGAAGGAATTGTGGCATGCCACACCTAACTGGGAGGTGCCCTCCACCCCCATCTGCTTCATAAGAATACATGCCCTTTGACAATAAAATAAATAAATAAACAAACAGGGGAAAATCACCGCCAAAACCAAGAATATCTACTGTTAATAGTAAGAGTTTTCAGCTATGGAAAGATCATCAATAACTATAGAAAATATCAAAAGCCTCTCATTGGATTAGGCTATTGTGAATGACAAATGGAGCTGAATTAGAAACACTGCTTTATCCATGGGCCAAACCACCACCTCCTAAAACATATTCGTAAATACATGGCTTAAAAATCTTCTATACTTTCCATGATAAATATAGTTGATTTTTGAAATATACTCACATACAAACACAAAAACATGTATATTTATTTGAAAACTCCTAAAGAAAATACCTCAGAATTCCTTTTCTTTTGAGTCATTTCTAGCTCCTTTTGTTTGCAAAGGTGACTGCTCAGAATCCCATCTTGTATCATTCTGGCATTCTGTTCTAGAGAAAGTTGCCTCTGGGTGTTTTTTTGCTCTTCTTCAACCTAAAAAATACATTTCATTATGTATTTCATCCTATACTGCTAGAGAGAAAAGTCCAAACCTTAATTAAGTGCAGATGCTTAAAAAAAAAAAAAAGTAAGAAAACTATTAAGTGGCCAGCAGGTGGTGTGGTGGTTAAGGAGCTGACTCCCACATGGCTGACTGAAGTTTGAGTCCCTAACCTGGTAGCTTGAAAATCATGTTGGGCATGTCTTCATGCATGCCTAAAATCCTGAGAGGAGAATGGAGGTGAGGGATTCCCCAAGGGTCATCCCCTTTTAGGAGGAGTGATTTCTCACTTTTCCTCTCACTGTCTCTCTTTGTCTCTCTTGGGTGAGAGTACATGTCCTGTGGGAAAAATCTTAAAAAAAAAAAAAAAAACCTATGTAAAGGAAGTAGCCTATTAAAGCACAAAGACCTTTATCCTACATGAATTACTTTAATTTTAATTGCATAAGTGACAGCTAAGTTTGTCAGAGCAAAAATAGTTCTTAAATACAAGTGGATATAGTATAATGAAATAAAAATGTTTTACAAAATATATAACAGCTTTACTATAGTTTCACACCAATTTAACTTGTATTTTAACATAAAACTGCCTAAAGTGGACCAGCAGGTGATGTGGTGGTTAAAGTGTTGGATCTTTATTATTATTATTTATTTTATTTTATTTATTATTATATTTTAATTTGACCAGAGAGAGACAAAGAGAGAGAAAGGAAAAGTGAGAAACCAAGCCATCAGATCCAGGACTTGAACTGTGGTCAGTCATATGAGAGTCCGGTGCCTTAACCACTATGCAACATGATGGCCCCTAAGGTGCTAGATCTTACCTGGTGAACCAAGTGGTTCAGCCCAGACGGGTAGCTTGTAAAACATGATGGACATGTGTATTTGTGTCCCCAAAATCCCAAGAGAAAAACTAGGAGACAGGACTGCAGTGTGGCCATCTCCCCCCGAGGGAGATTCTCACTTTCCCTGTCTCACCTGTTTCTCTGTCTCTCTCCGTGAGCATATGCACTCTATGGCAAAACTCTGTTTTAAAAAAAAAAAAAAAGCCTAAAGTAACATTTATGTTAATGATGAAACTCAACTTGCCTCATATTCCTTCACTGAGAAAACTTACTGTCTATTAGATGCCAAGATTAACGATAAATAACTTTACTTAATTTATTAAGTAAATTTATTAAAAATGTTATTTTTGGTTTGTTTTAACTAAAATTTTATTTATTTATTTATATGTATGTGTGTGTATATATATATATACACACACACACATACACACACACACACACACATATATATATACAATTTTTTTTTTCTTTTTTTGGAGAGGTTTTCGCTATAGGGCACGTGTGCTCGCCAGAAAGACAGAAAGAGACAGAGAGACAGAAAGAGAGAAATCACCCCCCCAGGGGGGATGGCCATGCCGCAATCCTTTCTCCTCCGTTCTCCTCTTGGGATCTTGGGCACACACGCACATGTGCCCGGCGTGAGTTTAAGCTGCTGGGTCCAGGACTTGAACCATGGTCAGCTACGTGGGAGTCCAGCGACAGCCATTACACTAACTGCTGGTCCCTACAATTTTTTTTTTAAAGAGAGATTTTTTTCCTGTAGGGAATGTGCACTCAGCCAGAGACAGAGAAACAGAAAGTGAGAAATCACCCCCTGGAGACAGCCATGCCGCATTCCCTTCTCTGTCATTCTCCTCTTGGGATTTTGGACACACATGCACAGGCGTCCAGCATGAATTTTTAAGCCACCAGGTCTGGGACTTGAGTTGTGGTCAACTACACTGGAGTCCAGCAACACAACCATTACACCGTCTGCTGCTCCCTCCAAATAATATATATTAAACCAAAGAGATATATTATTAGTAATATTGAAGATAAAGTTAGAAATACAAAATTTTTACTGAAGACGCATTTACCTGACTCAAATGATTTCTTACAGTTTTCAATTCTATATCCAGGGCCCTAAGAGTGAGTTCAAGTTGTTGTTTCTCTTCAATTTCTTGATTGTACTGGTCTTCTTTTCTTTTTAATTGCTCCCTAATTTTTTCATATAACATGTGAGCACTTCTTCTCTTCTCTTCTTCTTGTCTCAGGTCAAATCTGCAATAAAATATGCCTATCTTAAAATCTGTATTTTGTTAGCAAATAAAAAACTCATTTTGTGACCTAGCTTTTCATATATTGACTTACTTTCTTTCTTTTTTTTTTTTTTGAGAGGTTTTCGCTATAGGGCGCATGCGCTCACCAGACAGACAGAGAGAGACATAGAGACAGAAAATGAGAAATCACCCCCCAGCGGGGATGGTCACGCCGCAATCCCTTCTCCTCCATTCTCCTCTCGGGATCTTGGACACGCACGCACATGCGCCTGGTGTGAGTTTTAAGCCACTGGGTCCGGGATGCGAACCGCGGTCGACTACGTGGGAGTCCAGCGACACAGCCATTACGCTAACTGCTGGTTCCCTTGACTTACTTTCCTAATAAAATTTCTGTTTTCTGATATTTTTTCTTTCTAGTTCTCATGTTTTTAATTTCTTACTTCATTTTCTTTCAAAGGATATACATGCTTGAAAGATAAATATGAAAGAACATTCTACTTAATTGGATAGTCTCTGCTATCTGTAACTCCGCTAAATATTATGAAAAAGGAATGTCAAAATTATTAAGTTACAAGATGAAAATTACTTTTTTCACAGTCATTATTACTCTTCAATTGGGGTGGATAATTAAGAGTAAACTAAGTTTTGGGGGACCAGCAGGTGGCATAGTGGTTAAGGGTGCTGGAATCCCACATGGCCAACTGCAGTTTGAGTCCTGGACCTGGCAGCTTGCTTTCTCTTTCTCTCTCTTTCTGTCCCTCTCTGGTCAAATTAAAATAAACAAACAAACAAATAAATAAATAGCTAAATAAAATAATTCTTTGAAAAAAAGAGTTAACTAGGTTTTAAAGTTATTGTTTATAAGCAAGTTTATAAATTCACTAGAAATAAAATTTTATCGGGGCCGGCAGGTGGCATGGTGGTTGAGGGTGCTGGACTCCCATATGGCCAGCTGCAATTCGAGTCCCAGACCTGGTGGGTTGCTTTTTCACTTTCCGTCTCTCTCACTCTCTCACTCTGTTCCCTCTCTGGTCAAATTCAAATAAATAAAATAAATAAATAAAGTTAGCCTTAAAAAATTTTATCTTCATTAAGAATTATAGGTAATCCTAAAAATGATCTACCATGTAAGGTATCACCTTCATATGTCTCTCTCACACAACATATATCTGCAGACTGCTATCATTTAAAACTAGGCTCAGGAGTCTAATTATCTGTTATCCCATGCTTTTTATGTTTTCTTGGTAAAACTTTCAATTAATCTTGTTGATTACTATGTATTGTTTTTGTCTTGATTACTATGTATTTTATAAACAATTTAAAAAATTCCTTTTGGAACAAGATAGTACCTGATAATTAAACAACAGAGTAATATATGCTTCCAACACAAAATTTCGAGTTTATTTTATAAATGTATGACAGAGAGAGGTTGAATAAATTAATCAGTAATCACATTTCATTTTACTTTTCATCCCATGCATGTTAAGAATAAAACTACATGGGTCCAGCAGATAGCGTAATGGCTACGTTGCTGGACTCCCATGTAGTTGACCGCGGTTCGAGTCCCGGACCTGGTGGCTTAAACTCAATGCTGGGTGCGTGTGCGTGCCCAAGGTCCTGAGAGGAGAATGGAGGAGAAGGAATTGCAGCACGGCCATTACCCCGGTAGGTGATTTCTTGCTTTCTGTCTCTGTCTTTTTGGCAAGCGCACACGCCCTATAGCAAAAACCTCTCAAAAAAAAAAAAAAAAAAAAAAAGAAAGAAAGAAGAAAACTACAGAGACCAGCAAATGGTATAATGGTTATGTTGCTGGACTCTCACATGGTTGACCCTGGTTCGAGTCCTGGACCCAGCAGCTTAAGATTCACACCAGGTGCGAGTGCGTGCATGCCCAGAATCCCAAGAAGAGAATGAAAGAGAAGGGATTGCAATGTGGACATCCCCCCAGGGGGTGATTTCTCGCTTTCTGTCTCTCTGTCTCTGTCTCTCTAGTAAGCACACACTCCCTATAGCAAAATTCTCTTAAAAAAAAAAACCTATATAATGTGTTTTTATATTCCAGGTTGATAAAAATGGTTATTTTTAGTGGAAATATAAATTAATATAAACTTTCCTTTCTTAAAAAATATTATTTATTTCTTCCATAAGCACAGAAGAGAAAGCGAGAAAGAACACTTTTGACAGGGTCCCAATGCCACAATCTGCCCCCATCCTAGTCAGCCCCAGATTACAAGCACATGTAAACCAGTGTATCAAGTCTGTGGATGTGAACCCAAAACCTTCCCATGTGAGTCAGCCTCTCTGAGCATCATGCTATACCACTGCACCACCACCTAGCTCCAGAATAAATTTTCTTGAGTACTTAGAAATATTTATCAAAGACTTTTTTTAAAGTTCCTACTTTAATCAAATAATCTATATTGAAGAATTTACTCAAAGTGAACAATGAGAAATGTAGAAAAAGTTTTATATAAAATATGTCCCTAGCAGCATTAATTGTAATACAAATAAAATCTCAATATTTGATTTGTTAAATAAATGAGATTTCCATTTGCTGGACTTATATGTAGCCATTTAAACTCTTATTTTAAAGAATATGGGTTTACTGAGCCAGCAAGGGGCATGGTGGTTAAGGTGCTGGATCCTACATGGGCAACTGCATGATTTGAGTACTGGACCCAGCAGCTTGAGGAACACACTGGGTACATGTGTGAGAGTGTGCCCCAAATCCCAAGAGAATGGAGAAGGGACTGCGTTTGGCTATCCTTCCTGGGGCAAAATTTCTTACTCTCTATTGAGCACAAGCACCCTATAGCAAAAAAAAAAAAAAAAAAAAAAAAAGGTTTTATGATTAGTAGACATATTCATAGTTAGGAACTTTGACTTGGTATATTATTTTCAAAAATTTCACATTCCATAAGACTAAAAGGTTTTCATCCCTATAAACCCAGAAGGTAAGTCAGCAATTACAAAATTTTACCCATAAGTCTATAGTAAACAGTTTGGGCCAATTAGGTGGTGTAGTTGTTAAAACAGCTGGATCCCACATGGCTGACAGTAAGGTTCAACTCCAGGACCTGGCAGCTTGAAAAACACACCAGTCGCATATGCATGAGTTCCCAGAATCCCAAGAGGAAATGGGGAGAAGGAAATGAAACATAGCTGTCCCCCTCAGGGGAGTGATTTCTCACTCTCTCTCTCTGTCTTCCTGTGTGTGTGTGTCTCTCTCTTGCAAGTACATGTATCTCATAGCAAATAAGTAAATACATAAAGGAAATAGCTTGAACATTTCTTTAAAACTAAGATGTCATACCGCAAACTGCAGAGTTCTTGTTCCCACTTCACCTTTTGATGCTCTAACTGTAACTTGAGCTCTTTGGTTTCTGACAGCTCCTTTTGTAGTCCACTAACCTTATTTTCCAGTTTTTTAATTTTTCCTATAAATTGTTCAGAGTGACTTTTTTTAAGTTCTGTTACTCTTTCAAATGAAAGAACTGGGTCCTGGGTTTTCATTTGATTACCAGAATCTGCACCAGGGAGAAAACAAGATAGAAATAAATACATGAGTGCTCTTTGTATATAAGTAACAGTGTATTTTCATATTCACCCACTTACACCATAAACAAATATAAACTTCAAAAACTTCTTGGAAAGTACATGTGTATGACACAAAAACTATGTATGGATTTCAAAATTCTGGCACCAAAATAAACTCATACTATAATTCCATTTTTCATGAACTTTTTGAAGTCTCCTTTATTACTAAATGCTTATAGTGGAAGACAGTTTACTAAGTACTTCAGATAAAACAAGTAAGATTCCTGCTCTTGTTTAGCTTAAAGTCTAGTGGAAAAGACAAATAAAATGACAAATATAAATTCAAACAGATGCTGTAAAAAAAATTCTATGAGCACAGAAGAGAATCTGATCTACACGTAGGCCCAGAAAAGATATCTGTGCAGAAGCAACAGCTACACTGAGCAATAAAGGATGAGTGGGAAGCAGTTAAGCAAAGCAGGAAGAACATTAACAGTCTAGCCATTGCCCAGCATGTGCTAAAAGCTCTACTGCAGTTTGCTTCCAGCCAAGATGGAGTCACAGGTAATGACTGACCTCCCTACCTGAAACAACCAAAACCCATACAAAACACATTCAACAATTTTCGAGACAATGAACTTCAGACAAAAACAATGATCTCTGAAAGATGAGAAACAAACAAAACAAACCTTACAAATACTCCAGCTTCTTGCCTTGAGAGAGTTTCCAGGCCATAACCCAGAAACTGAGGAAATCTGCCAGATTCTGTGCGCTCAGATGAGGAAACTTAAGAGACTTGTCAAACCAAGAATGAGATCACAGCACAGAACAATGGGGAGGAGAGAGCAGAGAGCTACAGAGGGCCCACCTGGGTATTTAGCAGAGTAATGAACAGTGTATGTGTGCCAAGAAACTACTCAAGAAGATGAAGGAAAAGGTATCTGAAAAGATTAGTCTGGTGCCTGGTCCTCACATGGTGCCAGGAAAGAGCATCCGTTCTCTCGATCAAGCTAGGAAATTGATCATTCACAGCACAATCAATGGAATTTTCAGAAGTCTTGGTTTGGTGGTAGGAAATTAGCCCCAGGTGGAGCACTGCTGTAATCTACCTAATAAATCATAAAAGCTAGACCAGAGAGAATCAATCGGTTTATAAGTAACTTAACTATATCCCAAAATAATGCTCAAGAATATAAGTAAAGGCATGTGAGATATTTTTAAAAAGCCAAATTATGCTTGTAGAGATGCAAATTACAACATCAGGGATGAAAACTACACTGGATAGAAATAAATATAGATTACACATCATGGAAAAAAACCTATAAATTTGAACTAACAGTAAAATGTGAAAAAACTTCAAGTAGCTAATATGGTGTAGGAGTCTTCAAAAAGTTCATGAAAAATGTGTATTATTAAAAATATATGCATAGGGACCAGCAGTTAGCGTAACGGCTATGTTGCTGGACTCCCATGTAGTCAACCATGGTTTGAGTCCTGGACCCGGTGGCTAAACTCAAGTCAGGCGTGTGCGCACACGTGTGTGTGCCTAGGATCCTGAGAGGAGAACGGAGAGGGGATTGCGGCGTGGCCATCCCCCTAGGGGATGATTTCTCGCTTTCTGTCTCTCTGTTTCTGTCTTTCTGGTGAGCACACGCGCCCTATAGCAAAAACCTCTCAAAAAAAGAAGAGATATAGAAGAAAACTTGAGCGGAGAGGGTCATAGATATGGCGGCCATTAGGATGGGAAAGCTGACAACCACACCTGCAGGTCTAATGTACACATCTATAAGTGTATATGCAGCCAAAGAAGAGGAATCCAGAAAGCAGCTAGTGAAACCAGAGCAGCTCCCCATATATACTGTACCACCTCTCCAATCTAAATATGTTGAAGAGCAGCCTGGTCGTTTACAAAGAGGCTTTGCTTCCATCCGCACTACAACTAGTCATTATATTGGCTGTGCAAGGGTGGGTGTTTATATCTTTGTGAAAAATGGGATAATGGATACAGTACAGTTTGGAAAAGATGCATATGTCTATCTGAAGAATCCTCCTCGAGATTTTCTTCCGAAAATGGGAGTGATTACCGTTTCAGGATTGGTGGGCTTTGTTTCAGCGAAAAAAGGACCTAGGTTCAAGAGAATTGCTTATCCACTGGGACTGGCCACTTTAGGAGCAACTGTTTGCTATCCAGTTCAGTCAGTATTACTGTTCAGTCAGTAATAATTGCAAAGGTAACCGGAAAAAAGGCATATGATACAAGTCAGCAAATTTATGAAGCAGTTAGATCACTATGGACAAAAAGAAACCACAAAGAGTCACTTCCTGAACCTAAAGAAAAAACTAAGCTAGGAAGCTCGGCTAAAATAGAAACACCTGCAGAAACAACTCATCACCTGAAAGATTCAATACCTTTGCCAGGAGAACTCAGCTCTGAAGTAAAGACCAAATCAGAATCAATCTCAGGTGCTACACAGTTTATGCCTGACCCCAAGCTCATGGATCACGGGCAGTCCCATCCAGAAGATGTAGGTATGTACAGTACTAGAAGCTGAAAACGACTGCATAGAGACTGCACAGAGAACTACAAGATGTGTGAAGCTGCAAATGATGATGAAAAAAATCATGTAATGGGTAACTGCCATATAGAGTATAACTAAAGTTTTTCCATTACATTTTCAAATATAAAGTTTGACCAATCACATATGTGATTAAAATACAAGCTATTAATACAATCCAAATAATATGAAATGATTGATAAGGAGACACAGGTAGAAGTATTAGAATGCATTTGACTTTTAAAGGTATTGATTAAAAATCAAAACAGAATGAATGAAGATATAAATACCAATGAGACTAAAATCTGATAATCCCTATGTATATGTATGTATATGGCATACATATATACACACAAATATACATTTATATCTGTTCTAGCTTTTCTGAATTTATGTCAGTTAAATTAGATTGATGTGCGGAAAGATGTGTTTCCCCTTTTTTTGATTTCTCAGAGCTGGAATAAAATATACATATTTTACAGCAAAAAAAAAAAAAAGAGATATACATAAATTTTGAGGCTGGCAGGCAACGTGGTGGTTAAAGGTGCTGGATTCCCATAAGGCCGATCGCGGTTCGAGTCCTGGAGTTGGCAGCTTGCTTTCTCACTTTCCCTCTCTCTCTCTTACTCTCTCACTCTGACCCTCTCTGGCCAAATTAAAATAAATAATGTTAAATAAAATAATTTTTTTTAAAAAAAGATATGCATGGATTTCAAATTTTTTTACACCAAAATAAACTCATTATTTCAATTTAAATTTTCTACCAATTTTTTGAGGTTTCCTCATATAACACCTCAAAAAAGTTAAAAGAGAGCATGATAGGAGTATGGATGTAAAAATTCAATCAATTTTTGAAGCAAAGGGCTGCTCTGTGGTGCACTGAAAATATGCTAGTCAAGAGAAGCTGGATCCTATACAGTTCAATCCCTAGCCTCGTTGGCCTTACAATGCTGAGCACAGGCATAAGTGCTAAGATCTAATGGTCTGGGAGACTGGAGGAAGGGGATCCCAGCATGCTGGTAGAGTGTGCTTCTCTCTCTCTCTCTCTCTCTCTCTCTCTCTCTCTCTCTCATGTGTGCAAAAATGCACTCTACTGAATTTAAAAAAAATGTCCAAAGTAAAAATATATCCTCCAGGGGGTCAGCAAGTGGTGTGGTGGTTAGGCTGCTAGACTCCCACATGGCCAACTATGGTTCAAGTTGTGGATCTGGTGGCTTAAGAATCATGCCAGGCTTGTGTGCATGACCAAAATCCCAAGGAGAATGAATCCCTCCTAGGGGGTAATTTCTTGCTTTCTGTCTCTCTGTCTCTTTTACAAGCACATGCACACTATAGCAAAAATCTCTCTAAAAAATTAAAAATGATATAAATAAAAATATATAATTATGGTTGCAGAGTAGACCATGGTTTAGAAAGGTACACTAACAAGGAACAGTTCTAAGGGTAACAGCAGTATTCCAGGAGAGGGAGATGATGGCATCTCCTATGCCTTGGGGAAAGGCACAGGAGAGAAGCAGGGTCAACGAAAAGACTGAGAGTGCCAATCACACCGAGAAGGACAGTGAAACCATCTCAGCTTTCTGGTTCAAGTCCCAGACCTGGAGGCTTGCTTTCTCACTTTCCCTCCCTCTCTGGTGAGCGCACGTGCCCTATAGTAAATTACAATAATTTAAAAAATGATAATAAATAAAAATTTTAAAATAATTCTTTTTAAAATTTTTATTTATTATCATTAGTTTTTCATTTGACCAGAGAGACAGAGAGGGAAAGTAAGAAAGCAAGCCACCAGGTCCAGGACTCCAACTGCAGTTGGCCATGTGGGAATCCAGTGCCTTAACCATCATGCCACCTGCCAGCCCCAAAGGAATAATTCTTTAAAACAAAGAAAGAAAGAAAAGAGGTTCTTTTTTTTTTCTTGAAGCCTTATAAAGACATTTTTCTATAGCGTATTCAAAATTCCTCTGGCCAAAAGAACAATTTGATGACACAAAAATGAACCAACTGGGGTTGATTATCTAATATCTTTCTTTACTAAGCAGCATTCAATAAACGACAGCTTTCACTCTACTTTAAAGCATACTTCCGTGGCAGACAGCACTATAACACTGAGCCCTGTGGTGCAGTGTGTGCATACATTTCAATAAGCTACATGGAAAGGCCTTATATTTATGCAATGGTCCTACCTTTCGAGTTCATTCCAAGCATCGCAGAATTCATAAAATTAGAGTAAGGCAATTCATGATCCTCTGAGGCTGTTTCAGATGACTGAGTTAAGTCACTAAGGTCGTCCATAGAACTTATTTGGTTTTTGACCTATAAACAGATAATACTACTTCAAAATGTCCCTAAAATGTTTATAGCATATACTAAATATACAGAAGTGATAATTACCCATCTTTTTATATGAGCAAAAACACAGATACTTCTTAAAAGAACTGACTTTGTCAGAAAGATACTTTTATCAATGGCTACTGTTTCATAATTATTTTTTCAGGGTAAATGTCTCTATAATGAAATAGTCTATACTTTTTCACTTTACATTTATTTTTTTTCAATACCAATAATATTTTAGATAATTTACTTTTTAGCAATACCTTGTCTTTTTTCATAGATGTTTTCTGTGTAGGCCTAAAAAAAAAATTTCAGACAAATATTAAATATGTAAAATACAGAGAATATATAAAACCTTTTTTTCTCTTTTAAAGAGATTATTACCTTAAGACATATGTGCTCACTAGAGAGAGACAGAGACAGTGAGAAGGAAAGTGAGAAATCCCCAGGGGGGATGGTTACACTGTAATCCATTCTCCCTTCATTCAACACCCAGGATCTTGGACACACATGCACACATGCCTGGCGTGATTTTCAAGCCACTGGGGTCTGGGACTCAAAAAGCGGTTAGCCATGTGGCAGTGACTTAACCACTATACCATCTGCTGGTCCCAAAATCTTGTTTTTATTTTTTTTTTAAGTTTTTGACATAGTGAGTTTGTGCTCACTGGAGAGTAACCGAAATGTGAGAGGGAAAGTGAGAAATCACCTCCAGAGGGAATGGCCACACCACAATCTCTTTTTCTCCATTTTCCTTCTGGGATTTTGGACACGCACACACATGTACCCCGCTTGATTTTCAAGCCGTCGGGTCTAAGAATTGAACTGTGGTTAACCATGTAGGAGTCTAGTGCCTTAACCACCATGCTACATGCTGGCCCCTATAAAACTATTTTTTAATAAAAAATGTCTACACTTGTTTATTTTTCTAATCCATAAGGTCTACAGGTAATTTAAAATACAATAATTTCCACAGAGGAGGACTAGCCTATAAACACTAAGAGTAACATAAAAGGATAAAGAAAATATACTAAGGGGCCAGCAGGTAGCATGGAGTTAGGGTGCTGGATCCCACATGGCAGACTGCGTGGTTCAAAGCCCAGACCTGGCAGCCTGAAATCACACCAGATGCATGTGTGTGCATGCCAGAAATCCAGAGAGGAGACAGTCTGGTGAGTGCACATGCCTATGGCAAAAAAAAAAAAAAAAAGTAAAAAGACTCTATATCTAGGCCATTTTGGAAATCTGCTTGCAATAAACTAAAGGTTATTTTTATTTTTTCTTTTTCCCACATAAATGCATCAACAGAGGCCGGCAGGTGGCATGGTGGTTAAGGGTGCTGACTCCAATGTGGCCGACTGCAGTTTGAGTCCCGGACCTGGCGGCTTGCTTCTTCACTCTCTCTCTCTCTAGTTCTGTTCCTCTTTGCTCAAATCAAAGTAAATAAGTAAAGTTAAATAAAATAATTCTTAAAAAGAAAAGAAATACATCAACAAACATTCATCTGTTCAACTGTTGTTTCAAACATTAAAAATACTGAATACAAAATACATATTACTGACACTACTGGTACAAGGAAACATGGTTTACTATACTTGAGAACTTAATGAGTGGAAAGTAATAATCCATGACAGTGTGTCTATAGTTTACTTTTTTACTGCACATAAAACAAAATCCTCCTCTTTTCACCAGAATCTAAATAATTAAGTTAATACAATTCATATTTTAGAGTACCTTACAAAATAATAGCTATTCATGATGATACTGTCAAAGGTACTATAATATATAAACTCATCAAGGAGGATTAAATTCTATTTGGTCTTGGAGCCAGCAGGTAATATGGAGGATCCCACATGGCAATCTACACAGTTCAAGTCTCAGTCCCAGTGCCTTGAAGAATATGCTGGGCACATGTTTATGAGTGCCCAAAATCCTGAGGAGAATATAGGAGAAGGGATTATGGCATGGTCACCTCTCTGGGATATGTTTTCTCACACTTCCCGACTCTCGTCTCTCTCTGGTGAGCCCACATGCCCTATAAAAAAAAAAGAAAGAAAAAATTTTATTCAGTCTGGTTTTAAGTATTTGTATGTTTATTATTATATTTTTAAATTATTTATTTATTTATTTATTTTTAAGTTTGCAATAGGACACATGCACTCACCAGAGACAGAGAAAGAGGGAAAGTGAGAAGGCAAGCCACCAGGTCCGAGACTCGAACTGTGGTTGGCCATGTGGGAGTCCAGCACCTTAAACACCATGCCACCTGCTGGTCCCATTATTACATTTTTAAAAAAAAATCTATGGATGATAGTTTAACTTTTAGGTTATTATTTTTATGTTGAAGTACATTAGGATATTCCATTTTTTGAACTAATTCTGAATGAATGCCCTTTTACCATAAAACTATACATGAATAGAAGTTTTAATAACAATTATTAGGAGTTTACTATAAATATTTAAAAGATAATATATTAAGTCTTCTAATAAGGCAAACAAATTTAAATTTAATAAATATACCCTTCTCTATTGGATCATTTCCAACAGCACACAAACATACTCTAGAAGCATCTGTTTTACAATTTAAAAAAGCAGGAAATCAGGTTTCCATGGTAACTACTGAAACTGCTCCCTGTTAAGGACACTTGCATTCATTTTAATCAACTTTTCAATAGCACCAACAGTTGAGTAGCCTCTTGTTTGGCCTGAGGACTACATTATTCTGGTTTATTTCTAGAAAAAGTATTACTGCTAATATTCCTTCACGGGGAATCAAAAATTATAGGCTTTACCTTTCTTCTTCCTGCTTTATTTCACGTAAACTGTTGGTGTCATTCATGCACAGTAGACCACCAGCTGGTGAATCGGGTTTCTCCAACACTCGTGCAGCCATACTGTCTTCTGAGGTCCATTTCTCATTTTCATTGCTGCTGTTTTCCTTCATAGGCAAAGCAGAACTGCTACTTTAAAAAAATCCATTAAAAAGGTCATTGGTTTCTAGTAATTCTACTGACAAATAAAAAATCCAATTTTTGTAAAATCCTAAATTTTTCCCATGTTAATTCATTCACTAATTTAAAAAACAATTATGGAGGGTCCACCGGGCTGGCGGGACGAACTACAGCGCCCGCCATGGAGGAGTCGAGGGAGCCCCCGCTGGATGCTAAATCCAAGGTCACCAACTAGCTCATAGATTTTCAGTGGAAACTGGGGATGGCTGTGAGCTCCGACAGTTGCAGATCTCTTAAATATTCCTATGTGGCAGTGATGCTAAAAGTGGTGGATCATTCAGGGCAAGTAAAGAACAAGTGCTTTGAAATGACAATTCCACAGTTTCAGAATTTCTACCGACAGCGCAAGGAAATCGCTGCAGTTATTGACACTGTCTGAAAGCTTGCCTCTCTGGCAAGCACATGCACCTTATTGCAAAAAATCTCTCTCTCTCTCAAAAAAAAGAGGGAACCAGCAGATGGCATAATAGTTATGCCACAGAACTCCAACGTAGTTGACTACGGTTTGAGTCCTAGACCCCACAGCTTGAAACTCACACCGGGCGTGTCCATGCATGCCCAAAATCCCAAGAGGAGAATGGAAGAGAAGGGATTGTGGTGTGGCCATCTCCCTGGGAAATGATTTCTTGCTTTCTATCTCTCTATCTCTGACTTTTCCATGAGCACACGTGCCCTATAGCAAAAATCTCTCTCTCTCAAAAAGAAAAAATAAAAAAAGAGCGAGAACAGAATGTGAGCACAAAGATTAGACACAGGGAGTATAGGTGCTCCTCCAGAACTTTAAAGTATAAAACTCAGGGAAGCTAGTACTGGAGATGAACGCTACACTACACGGCCATGTTATGCCAGAAGGCTGGAGATCACCACCTACCAGGAATGACTATAAGATAAGGGAGTAATACAGATTAGTGCTATCATTTTTGTTTTTATTTTCATATATAATAGTATTTCATTTAAATACAGTTCTTAAAATAGTATGAGGTATATATAACATAAAAAAAAACTGAGGAAATACTCTGGGGGGGTCTTATTTTTTAAATACCTAATTGTCATTATATATCGTTCAATAAAGCAATAGTCTAAACATTTATAATTTTAAAATAAAATGACTCAATAATTTTTGTACGCATTTAGCGTAGTCCTAATCCTAATATAAATAGAACATGGTAATTACTTTATGGAGTAAACAACATGTACAAGAACATCACGATTACATACCTACATAAATTTACAAAAAGACTTATACTTCCCACTAGAGATTATGATGTTAGGAGTTGAGTATGAGTCCATAAAAGTACCAAAACAAAAGGAAAACTAAAAATTATTCACCAAAAAAAGTTATGTAAATAACTCTTCATTAAGACTAAACATCTAAGACAAGAAGAAATTGTCCTGACAACAATCATTAAATAATTCTTTTTTAACCCAAACTTTAAACTTCAAAAATAAGTCTATAATTCAAGAATATGAAACAGCTTTCACTTTTTTTTAAGAGAGGTTTTTGCTATAGGGCACGTGCACTTGCCAGAAAGAGAGAGACAGAGACAGAAAGCAAGAAATCACCCCCCAGGGGGGATGGCCACACTGCAATCACTTCTCCTTTATTCTCCTCTTGGGGTCTTGAGCACGCACGCACACACGCCTGGCGTGAGTTTAAGTCACTGGGTCCGGGACTCGAACTGTAGTCGACTACATGGGAGTCCAGCGACATAGCCATTACGCTAACTGCTGGTCCTGAAACAGCTTTCACTTTGAACACAAGGCAACATTTTTTTTTTTTTAATTTGCTTTAGGGTGCATGTGCTTGTCAGAGAGAAAGAAAGTGAAAAAATACCCCTCTGGGGGATGGCTATGCTACAGTCCCTTCTCCATTCTCTTCTCGGGATTCTGGACACTCACACACACAAGCCCAGTATGCTTCTCAAGTTGCCAGATCTGGGACTTGAACCATGTAATACTCAACTGTTTTGCACTGTAGCAAAAAACCTCTCCCCAAAAAAAAGGTAAAAGAAATAGCATCTGACTTATGTTTCTTTTTATTTAAATTTTTTTCTTTTTTTATATCAGCGTGTATATGTGCACATGTGAGAATGACATATTTTAATAGGTCCACTATGTTAAGAACTGATACAAAGAGGATTACGAAAAATAAACAAAGAGACCAACAAGCAATCTATTATACTAATGTAGACAGCAGATAATGATGACCTGATCCTTAAAGAAGTGACTGGTTTCCTGGCTTCCATATATATTTAATTTATTTATTTGTTTGAATTGCTGGAGAGTACATATACTTGCCAGGGAGAAAGAGACAGGGAGAATGATTTTATATTTTTTTTAGGTTTCTGCCATAGGCATGTGTGCTCATGGGGGGGGGAGGGAGAGAGAGAGAGAGAGGGAAAGTGGTAAATCACCACCCCTCCCCCGGGGGGGGATGACTATGCTGTAATTCCTTCTCTTCCATTCTCTTCTCTAGATTTTGGGCACACACACATATGTCCGGCATGGTTTTTTTTTTTTTTTTTTCGGGGGAGAGGTTTTTCTTATTGGGCACATGCGCTCGCCAGAGAGACAGAGAGACAGAAAGTGAGAAATCACCCCTCAGGGGGATGGCCACGCCACAATCCCTTCTCCTCCATTCTCCTCTCAGGATCTCGGGCATGCACCCACACACGCCCGGCATGAGTTTAAGCCACCGGGTCCGGGACTCGAACTGCAGTAGACTACATGGGAGTCCAGCGACATAGCCATTACACCAACTGCTGGTCTCTGTCTGGCATGGTTTTTAAGCCACAGGTCTGGAATTCGAACCATGGGAGTCCAGTGCCTGAACCACCATATCACTTGCTGGTCCTGAGATAATTTTTTTCTAACAAAATATCAATATGTTTGGGGAAAATGGCATCTCATTACTCGTCAGTTCGCATTTTCCTGATTACTAAGCCAGGCTGAACATTTGTAGTAAAAATATAAAATTAGTTAATCATGAATATTAGCCCAAATTAGAGTTAGTTTTCTAGAACAGTAACAAGGATCTACTGTAAAATCTTGCTATGGGCTTACCTATCATGCTCTTCGTTCTCTTTAGGAGGAAATTGCTGGTGAGCGGTGTTTGTACTCTGTGGACTTAACCCATTGTTGTCGCCACCTGCAGGAGCAGCGGCACCATCATATAGGCTTTCTGATGTTTCCATTTCATTACTTCTATGTTTCTTTCTTTCTTCATCAACCTTTAATGAGTTAAGGATAACTATTACTTTATTTGATAAAACTTTTTTATTGATTTTATCATTGGACTCAATTTAATTGTCATGAATCTAGGCAGAAAAAAAATTTTAAGAGAGATTTTTGCAGAGAAACAGAAAGACAGAAAGCAAGATATCAACCCCTGGGGGATGGTCATGTTGCAATTCCTCCTCCTCCATTCTTCTCTCAGGATTTTGGGTGCACACACAAGCACCTGACTTGAGTTTCAAGTCTCGGGTCCAGGACTTGAACCATAGTCAGACGTGTGGGAATCCAGAGATAACCATTATGCCATCTGCTGGTCCCAGAAAAAAATATTTTTTGTGCTTAACTTTAATTTTATCATTATAAGTCACTGACATTTTTGTAGATTCTGGTTCATTTCTAAGTAACAGAAACAGAATTTTCCAAGTATTTTAAAGGGCTCTTCTTAATTTTATGCTTTTATTCCCAATCACTCTTTGCTATCAAATGTTTTCACCCTATTTGAATGACAGAACAGGGAATAAAAAGATGAAGACACAAAATTTATGCTCTCTTGTCTTTAGAACCTGGATTTTACAATAAACAACCAAATTCGGTGGATGTAACCAAGGAAGCTGGCTCCTCTCTGCACTAAGATATGCTTTCCCTTACTGCTTTTGACAATTCTTTTTTGATTTAGATCCTGGGATATCAAAAAAGTCAAGGTACTCACTGCAGCATTTGAACCAAAGTTTGCCACAACACAAGGAGCAGAGTGAAACTGCTGGCTGGGTAGCGAGTGTGGAATTCTAGAATGCTTTTCCTAATTTTGCACTTCATAACCATACAATTTTATGGCCAGAGAATACATAACTATATACTTTGGCCCATTAATCTACTGAAAAGGGGAGTAAAAATCAAGAAAAGTTAAACAGATGTCCAAAGCCCCTAAAGTGGTATTACCTGGGATTTTGTGGCACTAAGAGAAGATATAATTCCATAATACAAAGTCAGATAAATTACCAGATAAATTCATCCAGTTAATCAGGTAAATAAAAAGTGTGACTTTGGCAAAGTAATTTAATACCTTCTTGGGAACTGGAAGGTCTCATTTTTAAAGGAGATTATCCCTGGATTTTTAATCTCTCTTTAAAATTCAGTATCCCTGGGACCAGCGGTTGGCGTAATGGCTATGTCGCTGAACTCCCATGTAGCTGACCACAGTCACGGTTCGAACCCAATGGCTTAAACTCACGCTGGGCACGTGTTCGTGTGTGCCCAAGATCCCGAGAGGAGAATGGAGAAGAAGGGATTGCGACATGGCCACCCCCTGTGGGGGGGTGATTTCTTGCTTTCTGTCTCTCTGTCTCTCTCTGTCTCTCTCTTTCTCGCAAGCACACGTGCCCTGTAGCAAAAACCTCTCCAAAAAATAAAAAAATTCAGTATCCCTTGGACCAGCAGGTGGCATGGTGGTTAAGGTGCTGGACACTCCCACATGGCTGACCATGGTTCGAGTCCCAGACCTGGTGGCTTGCTTTCTTACTTTCCCTCTCTCTCTCTGTCTCTCTCTGGTCAAAATAAAATAAATGAACGAATTAATAAAATTAAATAAATAATTCTTTAAAAGAAAAATTCAGTATCCCTCAGAATTCAGCTTTCTACTTTGAGGTCAAATACTAATTTTTAGCTGAGGGTCTGTGCTACTTACTCGATAAAGCACACATGCAAAAATGTACCATACTCAATTAAACAATATATTGTAAAGGTCTAATTCAAAAGCAAGATTTGAGAATGGTTATTTTATAAAAATATGTGGAACTATACATATATTGGTTGTCAAAAACGTATAATGGTCAGGTTGGAATTATAAATCCCAACAGTTTGAGTGAAACAGATAAACTTAAATACACAAATGCACACCAAACAGATGGATTTGGCTGGGAATATTTGTTACAATCTGAAAGCTAGATACTTTTTTTTTTTTTTTTTTTTTTTTTTTTTTGCTAGAAGGCATATGCACTCACCAGAGAGACAAAGAAAGAAAGGAGAAGAGAAAGCATCCCCTTCATGGGACATGGTCATGCCACAATCCCTTCTTCTCCATCTCTCTCTCCTTTTGGAATTTTGGGCACACATTCTCAGTGTATTTCTCAAGCTGCCAGGTGTGGGACTTGAACTTCATCATGTGGCACCTAGATGCCTTAGTTACCAGGCCAAGGTGCTGGCCCACTATATATATTTTAATATCCTTTCTCAGTCATTATTTCCTTCCCATGATATTTCCACTTTATTGTTTAAATAAATGCACTTTAAGCCAATAGAGAGGGAAAAAAAAAAGAGAACCCTAGTGTTCATGATATGTTTTTAGCAATTTCCTCTATATCTATTCTGGTTAAGAGAATGATATGCTATAAAGCTAAATGAGCTTTCCTATTGATATGGCATTTGGAAAACTGATAAAGACTTGTGCTGATTAAGAAACAAATATTATTAATGTTTTCCTGAACTTCTATTATTTAGATAGCCAAAATAATGTATTTCTAGACACAAATACATATTTAGAGCACACCATCTTATACATAAGCTTTTTGTAAGTAGAAAATCAGAATGAATCAGATAATTGATATAGAGAAAAATAAAGAGCAGCAACAAGCGGACCTCTACCTCTTTTTGAAGTTGAACTTTTTCTTTCTCCAAAGCCTGGAACGCTACTTGTAATATGTCTACTTCATTCTTAAACCTTCGCATATCTTGCTGTAATTCTTGATCTAAACGTACTTCTGGTGTTTTGTCCCTATGTGTTGGAGAAGAACTTACATTGTCTAATTCAGGCTCTATGCTTTTATAGTTACTAGCAATATAAGTATCATGTAATGGCTTCTGGAACAAGTCCTGTATTAGTTTTGTTTTCATATAAGTGTCTGTAACACTAGGAATATTTTGCTCTTTTATTTGAATCATCTGCTTCATTTCTTTGGAGCGGGTAAGCCACAAATCCAAAAGGCTTTCTGGTTCACTAGACTGCTGCTTAGGTCCAATGTCTAATTTCGATTTAATGGTATTTTGGTTCATTTTTTTTGTCATTGGTTTATCAAACTCTTGGTCCACTTTCATTTTAACTGTAACTACTTCTGGGTTTCTTGCTTTATTTTCTGGAACATTATAAAACTTCTCAGTTGTGTTAAAGACATGTTCAGTGTCTGGTTTGTTATCATTTTCATAGTCTACTTTAGTTGTATTTAAATAAAACTCAGATGACTGGCAAGTGTATTCCGGGGACTCAGAGGGCACATGACATGGACCGACGTCATTACTAGTTCCTTTTCGTTCAGGAAATGCCTGGAATACAACAGAGACAGAAACTCCAGATGCATCTTTTTCCTCACAACCAAATATATCATTTGTCAAATTAGAGGGTTTTTCCTTTAAGTTTGGACCTCCTTTAGAATTATCATGTGGTTGCTCTTCCTCAGGATAAACAGCAATTTTGAATTTGCTACAAATTTCACTAAATCTTTGTTTGAACTCATTTGTGATGAGTTTAAATTGATGTTTCCACTTCAATTTGCCTTGTTTGATTGCTATTTTCTCATTCTCTTGCAAAGAAGAAACTCCTGAATATACAAATAAATCCTCTCTATTAAAATTCTCAGTCATTTCTGGTTCTTGAGAAACTTTTTGCAGATGCGTAAGTGGAAGGTTAATTTGCATAATACGATTCTTAGATGTATTTTCTGTCGGGGTGCATGTTTTTAAAATAACTTTATCCTTGAGTAATCAAATATGGACAAAGAAAAATTAGAAAATAATTTAAATTTAACCATAAACTTCCTAACCTATGCTTTGCTAATCACTACAGAATAACTACGCAATACACAACAATTTGCCTTAGAGTAAAATAGGAGAAAAACATAAAGCAGCAAACTTAACTTTTGTTCGTTTGGAATAAACTTAATTCGCTGAATGTTAAATCTACCAAAAATGAGTTGGGAGATGATCTTTAACATTATAAAATCTTTACTTAAAAAAGGTTTTGCCACGTCATGTGAAGGGAAGAAACATTTAACAGACAAAAAAAAAAAAATGTGAAGTTATCTGTTGAAAAAAACATATATATATTATATACATCATGGTGGGACTTTGTGTAAAATGTAAAATTAATCTAAAAATTAAAAACAAATAAGGAGGAGGGAGGTGGTGTGGTGATTGGGACACTATACTCCCACAAGGCCAGCCATGGTTTGAGAACCTGGTGGGTTGCTTTTGCACTTTCCCTCTGTCTCTCTGGTCAAATTGAAAATGATAATAATAAATAAAATTAAATGAATAATTTAATTTATCCTTTAAAAAAGAATAAAGACAGGTTTTACCACACCATACCTTAAATAGTGAGCTCTTGGGGACCAGCAGGTGGCGTTGTGGTTAAGGTGCTGGACACTCCCACGTGGCCGACCACAGTTCGAATCCCGGACCTGGTGGCTTCCTTTCTCCCTTTCTCTCTCTCTCTCTGTGTCTCTCTCTGGTCAAATTAAAATAAATGAATGAATAAATACAACTAAATAAATAATAATTTTTAAAAATAGTGAGCTCTCGTCCCCCAGTACATTTAGGTACTCTTTCAAAAGATTAGTCACTGGAGAGTAGGCAAACTTAAGATTATTAGGAGCCAAATCAATTAACACCAATCAGAAAGAAAAGCAAATTCTTAAATTTTAATGACACATTATGATACATTACACTGTATAAACTATCTGCTTAAGTTTACTTCTAATATGTTCTTGTCCACAAGGACAATAGACTTTTTAAAATCTCATATTACTTACTGATTTCCTACACTGAAATGATTAAAACAGAAAGCTATTGTTTGTACCCTAAGCTCCAAAGAGCCCATTATGAAAGGTAGGATTCTCTTAATTATGATCCCACTCTCTCTGAATGTAAAACCTGAAGTTATTTAAAGACCACAGAACAAAATAAGTCTTTAAACTTGTCATTCATGACTGACAATATAAAACTGCAAATTTTGAGCCACTGGGAATAATCACTCTTGTAACACAAATCTAAATCAGTGGTCATCTCTATCATAATGTTAAAAATTTCAATTGCTTAATCATATGACTCAATATTTGATGTAACCTTTATTATATAAGGTGGTTCTAAAATTAGAAGAGCAATTAATATTCAAAAAATTTTTTGTCTGAATTACAGGATAAAGTTTAGCTATAAGTTACTATAGATTTTAAGAATATTTTAATTTTTATAACTAGTTAAAATGCTTTAAAAATTAAATATTTAACTATGATCTATTAATTCTAAAAGTCTAGCGGAAAGGTAATTTAATTTGGACTATGCATGCTAAAAAAGCAAAGACAATAATATTAAATCAGAAATTTAAAAGTAAATATTTCCATACCTTCAGCTTTTTTTTCACACTTCCATCAAGCTTTTCTTGCTCTTCCTCTGGTGTCATTTTTAAGTCTAGTTCTGTTGACAAATCCAAATATTTAGTTAAAATGAATTGCTTAGAACAGTTAGATAAAAGCTATAGCCTTTATTAAAATAGAACATTCAGTTTTGTCAGTTGAAAGTTTTTTTTTTTGTTTGTTTGTTTTTTTTTTTGTGCTACAGGGCACGTGCGCTCACCAGAGACAGAGAGACAGAAAGCGAGAAATCATCCCCCGGGGGGGATGATTTTAAGTTTAAGCCACCGGATCTGGGACTCGAACTGCAGTCGACTATAGGGGAGTTCAGTGACATAACCATTACTTTAACTACTGGTCCCAGTCAGTTGAAAGTTTTAATGTAATCTTTAGATGAATATTTTCTTCTTTAAGAAGTAGTTTTAATTATCTAAAACATCACAAACCCCTTAGGGTGGGAGACACTAGATGTCATTAAGTGCAAAGGCACACAAACGTCTCTCAGATTTGTTCACAAATTCATCCACACTACACAAATGAACAGACTGTCAGAAACAAAATGTTAAAGTCCAGTAGAAACATTAAGTCACACTACACTCCTCTCTGCCTCGTAAGAAGACTGTTTCAATAACAAGCTAAGCACTTTTGTCATTATTATTATTATTATTATTATTTTGGAGAGGTTTTTTGCTATGGGGCGCGTGCGCTCGCCTTACAGACAGAGAGAGACATAGAGACAGAAAGTGAGAAATCACCCCCCCAGGGGGGACGGCCACGCTGCAATCCCTTCTCCTCCATTCTCCTCTCGGGATCTTGGGCATGCACACACACGCGCCTGGCGTGAGTTTTAAGCCACTGGGTCCGGGACGCGAACCGCGGGTGACTACGTGGGAGTCCAGTGACATAGCCATTACGCTAACTACTGCTGGTTCCCCACTTTTGTCATTATTAACGGTTTCTGAAATTACTGCTACTTTTTATACCTTTATCAGTGTACAATTTTTTCCTTATATTTGATTTTCCTCTACCTTCCTGACAAATTTCTTTTCATCTTTTAAGATTCAGCTTGTTATGTGAAGTTTTCTTTGATTATGGCTCTTTCCCCTAGATAAACAGAAAGCTCTTTCCTTAGTTCTATCCTAGTACCTGATCTATTTTTCTACTGTATCTTTGTTTAAAGAATTATTTAATTTTATTTATCATCATAATTTTTTTAATTTGATGAGAGAGAGACGGAGAGAGGAAAAGTGAGAAAGCAAGCCTCCATGTCTGGGACTCAACCACAGTCAGCCATGTGGGTATCTACAACCTCAACCACCACACCACCTGCTGGCCCCTATTTTTCTACTGCATCTTTACCACCTGAACTCTAAGTTATTTCTTTCAATGTCTATTTTCTTTGCTCCTAGACTACTAGGGACAATCTATTACATAATCTTTGTTAACAGTCTTTATTTCTAATACTCAATAATTACTTATGGAGTATCTGCAAAGAGCTGGGCATTCGAGTATAGAGAATGTACATGAGTGTCAGGAATGGCTTCTCTAGAAATAATGCCTAAGCTGCGACTTAAAGAGTGAGATTAGCCTGATTAAAAGGGGCAGAGGCTGTAAAGAGTATGAGCATGCAAGGCAGTACCAAGAGAGGGACAGAAACATTAAATAGGGCCTGTATTTGTCTAAAATACAGGGATTGTGAAGAGGTGTTGCCCGCAGTTCAGTAATGCCAGAGAAAAGGCAGCAGAGGAAAGTGCTGACAATGGAGAATTGGGCAGAAGTCAGGACCAGAAAGCCTTATGTGTAATTTTAAGATACTTAAACATCATGGTTCCTGTGAACTAGATATTTCAGGGGACAAGAGAAATGAAGACTTTCTACTCATAATTCAGCCTCCAAAAAGCAAAGCTAGCGTGCGATCACAACAGAACGGCTAACAGATTCTAGAACACCTCTGTCTGCTTGCTCCTGAACATTGAGGCTTAACTTCAAGAATTTGAAAGAAACACACCATCCATCAGATGACAAGAAATCACCGCCGGATCACGAGAAATATAGGAAAACGAGAAAATACCTCTCCTCCAAGGGAAAAGAGTAACTCTCCTTCATCCACAAGCAGTTCGGTGAAAGTCATGGAAATGTCTGATAAGGAATTTAGAGCATTCATAATGTCGGAGCTAACAGAGATGGAAGAAAAGAGAGATAATGAACTGCTAAAGAGAAAGGAGAAAGAAGCTGACGAGTTCCAGGAGATGAGGAAATTCTTGCAAGACCTAAAAGAGGAATCACACACTTTACAAAAGACTCAAACGGAACTGCTAGAGATGAAGTCTATAATATAAGAAGTCAAAATCTCCCTTGAAAGTATTAAAAGCAGACTAGATCCTTCAGAAAATAGAATCTCAGATGTAGAAGAGAAAATGGCTGGCTTAGAAAAATCCACCACGAAGACTGAGAAAATGGCCCAAAAATTTGAGAATGATATGCGAGAAGTACTGGATACCATCAAACGTCCAAATATTCGTATAATTGGCATTCCAGAAGGTGAAGAGACCCATAAGGGCATTGATAATCTATTCCATGCAATCCTGCAAGAAAACTTTCCAAACCTAGAGAGGCATTCGAAGATCCACTCCCAGGAAATACAAAGGACCCCAAATAGAATCAACCCAAGATCTTCTCCAAGACACATTATAGCCAGGCTGACCAAAACCGTAGACAAAGACAAGATACTAAGATTGGCAAGAGAAAAACATCAAGTTACCTACAAAGGACATCCCATCAGGCTAACAGCAGATCTCTCATCGGAAACAATGCGAGCGAGGAGAGAATGGGAAAATATATTCAAAGTATTACGAGAGAAGCAATTTCAGCCAAGAATACTGTACCTGGCAAGATTATCTTTCAAGTGGGAAGACAAGACAAGAACATTCTCAGATAAACAAAACCTGAAAGAATTTACCAGCACCAGACCAGATCTCCAAGAAGTTCTCAAGGGTGTGCTGTATCAAGAAAATTAAACACAGACAAATGGAAATAAGAGTCCAAAAACTATGAAAGTGGCCAACTTAATCATAGGGACAAGTCAGGAGTTGAATATTATATCCCAGAATTTAATCAGGAAAATTGAATCAGAACAGAAGATAAAAGTACAAGAGACTGATAGGTTCATGCACCTACCATTTGAACAGAATCCTAACTTGTTTCCTGGCTTTAAGCAAAGTTCTTGGCACTTCTTTGAGTTAAGTTAAAACTGGTTTTCTTAGTAGTAATGAGTGAACTCATCACTGAAAGTAGTTAGATTATGTAGGAAATTGTGTGATCAATGCAATGTGGGTGGTAAGGGAATGAAGGACAATTGTAGACACCGGAGGTGGTGTGAGAGGAGGGTGGGAAGGGACAGAGGGTCAGAAAGAGGGGTGGAAGTAATTCTAGGAACTAGTAATGGAAAATTTTTTGTAATATGCATGATTGAGTCACTACTGCAGTGTGTACTGGATGGGAGATCGCATTTTGTATGCTGTGATGAAGCTTAGGGGAGGAATGTAAATTGAATTACAAAAAAAAAAGTTTCAGGAAAAAAATTTAAAAAAAGATACTTAATTAATTTTTAAAATTCTTTTTTAAAGAATTATTTATTCATTTATTTATTTTTTAATTTGACCAGAGACACACAGAGAGAGAGGGAAAGTGAGAAAGCAAGCTGCCTGGTCTGGGACTCGAACCATAGTTGGCCATGTGGGAGTCCAGGACCTCAACCACCATACCATGCCACCTGCCAGCCCTGAACATTTATATCTTAAAGAGTGGTTTATGATCATATTTGCATTGAAACAGATGACTTCA
This sequence comes from Tupaia tana, assembly GCA_026018925.1. Taxonomy (NCBI): domain Eukaryota; kingdom Metazoa; phylum Chordata; class Mammalia; order Scandentia; family Tupaiidae; genus Tupaia; species Tupaia tana. The sequence continues at coordinate 11,835,724 of JAKSZU010000016.1, forward strand.
AATGATGGGGGCAAGATGAATTTAAGGGGCATATGGTTGAATAGAGGGTCACAAATTGGAAGATAAGAGTGCAAAACTGAAAGTAAAGATGTAGACCTGAACTAAGGGAATGCTTCCAGAAATACTTAGGAAATAAAATTATCAGAGTCCAGTATAACTAATTTTTATTAAATTAATAAATGTACTAATCTAGATCTCTAGAGAACTGGACTCCACTCATTAATTTACAAAATGTCATCAATGGAAAGGGAAACTATCTACATGAACTGTTTAAATTGCGGAGTTCACTTGATAGTTTCTTTGTGTCACATCTTCCTGGGCTGAGGGAACTCACCTAGGTGTTTTGTTTGAAAAGCTTTGTTTTTTGAATCTGCCAAGCTCATGAAGAATAAGAGCACACAAGTCACTTGTACAGCTAAATAACTTTGGACTTACATAGCCTGAAGTCACTACTCTAGGAGACAACTGAAAATCTTATATAAAATTCAATGCTAATTCTTCAAGTAAGAAAAAAAATTATATGGGTGAAAAAATAATGTATGGTTTATTACTACAGACCTGATGTTATGAGTGATTAAGGGCACTGAATTTACTGGTATGTAAAATAGAACGCAGAGCAGATGCAGTTAATCAACTGAGTACTAGTAAAGTTAGGGTTGATCTTTAGTTTTAAATGATACAGTACCCCTTAAAATCAATATTCCTTGTGAACTATTATTCATTAAAAGAAGATGGCAGACTCTGGGCAGGGCTAAGAAGATACTGTAGAGCAGCAGTCCCCAACATTTCCCTCAGCAGAGACCAGCCTAGTGGAAGACAATCCCTGGGCTGGGAGGGTTGGCATAGGGGTTGGTCCCAGGAAAATCCAAGTGCACAACATACACCATGTACCCCATTTCCACCGTGAACATGCTGCAACATACAATGAAACAATCACACAACAGGAGACTCCAGTACCACAAATGACCCCACAAGAGGCAGAGCCCAGGCAGCAATTTGAGTGATGGGGAATGGCTGCAAATACAAACAGAGCCCTGCTGGTCCGTGGCCCACGCCTTGCTGTGCAGCCATCCCCACACCCCTGCACTGCAACTGCCCACCACCACTCATTGTCCAACCAGGGCTGGAGGGGGAGGTGGGCAACAGGCCACTGACTTGCACTAGTTTATGGACCAGGTTTGGAGACCCTGCTGCATAGCAAATTCTAAATGATTCCCATTAAGTCTGAGGAAGTCAATTCTATAATCCATAAAGTCATAGAAATGATAAGATATAATTTAATATTTGGTTTTGAAAGGTGGCTTTTTCAGTTATATTGCATATCATATTACTAAAACTTCAGAATTGAGAGCTGTAAAAGCAAAGCAAAGAAATCACATTATGTTTGAGTAGGCAACCTTAGATCTTTACTGAGTTTTCCCATCTAGGCCAAAAGTTCTAAATATAATCCTGGTACTCACTCTCAAATTTATGCTACATAACAGCCTAAACGAAATTACTCTTTTTCCTAATTCTCTTTGCAATGTATGTACTTTTGTTAAAAGAATATGAATGCCTTATTTGGTTGTAGGTTGTGAACGAAGTAGACACAAAGTAAATTTTGTTACAAAAAGATTTCAGAAAAGTCAAAACTATGGTATTACGAAGCCAGGCAGAAGTACTCTGATTTTTCTATGCTTCTTCATATATTACCTTTTTTGCTCTCTTTGTTATCTGGTAGCTGTGATTCACACAGATCATGGAGACTATAATTTCCTAATAGAAACACAGCTCCAATATTATGCTTTTCTCCTTCTTTGTCTTTTAAGGTCTTCTTTCCCAATAGTGAGGATGCTGACTGGTTTTTGGTCACTGATTGTGATACAAATGGACACTGATCAACTTTCAAATTTCTGGATCTTTGACAAGCCTTATTACTGAGGTTCAAACTAGCAGAATCCCAATCTGAAAGCAAAGTTTTCACTTATTAGAATATAAATAATACAAATTTGACCAATTTGTACACATTCTTTTTTCAGAGAAGCAGTCCCACATCCTCCTCTCCCCCACAAACACGTTGGTCCTTCATGGCTTATTGTATTTTACATATGCTATACTTGTTGCCATTCAGTCAGATAAGTTTAACTGTCATCTCTTGTTTTTTTTTCACCCACATTTTTATCTTTTAGTGTTATTTACTTTGATTCACTAAGCAATTTCTTTCTCTTTTTATTTGTTTAATTTTTTTTTGGAGAGTTTTGCTATAGGGTGTGTGCGTTCGCCGGAGAAACAGAAAGAGACAGAAAGCGAGAAATCACTCCCCAGGGGGGATGGCCACACTGCAATCTCTTTTCCTTCATTCTCCTCTCGGGATCTTGGGCACACAGGCACATGTGCCTGGTGTGAGTTTTAAGCTACCGGGTCCAGGACTCGAACCACGGTCGACGTGGGAGTCCAATGACATAAACATTACGCCATCTGCTGGTCTCACAATTTCTTTTTACTTTAATCATTTTTATTTCAAGTATATTTTTAAAATCATAAATGGTGTTTTGTAATCCAAAGTTGAAACATTTATTTTTCATAGCTTCAGAATTTGACAAGCAACTCCAGAGCATGCTTTTCCAATCCAGTCTTCTTTGCTATTTCTCAGACTTCTGAGATCTAATACTTAAACTACTCCATTCTAAAGGTACAGTTCTAAATAACTTTTGTACATTTGTTGATTAGAGAGCTTTCTGAAAGGCCATAAAATAAAAAGAATGGATTCTGTCCAAGGATTCAGCAGTGAGGTAAGAAATATTAAACACGTATTAAATAATTTATTAATTTTAAAAATAACAAAAAACAGTGCTGTTCTCTGTCATAAAGAAAAACAGTAAATTAGTTTAAATTATTTTTGTAGACTTTGATAATATTTTCTTCCCTACATAGTACTCGATCCTACTTAAAGATCGTTTATGCAAAGTCACCATCCGGATGTACTAAGTAAAACTCCTGGGTATTAACATGGCCCTAAATGCACTATTCCAAAGAGGAACAGACTACTTTGAGAAAAGGAGTGCCTTAATAACTTCCCTCAATATTCATCCAAGCAAAAAAGGAAATCAAAATTTTCTTTCCTTTGAAAGGAAGTTTTCCTTTAAAGACTATGCCTTACTGGGACCAGCAAATGGTGTAATGGTTGTCACTGGACTCCCACATAGTCGACTGCAGTTTGAGTTCTGGCCCCTGCAGCTTAAACTCATGCTGCATGCGTGTGCGTGTGCGTGCATGCCCAAGATCCTGAGAGGAGAATGAAGAAGGGATTGCAGCATGGTCATCACCCGGGTGTTATTTTTTGCTTTCTGTCTCTCTGTCTCTCTCTGTCTTTCCTGTAACTACACGCACCCTATAACCTCTTAAAAAAAAAAAAAAAGACTATGCCTTATTTATCTTTTTTAAAACTGCCTAATTTGGCAGCCTGCAGGTGGCATGGTGATTAAGAGCACTGGACTCCCACATGGCTGATCGTGATTTGAATCCTGGACTTGGCGGCTTGCTTTCTCACTTTCCCTCTCTCGCTTGCTCTCACTCTGTCCCTCTCTGGTCAAATTAAAAATAAATAAAGTTAAATAAAATAATTCTTTAAAAAATAATAAAACTGGCTAATTCAATACTTAAATTTTTATTTCAATGTACTAAAAGTTCTTTATGAAATGATCTGCAAAAACCCAGAACACCAGAGCAACATTCGTAAGTTACATGGAATGCAAAATAGGGGAGGAAATGGACAGTACTGAAAACAGGTACTTGCTCTGCTCCAAAGGTGAGCAAGCTTTTAACATGTGAGCAACACAGAACTCCATCCCCCTGGAGTTCCTCAAGCTCAGAAGGCTTCCACTTAATAAATCAATATATTATTCTTAAAAATTAAAGATTGGTCACTGGAAAAGACCAAACAAAAATTATTTTCCTCCCCCTAAACAACTACCGAAACAGCTCTAATCATCCTTTCTTCTCCCACAAAAACAGGGAAGCAGGTGGGGCTAAAGTCTTTAAATCTGAAATTTCTGCTCCTAAAATACTGCTGCTAGTTGCTCAAAGGTGCAGGTATTTCCTCCTCCAACACTTCCCTCACTTATAAGTGTATTTCCATACACACAGACATGAATACATGCACACACGAACTCTCCCTCAAGTAAGACACTTCTCTGTGTTTGTTGATAAATTATAAAGATTATGAACAGGGTTTCGTCGGTGCTTTGTAAACATCAGAGTCACTGGGGTCCTTTTCTCCAAAAGTCTGAAGTCACATTCTGCAGTCGGGGATCACTACTTTCCCAGACACAGTTTGCAGGCTGCATACTGACTGAGAGCAGGAAAAGTCCACAGCTGACGTTCGGGGGAAGGTAGAGACCATCTCCTTCAATCTGATGTGCCAGGGAAGAAAGCCTAACGTGCTGCCCACAGGACGGAACTCCCACAGTAAGTCCGGATCAGGGCACCCATCGGAACCGAGTAAACGTCTAGCCTGTCTACATCCAATCTGTGGATCTCTTTTGCTGCTGGGCTATGAACTGGCAAAAGTCCTGGGTACCTCTCACAGTATCTGCTTTTCCATCTGCTGGGAACAGCACATTCACTGCTGAATGACAGTTTAAAACTTGACCATCTTTGGGGGCCAGCAGGTGGCATGGTGGTTAAGGGCACTGGACTCCCACATGGTCAACTCTGGTTCAAATCCCAGACCTGGCAGCTCGCTCTCTCGCTCGCTCGCTCTCTCTCTCTCTCTCTCTCTCTCTCTCCTGGCAGCTTGTTTTTTCACTTTCCCTACTCCCCCCTGCCCCAACCCCCACTCTGTCCTCCTCTGGTTAAATTAAAATAAATAGAGGTAAATAAAATAATTATTTTTAAAAATTAAAAAATAAAAGAAACCTTGATCACCTTTGTAATTACAGCCTCCAAACTCTGGTGAGTACTTGGAACAATCGATGTCCAGAAGTTCCTCCTGTTGTTTTAAAATTTCATCCATGGATCTGGAATAATTTCTTAATTCCATGGTGGTCGTAGACCCTAATGTAGGAGATGCCTACTGCCTTATGCCATACTACACGAGGCTCACGAGCTCCTCCTCCTAGGTGATCACCAGGCCCATGCGCACAGGCAGCTTCTCTGAGGACAGCCAGGGTCGGTGGCAGCCGCAGTTGCCTGTGGTACTTTGGTTTCTGCCCAAGGGCAGCTTTAAGGAGTGTGAATCGAGGGGCGCTAGAACCGAGCAGAGGCGGTGCGGCAGCAGTGTCGCCAGGTCAGGTCCAGTGCCCAACTGATATCCCAGCACAGCGCGTGCCCGCGCGTGCCCTTGCCGCACCCCACACACCCGCCAGCACAGCCCCATGGAACTCTCACCGCGCAGGGGCGCCCTTCCCTCCCGGCTGCCCTTACACAGGGCGCGACAGCTTTTTATCCATCCCTGAGACCAGCCCGTGGCTCAGAATACCCGCGACCCCCTGCCCTCCCCTTTCCACTGCCAACCCCTCACACCTCGCCCCCTCTGCCTTCTTCTCCCTCCCTTGGTGATACTACGCAATTCTGAATACATATTTTGTTTTCCAGAGAGTATTATTTATTAATAAATTTTTAATAATATAAACTTGTCTATTTATTTAACCTAACTTTTTATTTATTTATTTAGCCTGACTTCTTTATTCATTTATTTACTTTTGCCTGGCTTTTATTTATTTATTTATTTATTTATTTTTTAGCTTTTCTGTATAGGGTGCGTACTCACCAGATACAGAGTGATAGCAAGAGTGGGAGAGTGAGAAATCACCCCCAGGGGGGATGGCCTCGCTGCTGTCCCTTCTCCTCCATTCTCCTCTCAGGATTTTGGGGGTGTCCGTACCCATGCCCAGTGTGATTTTCAAGCTGTAGGGTCTGGGACTTGAAGTATGCTGTGAACCATGTGGAAACCAGCACCTTAACCACCAGGCCATTTGCTGGCCCTAAACCATTTTAAATTTAAATATACAGCAGATGGTATAATGGCTACATCACTGGACTCCCACATGGCCAACCGCAGTTTGAGTCCTGGACTCGGCAGCTTAAAACTCACTGAGGGTAAGTGTATGTGCCCAAAATCTCGAGAGAAGAATAGAGGAGGAGAGATTGTGGCGTGGCCATCTGCCCTGGGGGGTGATTTCTCGCTTTTTGTCTCTCCGTTTCTGTCTCTCCAGCAAGAGCATGCATCCAATAATAAAAATCTCTCTCCAGAAGAAAAAAAAATTAAATATGCATATCAGTATTGTGTGTTCTAGAGACATGGCATTAATTTTTTTAGTAATGAATAATTTAAAACAACTTTAATTATAACCAGATGTTCTTCCCACAGCACACCAATATCTTCAGAGCTCACTTTTTATGCCTTAGTAAAAATCGTAAATGAATATTTTAAAAGTTAGCCTTTCATGACCTAATAATTCCTCTAAAAAATAGGATAAGTCTAGGTCTACACTAGACCCACAGAGTACAGAACGCCGTGAGACAGAAAATAAATATATAACAGAAGTATTTTTCTTTGAAAACAGGTTTAAATTTAAGAAAAGTTAAGGAGGGGTCAGCAGTATCCCAAGAAATGGCACACTATCTATGTGCCACCCCCAGCAGGCCACCTTTACATTTGACATCCACGGATCCTATGTACATAGTTTAAATTCATGGAATTTGTTTTTTTTCTTTCAGAGGTTTTTGTCTTAGGATGTGTGTGGTTCGCTGGAGAGAGAGAAACAGAGACAGTGAAAGGGAAAGTGAGTCTCCCCCCTCTCCCCAGGGGATGGTCACATCACAATCCCTTCTCCATTCTTCTGGGATCTAGGGCACACAAATACACATGGCCAGCATGATTCTCAAGCCACTGGGTGTAGAACTCGAACCTTGGTCACCCATATGGGAGTCCTGCAACCTAACCACTACACCATCTGCTGGCCCACTAAATTGGTGGTTCTAAATTGTGATCTGAGATCCAGGGGGTTCAGGATACATCCAAGGGATCCAAGAGGTCAAAGAACACTGTTATTTGCTATTTTCAACTTCATTTTCTTGTAAGAAAACAATAGAGAAAATCTTGGAGCTGGCAAGTAGTGTGGTGGTTAAGGTGCTGGACTCCCACATGGTTGACCACAGTTCAACTCCTAGAACTGGCAGCTTGCTTTCTCATTTTCCCTTTCTCTCTCACTCTCTCTCCAGTCAAATTTAAAAATGAGGGAACCAGCAGTTAGCGTAATGGCTATGTCGCTGGACTCCCATGTAGTCGACCACGGTTCACGTCCCGGACCCGGTGGCTTAAAACTCACGCCGGGCTCGTGTGCGTGCGTGCCCAAGATCCCGAGAGGAGAATGGAGGAGAAGGGATTGCGGTGTGACCATCCCCCCTGGGGGGTGATTTCTCGCTTTCTGTCTCTGTCTCTCTCTCTCTGTCTGGCGAGCGCACACGCCCTATAGCGAAAAACCTCTCAAAAAAAAAAAATTTAAAAATGATAATAATAAATAAAATTAATAATTCTTTAAAAAAAAAAAGCCAAATCTTTAGGGGCCAACAGGTGGCATGGTGCTTAAGGGTACCAGACTCCCACATGGCCAACCACAGTTTGAGTCCCAGACCTGGCTTCCTGAGCTCTCTCTCTCTCTCTCTCTCTCTGTCTCCCTCTGTTAAAAATTGAAAAATAATTATAATAAATTTTTTAAAAATTTTAAAAAGAATACAATAGAGTTTTTCTGAGATGTGATGTGTCATAACACTAGAGCTGTAATGGTTAGTGGGTCACAGTTGTAATGACTGCCGTAATATATGACTGTGTACAATTGTACTTAAATTATTTTACTCTCAAATACAGTAAATACCAATAGATACATCTCAATTAAATAAAAGGTCTTTGGAATCTGTAATAATTTTTAACAGTATAAAAGGACTCTAATGCCAAAAAGTTTTAGGATTATTGTTTTAGAAAACTGTATCTACCGGTCATTAGAGAATGATCAACTACTTTCCCCATATTGATAATCAAAGACAGGAGATACCACAAACACACGCACACGTGTATACACACAAAGCCTGCAAAATCAGAAAATGTGACTGGTTTAAGCCCATCAAGTAACACTAAAATGAACTAATGAATGGTAAAACACAAATGACAAGTTGGCAAGTAAAGCTTCTCTAGGGAAGATCAGAACTCCAATGAGCATTCAAAAACAGTGGGAAAACTTAGATTAACCTCTGTATCCCTACCAAATATAGGAATTACAAATGTGGTACTTTAGGGTATCAAAACATAAAATCAGAAACATCTGAGTTAAAGCTTACATTTTTAAAATCTTTTTCTTATGTTTCTGAATTTATTGTTTTCAAAGATAGATATCAACAATGATATTGTTATTTATGTCAAACCCTTCGATCAAAAGTGGAATACAACAATCAGGAATAAGAAGATTATGAACATTTGAAATATTTTAACATATTTGTTTCCAGAGTTAAATGTGTATTGCAAAATTTACCTGATCTTGGTGTTGGTACATCCTTCACTCCTACTGCTTTATTTGGTACAGAACCTTTCATTTCAAGGGTAGGCTGAATAGGTTTTGGAACAAGATGATAAATAAATTACGTATTTTTTCATACAATATATAGTTAATAATTCAAGATAAAAAAAAAAACAAAAGTTATTACCATCAAGGGAGAAGACTTCGCAGGAGACTCTAAAAAGCAAAGGGGACTGATATCAATTATATGCAAATATGACAAAACCACTTCACACATTCATGCAGAGTTAGTATGAAGCTGAATCCTCACACTTAACTTTGGAAATGGTTACTTTAGGTTTTGGGTGATTTTTTTTGGTTAGGACAGAAACATGACAGAAATATACTGAAGGAAAATAGGTTTAGTAACACATGCAGTTAAGATTTCAAAAGTGGGATTATGTTCCAAATGCCTATGACTAAAATAGAAAAGTGCACAATATACCAGTATGAACATGCTGACTGATGAGGAGAAAAATGATCTTTAATCGGAGATGTAAATCATCCTGAGAGCATAAATGTCAAAGCAGATGGTGGAATGCAGCAGCATATATTTAATGCAACATATCGAAATCATTTATACCATTATACTACAAGTGTTTATCCATGTTCTCCCATCTGTCTTGTCATTTAGGACGCCAGAGTTGTGATGACAACTGTCTGTGACAACTATCAGTTCAGTTATGACCAAAATTAATGATGGTCTAGTATTCAGAACTGACCAGCTTGGATACACTTGTAGAATAACAGTTCATTAAAATATTCATTTTTTTCCATACCCATGTGAGCTACTGGCATGCCTACATTTCTTGTATCCTCTAGTTTAGCCATCTTAAAGTTTCTTGATCCACTCATAAAAGAAGGTACGTAAGACACATCTAAGAAATAATGTGTAATTAGCTTTCAACATACAAGCATGGCTATCAAAAAGAAAAAAATATTGGCACAGAATTGTTAAATATTATTAACTTTATATTTTGAAATAAGTGCAGTATTTACTGAAAATAACAATTTAGGGTTTTTTTGTTTGTTTGTTTTGAGAGGTTCTTGCTATAGGGCATGTGCGCTTTCCAGAAAGACAGAGAGATAGAAAGTAAGAAATCACCCCCAAGAAGGGATGGCCACACCGCAGTACCTACTCCTCCCTTCTTCTCTCAAGATATTGGGCACACACACATACACACACACACACACACACACACACATATGCCAGAATGAGTTTAAGCCTCTGGGTCCGGGACTTGAACCACAGTCAACTACATGGGAGTCCAGCGACATAGCCATTACACCAACTGCTGGTCCCAACAATTTAGTATTCAAGGAATGAACTTTATAATTTCTTTCATTTCCAAAGTCAGGTTGGTTTGTTTTTATCATGTTAGTTTTCAAAGAAGTTAAATTAAACAACCGTCTTACCAAATAGCTATCTTAAAACACACAGCCAATGCTTCTATATTCAAATTAATCTCAATGAATAAATAATACTGATACAACATAGATTGCTGATACCTGATAGTTATGGAGAGGAGAAAGGGCTGGCTGCAGTTTACCCTAATTTTAATTTTATTCCCTCCATATTCCTTCACCTGAACTTGCCTTTAGGAATCTAAACTCAAGTTCCTCTCTACTATGCCTCCCAAACTGAAACTGCATTAGAACTCATAGATTTTCCAATGAACTTTTTATCAGGCGAAAGTTTTCCTATCCTGTCCTTAGGAACCCTACTTTCTTCTGTCCAGTTATCTTATTTTGGCCCACATGAGACTATCCTATGAATTAGCCATGCTTTATTTTTTTAAATTAATTTATTTTAGATTCATTCACTGAACAGCATTACAGCACACAAAATTGATTCCCCGTCCAGAATACACTGTATATTGGCTTAATCCTACATATTGTCGACAAATAATTTTCTATTTCTTGTTTCTTATATATATTTTTTGATTCCCTATTTCTCACCCTCTGCCATTTCCCACCCTCTTCCCACACTGTACTAGCCATGTTTTATATAACATTAAATTATATACATGTACGACTGACTATCTGTTCATCTACATTAGATAAACACAGCTCTGCACACTTGGGTACCTCGATCCTCAAAGCCTTGCCAATAATGAGAAAGACAGAAAGGCTAGGAAAAGTGTGCTCTATTCTCTGACAAGTTTTGGTACTGCAGGCTCACTTTATATTCTTCCCATATTTCTAAGTTCCACTCTTCCCTTTTCTAAGGGATCATTTTATTGGGTTGTTGGAAAAGTCAAGATATATTTTTCTATACAAAACTGCATCATAACCCACCCAGAATTTTACCACTCTCCACTAAGTGCACCTTCTTCTTCTTCCTTAATTTACTCCCTGCACTCCTTGTCTTTCTCATGCTCCATTCCCTCCTTTACTCCTTTCCTAGTCTTTACTTTCTGACTCTCCTCAGGTCTCAGGGTATCTTGAAAGAGAACTAATGGTTCAGCTCCTTAAGTGGCACTCTGTTTACTCTGTTGCTGACACCTGTTAAGATATGTGACTTCTCAGCATTTCACTTCCCTTTTTCTTTACTATGCATTTAATAGATGACTTTCTTTGGCTATTAGAATATATCAGTATTCACATTTTAAATAACATTCTATCTGGGACCAGCAGTTAGCGTAATGGCTATGTCGCTGAACTCCCATGTAGTCAACCGTGGTTTGAGTCCTGGACCCAGTGGCTTAAACTCAGGCCGGGTGCATGTGCGTGCGTGCCCAAGATCCCGAGAGGAGAATAGAGGAGAAGGGATTGTGGAGTGGCCATCCCCCCCAGGGGGTGATTTCTTGCTTTCTGTGTCTGTCTTTCTCTGTCCTTCTGGTGAGGTCATGCGCCCTATAGCAAAAACCTCTCAAAAAAAAAAAAAAATTCTATTGAATGACTTTTTTTATAAAATACAATTCTTACCTTCCAGGTGCTCATTTACTTGATTTTTTCCTTTTTTCTCTACAGCCCCAGAGAAGGGGTCTGCATACTTCAATGGTATACTATCGGAGATGCTCTGTTAAAATTAATATCAATAATGAGTTGGACAAAGATTTCCTAATCACTTCCTAAGAAAATATCTGACTTTTCCATTTAAAAGCAATTAGACATAAGATATACTGAAAACCAAAACACTTCAATAGAGAACCTCATATATGCTCTCTACATCAACCTTATCTTTCATCTTCATAAAGCTACTGCCTCTGTAAACAGAGCACAGAAGGTAGTAAGTAACACATTCACAGAAAAAATACTAACACGTGCATATTTTAACAAGGAAGAACTTCAAAATACCTATAGCTCTACTTTACATTCCCTACCAAAAATAAGAAGATATTTAAAAATATATACATATACATAAATGGTGCCAGCAGGTGGTATGGTGGTTAAGGTGCTGGATTCTCACATGGTTGACTGCAGTTCAACTCCCAGGCTTGGTGACTTGCTTTCTTTCTCTCTCTCCCTCTCTTTTTCTCTCCTTCTGGTGAGCACATGTATCCTAGCAAATTATAAAAAATAATAATGATGATAAATAAAATATAATTCTAAAAATATATATAAATAAATTCTTTAATAAGTATACTTATAATATTTACAGCATTAAACATTTAAATTATTTTTGTTTTTTGTTTTTAAGTTTTGCTATAGGACATGTGTGTTCACCAGAGAGAGATAGAAAGAAAAAGAGAAAAAGCAAGAAATTGTCCCACAGGGAGGATTGGCCATACTGCAATCCCTTCTCCACTCTCCTCTTGAGATTTTGGACATGCACTCATATGTACCCAGCATGTTTTTCAAGGTAGGTCTGGTACTCATACTGCATAGTTGGCCATGTGGGATCCAGTCACTTTAACCACCCTGTCACTTGGCTGGCCCTAAAATATTTCTAATATCTGATTTTTTTTTAGCATTAAAATAAGGTACTTGTCATGATAAGAAAATTGAGTTTGTCATGTTGAGCACAAACAGAACACTGTAAAAGTTGCTTCGTTTAGATCAACAAGGGCTTGAAAAATACCTAATTTTTTTTCTTTAAACTTTGTCAGAAGGCTCATGTGCTCACCAGAAAGACATAGTGAGAGAAAGTGAGAGAACATCCCCCATGGGAAATGGTCAAAATGCAGCCCCTCCTCTTCCATTTCATTGTCTTGTGGGATTTGGGCAAGCTTGCATGCATGCCTAGAGTGTTTCTCAAGATTCTGGGTGTGGGACTCAAAAACTGCACAGGATCCAACCACGTTAACCACCACATTGCCAGCTGGCTTGTAAATATTCTTTGATGGTGTAGCGATTATGTCACTGACTCCCACATGACCAAGTATAGTTTGAGTCCTGGACCTCGTCTTGGAGATTCAGTATTAATTGTCTAAGTACATCCTTGGTACTCAATAACAGAAATTGACTCAAAGCCAAACCATTTAAAATCTCCTTAGGAGGGGCCAGCAGGCAGAGTGGTGGTTAAGGCACTGGCCTCCCACGTGGTTCAAATCCCAGACACAGCAGCTTGAAAATCATGCCAGGCATGTGTGTGGAGTGCCCAAAATCTTGAGAGGAGAATGAAGGAGGAGGGATTGTGGTGTGGCCATCCTCTGTGAGGGATGATTTGTCACTTTCCTTCTCTATCTTTCACCAGTGAGCACACATACCTTATGGCAAAAACCTAAAACAAAGCAAAACAAAAACTCATTAGGAAGGTCTCAAGTGCCGAGTCACTATATTCCTATAGGACACTCCAATTAACAGTATACTGAAACTTAACATATCCCAAGTTATAAAATTCATGTGACTGTTCTAACAGCATTAGAATTTTTATTTTATTTTATTATCATTATTTTCAATTTTGCTATAAGATAGAGAGAGCAAGAGAACAGGAAAGTGAGAAAGCAAGCCTCCAGGTCTGGAACTCAAACCATGATCAGTCATGTGGGAGTCCAGTGCCTTAACCACATTGCCACCTGCCGGCCCCAGTCATTAGGATTTTTATATATCCATATATACTATAGAATCGTAATTTGACCATAGAATGACCTGGAATAAGTCTTTAGTTTTTAGATAAACTTTAGAAAGCAAACTGATTTCTTATGAGCTCTAAGCTTTAATTTTCTATTCTCTCCTATACTGACCTCATTCAATGAATCTTGCAGATTAGCAGAATTATAATATATAGCAGTAATATTGGCACATAACTATGTTATTAATTATAGGTTGAAAAATATAAGGAAATAATTCCTTGTGGACATACATGAAGAAGTAAAAAAGTAAAAGCAAAAACATCCTCTTTCATGTTTAACATCACTCAATGCTTATATTTCAAAACAGTTACAGAGCCAGCAGGTGGTGTGGTGGTGGTGAAGGCACTGGACTCCCACATGGCCAACCACAATTCCCATTCTGAACCTGGTGGCTTGCTTTCTCACTTTCCTTCTCTCAGTCTTCCCTCTCTCTAGTAAAATTAAAAAAACATAATAATAAATAAAATTGACTAAGTAATTCTTTAAAAAGTGAATAAATAAATAAAAAACAATCACAACATAGACAGTACCTCGGAATCCCAAGGCGATTCTGTATTCTCCTCTTCTCCTAATCCTAATGTGGACATCATATCTATAAAATATAGTCAAGGTATGTTACAGGATAACGTTTATTACTATAAATCTGAAATATGTATAGGAGTCTATATCCATTCATAATATTTCAATGAAATCAAATAGCAAAAAAAATTCAGAGTGTTGAAGTAGATTCAAGAAGTTGGTAACATAAAGGAAGATAACAAAAGAAAAATATTTAAAAGAAATAGATGTCATATCTGGATCTGTATGTCTATTTTTAAAAATAAAACAGCATTGAAGCACAGAAATTTTTTTTCGGATTTCCACTAACATACCATGTCTATCCTTTCTTTGCACTCGATCACCATGTGTCAAATTGTCATTCTTTGTTTGTTCTTGTGGAGCACTTTCAATAACATCAGTAACACTTTCTGTTTTTCCAATTGTTGGCACTGTTGCACCTTCCTATTAAAAACAAAACAAAACAAAAACAAAAAACAACAAACTTCAGAAAACATTACAAGCAGGTGCCACATAAGCTGTCTCAGTTAACAAATTGTATATACAACAACGGTCCCCTAAGGAGCACACAGGCCTTGTCATGTCTGGGTGTGGTAGGCTGCACCACCGAGGGCTGTATAAGTATATTCTCTACTATTCACACAATGAAGGAACTGCCTAACAACCCACTTCTCACAACACATCCCCATCATTAAGCAATGTACAGCCGTGTATTCTGTTCACACTGACCTGCTCACTCAATCCATTCGTAAGATCATAAACACTTACTGTATTTAATAAGTCATAGGCACTATCCTGGGAAAAGCTGAAAATTTAAACACAAGACAATTCTGCTCTATATTCAAGTGGGGGCAGAGATATATGAAAACAAGTAAGAATGGCAAAGTATAATTCATTAGTTCTACAGCTGAAGGGAACAAAGTACAGTAAGGGCACAAAGGAGAGGACAGTTAGTTCTTGCCAGGAAGCTCAGGAAATGCTGCAAAGATAGTCCCTATTTTGAAAGATAGACTAAGTGGGAGGGGCAAAAAGGGCATTCTAGATAAGGCAGCATGAGCCAATGGATGAGGCACGAAACTACACAGCAAATGAGGGACACCAAAGTAATGTGGCAAAACTGGGACACAGTTACTGGGAATGGAAAGGAGAGAGAACACAGGAATAAGCCATGAAAGACATGTCGCATGAGAATGGGAACGTTCCCCTCACATAATGGGGATCCACACAGTAAGCAGATGAGGGACTTCATTGCAAATACGTGTGTGTGTGTGTGGGGGGGGGGGTCTCCAAAAAATTCTTGGAAAATGGGTATTACAAAAAAACTATGCATGGATTTCAAAATTTGTTGGCACCAACATAAACTCATCCTTTAATTTTACTTCCCATGAACTTTGTTCAAGTCGCTTCCAGAAAACCTCTCTAAATACACCTGCATGTGGGTGTCCATGATCTGAGCTTGTTGACTCTAGAGGTGGATCGTGGAGTCAGGACCCATGTCAGTGTTGCTGTTCCTCTGTCTGTCTCTCTGTGTTTCTCTCATTCATGGAATAAATAATAAAATAAAAATGATCTCAGGCCCAGCTACAGTGGTGTAGTCGGTAGGATACCTACCACTGCATGATACTACATAAGAGGCCTGGGTTTGGATCCTGGGTGGACATAAATGCACAAGCTGTGCCTACATGCATCCGTAATCCTGGCTGGCAGAAGGGGAAGGGAGGAATAACGCATTGTGTTGAGACACTGTCAGGTAACTCCTTTCCTTCTCACTCTCTCTTCTCGTAAAAGAAATACATTCTTTAAAAATTCATCTTGAGGGGCCGGCAGGTGGCATAGTGGTTAAAGGTGCTAGATTCCCACAGGTAGTTGATCACAGTTCAAGTCCCAGATCTGGCAGCTTGCTTTCTCCCTTTCCCTTTCTCTCTCTGGTCAAAATGAAAAATAATAATAAATGGAATTAAATAAATAAATAATTCTTTAAAAAATTCATCTTGGGACCAGCAGATGGTGTAATGATTATGCTGTTGGACTCCCACGTAGTCGACCATGGTTTGAATCCCGTATCCAGAGGCTTAAAACACGCTGGGGGTGTTTACGTGTGTGCCCACAATCCCAAAAGAAAACTGGAAGACTAAGGATAGCAGTGTGGCCATCTCCCCTGGGGGATAATTTCTTGCTTTTTGTCTCTCTTTCTCTGTCTCTCTAGTGAGTGCATGCGCCCTATAGCAAAAACCTCTCTTACAAAAAAATTCATATGAAAAGTTTTAAATTACAGAAGAGAAATGATATGTGATTATAGAATTATGAGGCATTTTTAAGTACTACTAGGATGTAAGAAAAAAATGAAAAGCCCTATTTTAAAGTGCACGTGGCCCAGCCTCTGTGGCACAGTTGGCAGGGTGCCAGACTGCAGAGCTGGAAGCCACGGGCTGACCAACATGCAAGCGCTCAGCCCAGACGACCTGAGAGCACACCCGGGGCAACCTGAAAGCACACCAGGCACAGGTGCACACGCCTAGAACCCTGGTGGGCTGAAAGGACAGAGGAAGGAGAGCTTGGCATTACTGACTCAGAGGATTTCTCTCTCTCTCTCTCGTGTGCTCATACGCTATAAAGAATAATAAATGAATAAATAAATAAAGTCAACCCCATGACTGGGAGCTGAAGCTCACATGGCCGACTCATGTTTTTATTTTTGTTTTTTTAAGAGAGATTTTTACTGTATAGCATGTGCACTCACCAGAGAGACAGAGACAGAAAGCAAGAAATCACCTCCCAGGGGAAGATGGCCATGGCACAACACATTCTCCTCCAATCTTCTCTCGGGATCTTGGACATGCATGCACACGCCCCTGGAGTGTTTTAAGCCAGTGGGTCCAGGACTTGAACTGCAGTTGACACTACATGGGAGTCCAGTGACCTTACCTATCTGCTGGTCCCAACCGACTAATGTTTTAATCCTAGCCCTGGCAGCCTGAAAACATGCCAGGCGGGACCAGCAGACAGCATAATAGTTGCACTGCTGGACTCCTATGTGGTCAGCCACGATTTGAGTCCTGGACCTGGTGGCTTGAACTCACACCAGGCACGTGTGAGTGCCCAAAATCCTGAGAGGAAAATGGTGAAGGGATTGTGGCATGGCTATGTTCCCCAGAGGGTGATTTCACACTTTCTGTCTCTCTGTCTCTGTCTTTCTGGTGAGCACATGCACCCTATAGCAAAAATCTCCCAAAAAATAAAAATAAAAAAATAAAACATGCCAAATACACATGTGTGCCCCAAAGCTTGATGGAATAAAGAACTGGAGGAAAAAGGATTTTGGTACAACCATGCACCATTGGTGAGTGTCTTCTCTATCTCCCTCTCTCTCTCTCAATGGAGAACACACATACACTCTGACAACTAAACAAATAAATAAAATTCACATGGTTTTAAAATTCTCCTGTGGGGGACCAGCGGTTAGTGTAATGGCTACGTCACTGGACTCCCATGTAGTCGACCGTGGTTCAGGTCTCGGACCCGGTGGCTTAAATTCACGCCAAGCACGTGTGCATCCGTGCCCAAGATCAATGGAGAAGAAGGGATTGCGACATGGCCATCCCCGCTGGGGGACCAGCAGTTAGTGCCCTGGATTGTGGCATGGTGGCTAAAGGAACTGGACCCCAAGTGAGTTGAATCCCCGCTCCAGTGGACTGAAAAACATGCCAGGTGCAGTGTATGTGTGCCAACAATCGCAAAAGGAAGGAGAAGTGGAGGATAAGGGATTGTGGCTGAACCACACCCAACTGGGAGGTGCTTTCTCTCCCTCTCCGTCTCTCTCAGGAAAGTACTCTCTGGTAAAAAGAGGAAAAAGAAGAGATAAATTTGATTACTCTATAAGGAATATTTTTTTCCTTATGGTTTTATGATAATAAGTAGCTTATTTTAGAAAAAAATAATAAATTATAAAATCATTCTTTTGATGTATGCATAATGGTCTGTTACATACAGTTATTTTTAGGAAAAAATAATCAGGATGGTTCCAAAGGAAATAATTTCTACATCTTTTTAAGAGTGTTGCAACTTATAATTTTATCATTTAATGAATACAAATTAAAAATCTTCATTTGTATAACCAAAAACTTTAATTTTTCTCTTTTTTTAATTGTTTTGAGAGGTTTTTCACTATAGAGCACGTGCACTCACCAGACAGACAGAGAGAGACAGAGAGACAGAAAGCAAGAAATCACCCCCCAGAGGGGATAACGACACCGCAATCCCTTCTCCTCCATTCTCCTCTCCGGATCTTGGGCACGAACGCACATGCGCCCAGCGTGGGTTTTAAGCCACCGGGTCTGGAACGCGAACTGCGGTCGACTACGTGGGAGTCCAGCAACATAGCCATTACGCTAACTGCTAGTTCCCCAAAACTTTAATTTTTATTTTAAGGTTTTTGTCATAGGACGTGTGCTCGCCAAAGAGAGACAGTGAGAGGGAAAATGAGAAATCACCCCCTGGGGGTGTGATGACCATGCCACAATCCCTCTTCCTCCATTCTCTTCCTGGGATTTTGGCATCCACATACACATGAACACATACCTACCATGACTTTCAAGCCACTAGGTCTGGGACTCAAACCACAGTTGGCCATGCAGAAGTCTAGCACCTTAACCACTATGCAACCTGCTGGCCCCACCAGAAACTTTAATTTTAATAAAAAGATTAAATAAAATTCTTATTTATGTATTTATTAAAGAATTATTTATTTAACTTTATTTATTTTTTTTATTTTAATTTGACCAGATTAGAACAGAGTGAAAAAGAGAGAGAGAGAGAGAAAGTGAGAAAGCAAGCCACCAGGTCTGGGACTCAAACTGCAGTCAGTCATGTGGGAGTCCAGCACCCTTAACCACCACGCCACCTGCCGGCCCGAAAATTCTTATTTATTTATATTCTCTCGTTATTCTCAAAAAGATTTAAAAGACCTATCATGGTTTTATCAAGCGATTAAGATAAATTAGATAAAGAAATTAAGGGTATACCAAACACTAAGTTAAGTCATAAAACCACAAGAAACCAATGAAGTAAAAACTAGGCCCAGTTCCTCCAGCATTCAAAACCCACGTGAACAGCCCTTCTTCAAGAGAAAGCCTGCTCAATGGCTCCTGACATCTAGACATGCTGGGAGAAAGGAAGATAGATGTCCCACTCCTAACTGGGACTCCAGCATACAAAACCCACGTGAACAGCCCTTCTTCAAGAGAAAGCCTGCTCAATGGCTCCTGACATCTAGACATGCTGGGAGAAAGGAAGATGTCCCACTCCTAACTGGGCCTCCAGCATACAAAACCCACGTGAACAGCCCTTCTTCAAGAGAAAGCCTGCTCAATGGCTCCTGACATCTAGACATGCTGGGAGAAAGGAAGATAGATGACGCACTCCTAACTGGGCCTCCAGCCTACAAAACCCACGTGAACAGCCCTTCTTCAAGAGAAAGCCTGCTCAATGGCTCCTGACATCTAGACATGCTGGGAGAAAGGAAGATGTCCCACTCCTAACTGGGCCTCCAGCCTACAAAACCCACGTGAACAGCCATTCTTCAAGAGAAAGCCTGCTCAATGGCTCCTGACATCTAGACATGCTGGGAGAAAGGAAGATGTCCCACTCCTAACTGGGCCTCCAGCATACAAAACCCACGTGAACAGCCCTTCTTCAAGAGAAAGCCTGCTCAATGGCTCCTGACATCTAGACATGCTGGGAGAAAGGAAGATGTCCCACTCCTAACTGGGCCTCCAGCCTACAAAACCCACGTGAACAGCCCTTCTTCAAGAAAAAGCCTGCTCAATGGCTCCTGACATCTAGACATGCTGGGAGAAAGGAAGATGTCCCACTCCTAACTGGGCCTCCAGCATACAAAACCCACGTGAACAGCCCTTCTTCAAGAGAAAGCCTGCTCAATGGCTCCTGACATCTAGACACGCTGGGAGAAAGGAAGATGTCCCACTCCTAACTGGGCCTCCAGCATACAAAACCCACGTGAACAGCCATTCTTCAAGAGAAAGCCTGCTCAATGGCTCCTGACATCTAGACATGCTGGGAGAAAGGAAGATAGATGTCCCACTACTAACAGGGCCTCCAGCATACAAAACCCACGAGAACAGCCCTTCTTCAAGAGAAAGCCTGCTCAATGGCTCCTGACATCTAGACATGCTGGGAGAAAGGAAGATGTCCCACTCCTAACTAGGCCTCCAGCATACAAAACCCACGTGAACAGCCCTTCTTCAAGAGAAAGCCTGCTCAATGGTTCCTGACATCTAGACATGCTGGGAGAAAGGAAGATGTCCCACTCCTAACTGGGCCTCCAGCCTACAAAACCCACGTGAACAGCCCTTCTTCAAGAGAAAGCCTGCTCAATGGCTCCTGACATCTAGACATGCTGGGAGAAAGGAAGATGTCCCACTCCTAACTGGGCCTCCAGCATACAAAACCCACGTGAACAGCCCTTCTTCAAGAGAAAGCCTGCTCAATGGCTCCTGACATCTAGACATGCCGGGAGAAAGGAAGATGTCCCACTCCTAACTGGGCCTCCAGCCTACAAAACCCACGTGAACAGCCCTTCTTCAAGAGAAAGCCTGCTCAATGGCTCCTGACATCTAGACATGCTGGGAGAAAGGAAGATGTCCCACTCCTAACTGGGCCTCCAGCCTACAAAACCCACGTGAACAGCCCTTCTTCAAGAGAAAGCCTGCTCAATGGCTCCTGACATCTAGACATGCTGGGAGAAAGGAAGATGTCCCACTCCTAACTGGGCCTCCAGCCTACAAAACCCACGTGAACAGCCCTTCTTCAAGAGAAAGCCTGCTCAATGGCTCCTGACATCTAGACATGCTGGGAGAAAGGAAGATGTCCCACTCCTAACTGGGCCTCCAGCATACAAAACCCACGTGAACAGCCCTGCTTCAAGAGAAAGCCTGCTCAATGGCTCCTGACATCTAGACATGCTGGGAGAAAGGAAGATGTCCCACTCCTAACTGGGCCTCCAGCCTACAAAACCCACGTGAACAGCCCTTCTTCAAGAGAAAGCCTGCTCAATGGCTCCTGACATCTAGACATGCTGGGAGAAAGGAAGATGTCCCACTCCTAACTGGGCCTCCAGCATACAAAACCCACGTGAACAGCCCTTCTTCAAGAGAAAGCCTGCTCAATGGCTCCTGACATCTAGACATGCTGGGAGAAAGGAAGATGTCCCACTCCTAACTGGGCCTCCAGCCTACAAAACCCACGTGAACAGCCCTTCAAGAGAAAGCCTGCTCAATGGCTCCTGACATCTAGACATGCTGGGAGAAAGGAAGATGTCCGACTCCTAACTGGGCCTCCAGCCTACAAAACCCACGTGAACAGCCCATCTTCAAGAGAAAGCCTGCTCAATGGCTCCTGACATCTAGACATGCTGGGAGAAAGGAAGATGTCCCACTCCTAACTGGGCCTCCAGCATACAAAACCCACGTGACAGCCCTTCTGCAAGAGAAAGCCTGCTCAATGGCTCCTGACATCTAGACATGCTGGGAGAAAGGAAGATGTCCCACTCCTAACTGGGACTCCAGCATACAAAACGCACGTGAACAGCCCTTCTTCAAGAGAAAGCCTACTCAATGGCTCCTGACATCTAGACATGCTGGGAGAAAGGAAGATGTCCCACTCCTAACTGGGCCTCCAGCATACAAAACCCACGTGAACAGCCCTTCTTCAAGAGAAAGCCTGCTCAATGGCTCCTGACATCTAGACATGCTGGGAGAAAGGAAGATGTCCCACTCCTAAATGGGCCTCCAGCCTACAAAACCCACGTGAACAGCCCTTCTTCAAGAGAAAGCCTGCTCAATGGCTCCTGACATCTAGACATGCTGGGAGAAAGGAAGATGTCCCACTCCTAACTGGGCCTCCAGCATACAAAACCCACGTGAACAGCCCTTCTTCAAGAGAAAGCCTGCTCAATGGCTCCTGACATCTAGACATGCCGGGAGAAAGGAAGATGTCCCACTCCTAACTGGGCCTCCAGCCTACAAAACCCACGTGAACAGCCCTTCTTCAAGAGAAAGCCTGCTCAATGGCTCCTGACATCTAGACATGCTGGGAGAAAGGAAGATGTCCCACTCCTAACTGGGCCTCCAGCCTACAAAACCCACGTGAACAGCCCTTCTTCAAGAGAAAGCCTGCTCAATGGCTCCTGACATCTAGACATGCTGGGAGAAAGGAAGATGTCCCACTCCTAACTGGGCCTCCAGCCTACAAAACCCACGTGAACAGCCCTTCTTCAAGAGAAAGCCTGCTCAATGGCTCCTGACATCTAGACATGCTGGGAGAAAGGAAGATGTCCCACTCCTAACTGGGCCTCCAGCATACAAAACCCACGTGAACAGCCCTGCTTCAAGAGAAAGCCTGCTCAATGGCTCCTGACATCTAGACATGCTGGGAGAAAGGAAGATGTCCCACTCCTAACTGGGCCTCCAGCCTACAAAACCCACGTGAACAGCCCTTCTTCAAGAGAAAGCCTGCTCAATGGCTCCTGACATCTAGACATGCTGGGAGAAAGGAAGATGTCCCACTCCTAACTGGGCCTCCAGCATACAAAACCCACGTGAACAGCCCTTCTTCAAGAGAAAGCCTGCTCAATGGCTCCTGACATCTAGACATGCTGGGAGAAAGGAAGATGTCCCACTCCTAACTGGGCCTCCAGCCTACAAAACCCACGTGAACAGCCCTTCAAGAGAAAGCCTGCTCAATGGCTCCTGACATCTAGACATGCTGGGAGAAAGGAAGATGTCCGACTCCTAACTGGGCCTCCAGCCTACAAAACCCACGTGAACAGCCCATCTTCAAGAGAAAGCCTGCTCAATGGCTCCTGACATCTAGACATGCTGGGAGAAAGGAAGATGTCCCACTCCTAACTGGGCCTCCAGCATACAAAACCCACGTGACAGCCCTTCTGCAAGAGAAAGCCTGCTCAATGGCTCCTGACATCTAGACATGCTGGGAGAAAGGAAGATGTCCCACTCCTAACTGGGACTCCAGCATACAAAACGCACGTGAACAGCCCTTCTTCAAGAGAAAGCCTACTCAATGGCTCCTGACATCTAGACATGCTGGGAGAAAGGAAGATGTCCCACTCCTAACTGGGCCTCCAGCATACAAAACCCACGTGAACAGCCCTTCTTCAAGAGAAAGCCTGCTCAATGGCTCCTGACATCTAGACATGCTGGGAGAAAGGAAGATGTCCCACTCCTAAATGGGCCTCCAGCCTACAAAACCCACGTGAACAGCCCTTCTTCAAGAGAAAGCCTGCTCAATGGCTCCTGACATCTAGACATGCTGGGAGAAAAGAAGATGTCCCACTCCTAACTGGGCCTCCAGCCTACAAAACCCACGTGAACAGCCCTTCTTCAAGAGAAAGCCTGCTCAATGGCTCCTGACATCTAGACATGCTGGGAGAAAGGAAGATGTCCCACTCCTAACTGGGCCTCCAGCCTACAAAACCCACGTGAACAGCCCTTCTTCAAGAGAAAGCCTGCTCAATGGCTCCTGACATCTAGACATGCTGGGAGAAAGGAAGATGTCCCACTCCTAACTGGGCCTCCAGCCTACAAAACCCACGTGAACAGCCCTTCTTCAAGAGAAAGCCTGCTCAATGGCTCCTGACATCTAGACATGCTGGGAGAAAGGAAGATGTCCCACTCCTAACTGGGCCTCCAGCCTACAAAACCCACGTGAACAGCCCTTCTTCAAGAGAAAGCCTGCTCAATGGCTCCTGACATCTAGACATGCTGGGAGAAAGGAAGATGTCCCACTCCTAACTGGGCCTCCAGCCTACAAAACCCACGTGAACAGCCCTTCTTCAAGAGAAAGCCTGCTCAATGGCTCCTGACATCTAGACATGCTGGGAGAAAGGAAGATGTCCCACTCCTAACTGGGCCTCCAGCCTACAAAACCCACGTGAACAGCCCTTCTTCAAGAGAAAGCCTGCTCAATGGCTCCTGACATCTAGACATGCTGGGAGAAAGGAAGATGTCCCACTCCTAACTGGGCCTCCAGCATACAAAACCCACGTGAACAGCCCTGCTTCAAGAGAAAGCCTGCTCAATGGCTGCTGACATCTAGACATGCTGGGAGAAAGGAAGATGTCCCACTCCTAACTGGGCCTCCAGCCTACAAAACCCACGTGAACAGCCCTTCTTCAAGAGAAAGCCTGCTCAATGGCTCCTGACATCTAGACATGCTGGGAGAAAGGAAGATGTCCCACTCCTAACTGGGCCTCCAGCATACAAAACCCACGTGAACAGCCCTTCTTCAAGAGAAAGCCTGCTCAATGGCTCCTGACATCTAGACATGCTGGGAGAAAGGAAGATGTCCCACTCCTAACTGGGCCTCCAGCATACAAAACCCACGTGAACAGCCCTTCTTCAAGAGAAAGCCTGCTCAATGGCTCCTGACATCTAGACATGCTGGGAGAAAGGAAGATGTCCCACTCCTAACTGGGCCTCCAGCCTACAAAACCCACGTGAACAGCACTTCAAGAGAAAGCCTGCTCAATGGCTCCTGACATCTAGACATGCTGGGAGAAAGGAAGATGTCCGACTCCTAACTGGGCCTCCAGCCTACAAAACCCACGTGAACAGCCCATCTTCAAGAGAAAGCCTGCTCAATGGCTCCTGACATCTAGACATGCTGGGAGAAAGGAAGATGTCCCACTCCTAACTGGGCCTCCAGCATACAAAACCCACGTGACAGCCCTTCTGCAAGAGAAAGCCTGCTCAATGGCTCCTGACATCTAGACATGCTGGGAGAAAGGAAGATGTCCCACTCCTAACTGGGACTCCAGCATACAAAACGCACGTGAACAGCCCTTCTTCAAGAGAAAGCCTACTCAATGGCTCCTGACATCTAGACATGCTGGGAGAAAGGAAGATGTCCCACTCCTAACGGGGCCTCCAGCATACAAAACCCACGTGAACAGCCCTTCTTCAAGAGAAAGCCTGCTCAATGGCTCCTGACATCTAGACATGCTGGGAGAAATGAAGATGTCCCACTCCTAAATGGGCCTCCAGCCTACAAAACCCACGTGAACAGCCCTTCTTCAAGAGAAAGCCTGCTCAATGGCTCCTGACATCTAGACATGCTGGGAGAAAAGAAGATGTCCCACTCCTAACTGGGCCTCCAGCCTACAAAACCCACGTGAACAGCCCTTCTTCAAGAGAAAGCCTGCTCAATGGCTCCTGACATCTAGACATGCTGGGAGAAAGGAAGATGTCCCACTCCTAACTGGGCCTCCAGCCTACAAAACCCACGTGAACAGCCCTTCTTCAAGAGAAAGCCTGCTCAATGGCTCCTGACATCTAGACATGCTGGGAGAAAGGAAGATGTCCCACTCCTAACTGGGCCTCCAGTCTACAAAACCCACGTGAACAGCCCTTCTTCAAGAGAAAGCCTGCTCAATGGCTCCTGACATCTAGACATGCTGGGAGAAAGGAAGATGTCCCACTCCTAACTGGGCCTCCAGCCTACAAAACCCACGTGAACAGCCCTTCTTCAAGAGAAAGTCTGCTCAATGGCTCCTGACATCTAGACATGCTGGGAGAAAGGAAGATGTCCCACTCCTAACTGGGCCTCCAGCATACAAAACCCATGTGAACAGCCCTTCTTCAAGAGAAAGCCTGCTCAATGGCTCCTGACATCTAGACATGCTGGGAGAAAGGAAGATGTCCCACTCCTAACTGGGCCTCCAGCCTACAAAACCCACGTGAACAGCCCTTCTTCAAGAGAAAGCCTGCTCAATGGCTCCTGACATCGAGACATGCTGGGAGAAAGGAAGATGTCCCACTCCTAACTGGGCCTCCAGCATACAAAACCCACGTGAACAGCC
This sequence comes from Tupaia tana, assembly GCA_026018925.1. Classification (NCBI taxonomy): domain Eukaryota; kingdom Metazoa; phylum Chordata; class Mammalia; order Scandentia; family Tupaiidae; genus Tupaia; species Tupaia tana. Next base: position 11,861,724 of record JAKSZU010000016.1, read on the forward strand.
CTTCTTCAAGAGAAAGCCTGCTCAATGGCTCCTGACATCTAGACATGCTGGGAGAAAGGAAGATGTCCCACTCCTAACTGGGCCTCCAGCCTACAAAACCCACGTGAACAGCCCTTCTTCAAGAGAAAGCCTGCTCAATGGCTCCTGACATCTAGACATGCTGGGAGAAATGAAGATGTCCCACTCCTAACTGGGCCTCCAGCCTACAAAACCCACGTGAACAGCCCTTCTTCAAGAGAAAGCCTGCTCAATGGCTCCTGACATCTAGACATGCTGGGAGAAAGGAAGATGTCCCACTCCTAACTGGGCCTCCAGCATACAAAACCCACGTGACAGCCCTTCTGCAAGAGAAAGCCTGCTCAATGGCTCCTGACATCTAGACATGCTGGGAGAAAGGAAGATGTCCCACTCCTAACTGGGCCTCCAGCATACAAAACCCACGTGAACAGCCCTTCTTCAAGAGAAAGCCTGCTCAATGGCTCCTGACATCTAGACATGCTGGGAGAAAGGAAGATGTCCCACTCCTAACTGGGCCTCCAGCCTACAAAACCCACGTGAACAGCCCTTCTTCAAGAGAAAGCCTGCTCAATGGCTCCTGACATCTAGACATGCTGGGAGAAATGAAGATGTCCCACTCCTAACTGGGCCTCCAGCCTACAAAACCCACGTGAACAGCCCTTCTTCAAGAGAAAGCCTGCTCAATGGCTCCTGACATCTAGACATGCTGGGAGAAAGGAAGATGTCCCACTCCTAACTGGGCCTCCAGCATACAAAACCCACGTGACAGCCCTTCTGCAAGAGAAAGCCTGCTCAATGGCTCCTGACATCTAGACATGCTGGGAGAAAGGAAGATGTCCCACTCCTAACTGGGACTCCAGCATACAAAACGCACGTGAACAGCCCTTCTTCAAGAGAAAGCCTGCTCAATGGCTCCTGACATCTAGACATGCTGGGAGAAAGGAAGATGTCCCACTCCTAACTGGGCCTCCAGCATACAAAACCCACGTGAACAGCCCTTCTTCAAGAGAAAGCCTGCTCAATGGCTCCTGACATCTAGACATGCTGGGAGAAAGGAAGATGTCCCACTCCTAACTGGGCCTCCAGCCTACAAAACCCACGTGAACAGCCCTTCTTCAAGAGAAAGCCTGCTCAATGGCTCCTGACATCTAGACATGCTGGGAGAAAAGAAGATGTCCCACTCCTAACTGGGCCTCCAGCCTACAAAACCCACGTGAACAGCCCTTCTTCAAGAGAAAGCCTGCTCAATGGCTCCTGACATCTAGACATGCTGGGAGAAAGGAAGATGTCCCACTCCTAACTGGGCCTCCAGCCTACAAAACCCACGTGAACAGCCCTTCTTCAAGAGAAAGCCTGCTCAATGGCTCCTGACATCTAGACATGCTGGGAGAAAGGAAGATGTCCCACTCCTAACTGGGCCTCCAGCCTACAAAACCCACGTGAACAGCCCTTCTTCAAGAGAAAGCCTGCTCAATGGCTCCTGACATCTAGACATGCTGGGAGAAAGGAAGATGTCCCACTCCTAACTGGGCCTCCAGCATACAAAACCCACGTGAACAGCCCTTCTTCAAGAGAAAGCCTGCTCAATGGCTCCTGACATCTAGACATGCTGGGAGAAAGGAAGATGTCCCACTCCTAACTGGGCCTCCAGCATACAAAACCCACGTGAACAGCCCTTCTTCAAGAGAAAGCCTGCTCAATGGCTCCTGACATCTAGACATGCTGGGAGAAAGGAAGATTTCCCACTCCTAACTGGGCCTCCAGCCTACAAAACCCACGTGAACAGCCCTTCCTCAAGAGAAAGCCTGCTCAATGGCTCCTGACATCTAGACATGCTGGGAGAAAGGAAGATGTCCCACTCCTAACTGGGCCTCCAGCATACAAAACCCACGTGAACAGCCCTTCTTCAAGAGAAAGCCTGCTCAATGGCTCCTGACATCTAGACATGCTGGGAGAAAGTAAGATGTCCCACTCCTAACTGGGCCTCCAGCCTACAAAACCCACGTTAACAGCCCATCTTCAAGAGAAAGCCTGCTCAATGGCTCCTGACATCTAGACATGCTGGGAGAAAGGAAGATGTCCCACTCCTAACTGGGCCTCCAGCATACAAAACCCACGTGACAGCCCTTCTGCAAGAGAAAGCCTGCTCAATGGCTCCTGACATCTAGACATGCTGGGAGAAAGGAAGATGTCCCACTCCTAACTGGGACTCCAGCATACAAAACGCACGTGAACAGCCCTTCTTCAAGAGAAAGCCTGCTCAATGGCTCCTGACATCTAGACATGCTGGGAGAAAGGAAGATGTCCCACTCCTAACTGGGCCTCCAGCATACAAAACCCACGTGAACAGCCCTTCTTCAAGAGAAAGCCTGCTCAATGGCTCCTGACATCTAGACATGCTGGGAGACAGGAAGATGTCCCACTCCTAACTGGGCCTCCAGCATACAAAACCCACGTGAACAGCCCTTCTTCAAGAGAAAGCCTGCTCAATGGCTCCTGACGTCTAGACATGCTGGGAGAAAGGAAGATGTCCCACTCCTAACTGGGCCTCCAGCCTACAAAACCCATGTGAACAGCCCTTCTTCAAGAGAAAGCCTGCTCTGGGAACCAGCAGTTAGTGTAATGGCTATGTCGCTGGACTCCCACGTAGTCGACCGTGGTTCGCGTCTCGGACCCGGTGGCTTACAACTCACGCCGGGAGCGTGTGCGTGCGTGCCCAAGATCCCGAGAGGAGAATGGAGGAGAAGGGATTGCGGCGTGACCATCCCCCCTGGGGGGTGATTTCTCGCTTTCTGTCTCTATGTCTCTCTCTATCTGTCTGGCGAGCGCACGCGCCCTAAAGCGAAAAAAAACTCTCAAGAAAAAAAAAAAAAAAAAAAAAAAAAAGCCTGCTCAATGGCTCCTGACATCTAGACATGCTGGGAGAAAAGAAGATGTCCCACTCCTAACTGGGCCTCCAGCATACAAAACCCACGTGAACAGCCCTTCTTCAAGAGAAAGCCTGCTCAATGGCTCCTGACATCTAGACATGCTGGGAGAAAGGAAGATGTCCCACTCCTAACTGGGCCTCCAGCCTACAAAACCCACGTGAACAGCCCTTCTTCAAGAGAAAGCCTGCTCAATGGCTCCTGACATCTAGACATGCTGGGAGAAAGGAAGATGTCCCACTCCTAACAGGGCCTCCAGCCTACAAAACCCACGTGAACAGCCCTTCTTCAAGAGAAAGCCTGCTCAATGGCTCCTGACATCTAGACATGCTGGGAGAAAGGAAGATGTCCCACTCCTAACTGGGCCTCCAGCCTACAAAACCCACGTGAACAGCCCTTCTTCAAGAGAAAGCCTGCTCAATGGCTCCTGACATCTAGACATGCTGGGAGAAAGGAAGATGTCCCACTCCTAACTGGGCCTCCAGCCTACAAAACCCACGTGAACAGCCCTTCTTCAAGAGAAAGCCTGCTCAATGGCTCCTGATATCTAGACATGCTGGGAGAAAGGAAGATGTCCCACTCCTAACTGGGCCTCCAGCATACAAAACCCACGTGAACAGCCCTTCTTCAAGAGAAAGCCTGCTCAATGGCTCCTGACATCTAGACATGCTGGGAGAAAGGAAGATGTCCCACTCCTAACTGGGCCTCCAGCCTACAAAACCCACGTGAACAGCCCTTCTTCAAGAGAAAGCCTGCTCAATGGCTCCTGACATCTAGACATGCTGGGAGAAAGGAAGATGTCCCACTCCTAACTGGGCCTCCAGCATACAAAACCCACGTGAACAGCCCTTCTTCAAGAGAAAGCCTGCTCAATGGCTCCTGACATCTAGACATGCTGGGAGAAAGGAAGATGCCCCACTCCTAACTGGGCCTCCAGCCTACAAAACCCACGTGAACAGCCCTTCTTCAAGAGAAAGCCTGCTCAATGGCTCCTGACATCTAGACATGCTGGGAGAAAGGAAGATGTCCCACTCCTAACTGGGCCTCCAGCATACAAAACCCACGTGAACAGCCCTTCTTCAAGAGAAAGCCTGCTCAATGGCTCCTGACATCTAGACATGCTGGGAGAAAGGAAGATGTCCCACTCCTAACTGGGCCTCCAGCATACAAAACCCACGTGAACAGCCCTTCTTCAAGAGAAAGCCTGCTCAATGGCTCCTGACATCTAGACATGCTGGGAGAAAGGAAGATGTCCCACTCCTAACTGGGCCTCCAGCCTACAAAACCCAAGTGAACAGCCCTTCTTCACGAGAAAGCCTGCTCAATGGCTCCTGACATCTAGACATGCTGGGAGAAAGGAAGATGTCCCACTCCTAACTGGGCCTCCAGCATACAAAACCCACGTGAACAGCCCATCTTCAAGAGAAAGCCTGCTCAATGGATCCTGACATCTAGACATGCTGGGAGAAAGGAAGATGTCCCACTCCTAACTGGGCCTCCAGCATACAAAACCCACGTGAACAGCCCTTCTGCAAGAGAAAGCCTGCTCAATGGCTCCTGACATCTAGACATGCTGGGAGAAAGGAAGATGTCCCACTCCTAACTGGGACTCCAGCATACAAAACGCACGTGAACAGCCCTTCTTCAAGAGAAAGCCTGCTCAATGGCTCCTGACATCTAGACATGCTGGGAGAAAGGAAGATGTCCCACTCCTAACTGGGCCTCCAGCATACAAAACCCACGTGAACAGCCCTTCTTCAAGAGAATGCCTGCTCAATGGCTCCTGACATCTAGACATGCTGGGAGAAAGGAAGATGTCCCACTCCTAACTGGGCCTCCAGCCTACAAAACCCACGTGAACAGCCCTTCTTCAAGAGAAAGCCTGCTCAATGGCTCCTGACATCTAGACATGCTGGGAGAAAGGAAGATGTCCCACTCCTAACTGGGCCTCCAGCCTACAAACCCACGTGAACAGCCCTTCTTCAAGAGAAAGCCTGCTCAATGGCTCCTGACATCTAGACATGCTGGGAGAAAGGAAGATGTCCCACTCCTAACTGGGCCTCCAGCCTACAAAACCCACGTGAACAGCCCTTCTTCAAGAGAAAGCCTGCTCAATGGCTCCTGACATCTAGACATGCTGGGAGAAAGGAAGATGTCCCACTCCTAACTGGGCCTCCAGCATACAAAACCCACGTGAACAGCCCTTCTTCAAGAGAAAGCCTGCTCAATGGCTCCTGACATCTAGACATGCTGGGAGAAAGGAAGATGTCCCACTCCTAACTGGGCCTCCAGCCTACAAAACCCACGTGAACAGCCCTTCTTCAAGAGAAAGCCTGCTCAATGGCTCCTGACATCTAGACATGCTGGGAGAAAGGAAGATGTCCCACTCCTAACTGGGCCTCCAGCATACAAAACCCACGTGAACAGCCCTTCTTCAAGAGAAAGCCTGCTCAATGGCTCCTGACATCTAGACATGCTGGGAGAAAGGAAGATGCCCCACTCCTAACTGGGCCTCCAGCCTACAAAACCCACGTGAACAGCCGTTCTTCAAGAGAAAGCCTGCTCAATGGCTCCTGACATCTAGACATACTGGGAGAAAGGAAGATGTCCCACTCCTAACTGGGCCTCCAGCATACAAAACCCACGTGAACAGCCCTTCTTCAAGAGAAAGCCTGCTCAATGGCTCCTGACATCTAGACATGCTGGGAGAAAGGAAGATGTCCCACTCCTAACTGGGCCTCCAGCATACAAAACCCACGTGAACAGCCCTTCTTCAAGAGAAAGCCTGCTCAATGGCTCCTGACATCTAGACATGCTGGGAGAAAGGAAGATGTCCCACTCCTAACTGGGCCTCCAGCCTACAAAACCCAAGTGAACAGCCCTTCTTCAAGAGAAAGCCTGCTCAATGGCTCCTGACATCTAGACATGCTGGGAGAAAGGAAGATGTCCCACTCCTATCTGGGCCTCCAGCATACAAAACCCACGTGAACAGCCCATCTTCAAGAGAAAGCCTGCTCAATGGATCCTGACATCTAGACATGCCGGGAGAAAGGAAGATGTCCCACTCCTAACTAGGCCTCCAGCCTACAAAACCCACGTGAACAGCCCTTCTGCAAGAGAAAGCCTGCTCAATGGCTCCTGACATCTAGACATGCTGGGAGAAAGGAAGATGTCCCACTCCTAACTGGGACTCCAGCATACAAAACGCACGTGAACAGCCCTTCTTCAAGAGAAAGCCTGCTCAATGGCTCCTGACATCTAGACATGCTGGGAGAAAGGAAGATGTCCCACTCCTAACTGGGCCTCCAGCATACAAAACCCACGTGAACAGCCCTTCTTCAAGAGAATGCCTGCTCAATGGCTCCTGACATCTAGACATGCTGGGAGAAAGGAAGATGTCCCACTCCTAACTGGGCCTCCAGCCTACAAAACCCACGTGAACAGCCCTTCTTCAAGAGAAAGCCTGCTCAATGGCTCCTGACATCTAGACATGCTGGGAGAAAGGAAGATGTCCCACTCCTAACTGGGCCTCCAGCCTACAAACCCACGTGAACAGCCCTTCTTCAAGAGAAAGCCTGCTCAATGGCTCCTGACATCTAGACATGCTGGGAGAAAGGAAGATGTCCCACTCCTAACTGGGCCTCCAGCATACAAAACCCACGTGAACAGCCCTTCTTCAAGAGAAAGCCTGCTCAATGGCTCCTGACATCTAGACATGCTGGGAGAAAGGAAGATGTCCCACTCCTAACTGGGCCTCCAGCCTACAAAACCCACGTGAACAGCCCTTCTTCAAGAGAAAACCTGCTCAATGGCTCCTGACATCTACACATGCTGGGAGAAAGGAAGATGTCCCACTCCTAACTGGGCCTCCAGCCTACAAAACCCACGTGAACAGCCCTTCTTCAAGAGAAAGCCTGCTCAATGGCTCCTGACATCTAAACACGCTGGGAGAAAGGAAGATGTCCCACTCCTAACTGGGCCTCCAGCCTACAAAACCCACGTGAACAGCCCTTCTTCAAGAGAAAGGGTGCTCAATGGCTCCTGACATCTAGACATGCTGGGAGAAAGGAAGATGTCCCACTCCTAACTGGGCCTCCAGCATACAAAACCCAAGTGAACAGCCCTTCTTCATGAGAAAGCCTGCTCAATGGCTCCTGACATCTAGACATGCTGGGAGAAAGGAAGATGTCCCACTCCTAACTGGGCCTCCAGCCTACAAAACGCACGTGAACAGCCCTTCTTCAAGAGAAAGCCTGCTCAATGGCTCCTGACATCTAGACATGCTGGGAGAAAGGAAGATGTCCCACTCCTAACTGGGCCTCCAGCCTACAAAACCCACGTGAACAGCCCTTCTTCAAGAGAAAGCCTGCTCAATGGCTCCTGACATCTAGACATGCTGGGAGAAAGGAAGATGTCCCACTCCTAACTGGGCCTCCAGCCTACAAAACCCACGTGAACAGCCCTTCTTCAAGAGAAAGCCTGCTCAATGGCTCCTGACATCTAGACATGCTGGGAGAAAGGAAGATGTCCCACTCCTAATTGGGCCTCCAGCATACAAAACCCAGGTGAACAGCCCTTCTTCAAGAGAAAGCCTGCTCAATGGCTCCTGACATCTAGACATGCTGGGAGAAAGGAAGATGTCCCACTCCTAACTGGGCCTCCAGCATACAAAACCCACGTGAACAGCCCTTCTTCAAGAGAAAGCCTGCTCAATGGCTCCTGACATCTAGACATGCTGGGAGAAAGGAAGATGTCCCACTCCTAACTGGGCCTCCAGCCTACAAAACCCAAGTGAACAGCCCTTCTTCACGAGAAAGCCTGCTCAATGGCTCCTGACATCTAGACATGCTGGGAGAAAGGAAGATGTCCCACTCCTAACTGGGCCTCCAGCATACAAAACCCACATGAACAGCCCATCTTCAAGAGAAAGCCTGCTCAATGGATCCTGACATCTAGACATGCTGGGAGAAAGGAAGATGTCCCACTCCTAACTGGGCCTCCAGCATACAAAACCCACGTGAACAGCCCTTCTGCAAGAGAAAGCCTGCTCAATGGCTCCTGACATCTAGACATGCTGGGAGAAAGGAAGATGTCCCACTCCTAACTGGGACTCCAGCATACAAAACGCACGTGAACAGCCCTTCTTCAAGAGAAAGCCTGCTCAATGGCTCCTGACATCTAGACATGCTGGGAGAAAGGAAGATGCCCCACTCCTAACTGGGCCTCCAGCCTACAAAACCCACGTGAACATCCCTTCTTCAAGAGAAAGCCTGCTCAATGGCTCCTGACATCTAGACATGCTGGGAGAAAGGAAGATGTCCCACTCCTAACTGGGCCTCCAGCATACAAAACCCACGTGAACAGCCCTTCTTCAAGAGAAAGCCTGCTCAATGGCTCCTGACATCTAGACATGCTGGGAGAAAGGAAGATGTCCCACTCCTAACTGGGCCTCCAGCATACAAAACCCACGTGAACAGCCCTTCTTCAAGAGAAAACCTGCTCAATGGCTCCTGACATCTAGACATGCTGGGAGAAAGGAAGATGTCCCACTCCTAACTGGGCCTCCAGCCTACAAAACCCACGTGAACAGCCCTTCTTCAAGAGAAAGCCTGCTCAATGGCTCCTGACATCTAAACACGCTGGGAGAAAGGAAGATGTCCCACTCCTAACTGGGCCTCCAGCCTACAAAACCCACGTGAACAGCCCTTCTTCAAGAGAAAGGGTGCTCAATGGCTCCTGACATCTAGACATGCTGGGAGAAAGGAAGATGTCCCACTCCTAACTGGGCCTCCAGCATACAAAACCCACGTGAACAGCCCTTCTTCAAGAGAAAGCCTGCTCAATGGCTCCTGACATCTAGACATGCTGGGAGAAAGGAAGATGTCCCACTCCTAATTGGGCCTCCAGCATACAAAACCCACGTGAACAGCCCTTCTTCAAGAGAAAGCCTGCTCAATGGATCCTGACATCTAGACATGCTGGGAGAAAGGAAGATGTCCCACTCCTAACTGGGCCTCCAGCATACAAAACCCACGTGAACAGCCCTTCTTCAAGAGAAAGCCTGCTCAATGGCTCCTGACATCTAGACATGCTGGGAGAAAGGAAGATGTCCCACTCCTAACTGGGCCTCCAGCCTACAAAACCCAAGTGAACAGCCCTTCTTCACGAGAAAGCCTGCTCAATGGCTCCTGACATCTAGACATGCTGGGAGAAAGGAAGATGTCCCACTCCTAACTGGGCCTCCAGCATACAAAACCCACGTGAACAGCCCATCTTCAAGAGAAAGCCTGCTCAATGGCTCCTGACATCTAGACATGCTGGGAGAAAGGAAGATGTCCCACTCCTAACTGGGCCTCCAGCATACAAAACCCACGTGAACAGCCCTTCTGCAAGAGAAAGCCTGCTCAATGGCTCCTGACATCTAAACACGCTGGGAGAAAGGAAGATGTCCCACTCCTAACTGGGACTCCAGCATACAAAACGCACGTGAACAGCCCTTCTTCAAGAGAAAGCCTGCTCAATGGCTCCTGACATCTAGACATGCTGGGAGAAAGGAAGATGTCCCACTCCTAACTGGGCCTCCAGCATACAAAACCCACGTGAACAGCCCTTCTTCAAGAGAATGCCTGCTCAATGGCTCCTGACATCTAGACATGCTGGGAGAAAGGAAGATGTCCCACTCCTAACTGGGCCTCCAGCCTACAAAACCCACGTGAACAGCCCTTCTTCAAGAGAAAGCCTGCTCAATGGCTCCTGACATCTAGACATGCTGGGAGAAAGGAAGATGTCCCACTCCTAACTGGGCCTCCAGCCTACAAAACCCACGTGAACAGCCCTTCTTCAAGAGAAAGCCTGCTCAATGGCTCCTGACATCTAGACATGCTGGGAGAAAGGAAGATGTCCCACTCCTAACTGGGCCTCCAGCCTACAAAACCCACGTGAACAGCCCTTCTTCAAGAGAAAGCCTGCTCAATGGCTCCTGACATCTAGACATGCTGGGAGAAAGGAAGATGTCCCACTCCTAACTGGGCCTCCAGCATACAAAACCCACGTGAACAGCCCTTCTTCAAGAGAAAGCCTGCTCAATGGCTCCTGACATCTAAACACGCTGGGAGAAAGGAAGATGTCCCACTCCTAACTGGGCCTCCAGCCTACAAAACCCACGTGAACAGCCCTTCTTCAAGAGAAAGGGTGCTCAATGGCTCCTGACATCTAGACATGCTGGGAGAAAGGAAGATGTCCCACTCCTAACTGGGACTCCAGCATACAAAACCCAAGTGAACAGCCCTTCTTCAAGAGAAAGCCTGCTCAATGGCTCCTGACATCTAGACATGCTGGGAGAAAGGAAGATGTCCCACTCCTAACTGGGCCTCCAGCCTACAAAACCCACGTGAACAGCCCTTCTTCAAGAGAAAGCCTGCTCAATGGCTCCTGACATCTAGACATGCTGGGAGAAAGGAAGATGTCCCACTCCTAACTGGGCCTCCAGCCTACAAAACCCACGTGAACAGCCCTTCTTCAAGAGAAAGCCTGCTCAATGGCTCCTGACATCTAGACATGCTGGGAGAAAGGAAGATGTCCCACTCCTAACTGGGCCTCCAGCCTACAAAACCCACGTGAACAGCCCTTTTTCAAGAGAAAGCCTGCTCAATGGCTCCTGACATCTAGACATGCTGGGAGAAAGGAAGATGTCCCACTCCTAACTGGGCCTCCAGCCTACAAAACCCACGTGAACAGACCTTCTTCAAGAGAAAGCCTGCTCAATGGCTCCTGACATCTAGACATGCTGGGAGAAAGGAAGATGTCCCACTCCTAACTGGGCCTCCAGCATACAAAACCCACGTGAACAGCCCTTCTTCAAGAGAAAGCCTGGTCAATGGCTCCTGACATCTAGACATGCTGGGAGAAAGGAAGATGTCCCACTCCTAACTGGGCCTCCAGCCTACAAAACCCACGTGAACAGCCCTTCTTCAAGAGAAAGCCTGCTCAATGGCTCCTGACATCTAGACATGCTGGGAGAAAGGAAGAAGTCCCACTCCTAACTGGGCCTCCAGCATACAAAACCCACGTGAACAGCCCTTCTTCAAGAGAAAGCCTGCTCAATGGCTCCTGACATCTAGACATGCTGGGAGAAAGGAAGATGTCCCACTCCTAACTGGGCCTCCAGCCTACAAAACCCACGTGAACAGCCCTTCTTCAAGAGAAAGCCTGCTCAATGGCTCCTGACATCTAGACATGCTGGGAGAAAGGAAGATGTCCCACTCCTAACTGGGCCTCCAGCCTACAAAACCCACGTGAACAGCCCTTCTTCAAGAGAAAGCCTGCTCAATGGCTCCTGACATCTAGACATGCTGGGAGAAAGGAAGATGTCCCACTCCTAACTGGGCCTCTCCAGCATACAAAACCCACGTGAACAGCCCTTCTTCAAGAGAAAGCCTGCTCAATGGCTCCTGACATCTAGACATGCTGGGAGAAAGGAAGATGTCCCACTCCTAACTGGGCCTCCAGCATACAAAACCCACGTGAACAGCCCTTCTTCAAGAGAAAGCCTGCTCAATGGCTCGTGACATCTAGACATGCTGGGAGAAAGGAAGATGTCCCACTCCTAACTGGGCCTCCAGCCTACAAAACCCACGTGAACAGCCCTTCTTCAAGAGAAAGCCTGCTCAATGGCTCCTGACATCTAGACATGCTGGGAGAAAGGAAGATGTCCCACTCCTAACTGGGCCTCCAGCCTACAAAACCCACGTGAACAGCTCTTCAAGAGAAAGCCTGCTCAATGGCTCCTGACATCTAGACATGCTGGGAGAAAGGAAGATGTCCCACTCCTAACTGGGCCTCCAGCCTACAAAACCCACGTTAACAGCCCATCTTCAAGAGAAAGCCTGCTCAATGGCTCCTGACATCTAGACATGCTGGGAGAAAGGAAGATGTCCCACTCCTAACTGGGATTCCAGCATACAAAACGCACGTGAACAGCCCTTCTTCAAGAGAAAGCCTGCTCAATGGCTCCTGACATCTAGACATGCTGGGAGAAAGGAAGATGTCCCACTCCTAACTGGGCCTCCAGCATACAAAACCCACGTGAACAGCCCTTCTTCAAGAGAAAGCCTGCTCAATGGCTCCTGACATCTAGAAATGCTGGGAGACAGGAAGATGTCCCACTCCTAACTGGGCCTCCAGCATACAAAACCCACGTGAACAGCCCTTCTTCAAGAGAAAGCCTGCTCAATGGCTCCTGACATCTAGACATGCTGGGAGAAAGGAAGATGTCCCACCCCTAACTGGGCCTCCAGCCTACAAAACCCATGTGAACAGCCCTTCTTCAAGAGAAAGCCTGCTCTGGGAACCAGCAGTTAGTGTAATGGCTATGTCGCTGGACTCCCACGTAGTCGACCGTGGTTCGCGTCTCGGACCCGGTGGCTTACAACTCACGCCGGGCGCGTGTGCGTGCGTGCCCAAGATCCCGAGAGGAGAATGGAGGAGAAGGGATTGCGGCGTGACCATCCCCCCTGGGGGGTGATTTCTCGCTTTCTGTCTCTATGTCTCTCTCTATCTGTCTGGCGAGCGCACGCGCCCTATAGCGAAAAAAACCTCTCCAAAAAAAAAAAAAAAAAAAAAAAAAGAGAAAGCCTGCTCAATGGCTCCTGACATCTAGACATGCTGGGAGAAAGGAAGATGTCCCACCCCTAACTGGGCCTCCAGCCTACAAAACCCATGTGAACAGCCCTTCTTCAAGAGAAAGCCTGCTCTGGGAACCAGCAGTTAGTGTAATGGCTATGTCGCTGGACTCCCACGTAGTCGACCGTGGTTCGCGTCTCGGACCCGGTGGCTTACAACTCACGCCGGGCGCGTGTGCGTGCGTGCCCAAGATCCCGAGAGGAGAATGGAGGAGAAGGGATTGTGGCGTGACCATCCCCCCTGGGGGGTGATTTCTCGCTTTCTGTCTCTATGTCTCTCTCTATCTGTCTGGCGAGCGCACGCGCCCTATAGCGAAAAAAACCTCTCCAAAAAAAAAAAAAAGAGAAAGCCTGCTCAATGGCTCCTGACATCTAGACATGCTGGGAGAAAGGAAGATGCCCCACTCCTAACTGGGCCTCCAGCATACAAAACCCACGTGAACAGCCCTTCTTCAAGAGAAAGCCTGCTCAATGGCTCCTGACATCTAGACATGCTGGGAGAAAGGAAGATGTCCCACTCCTAACTGGGCCTCCAGCATACAAAACCCACGTGAACAGCCCTTCTTCAAGAGAAAGCCTGCTCAATGGCTCCTGACATCTAGACATGCTGGGAGAAAGGAAGATGTCCCACTCCTAACTGGGCCTCCAGCCTACAATACCCACGTGAACAGCCCTTCTTCAAGAGAAAGCCTGCTCAATGGCTCCTGACATCTAGACATGCTGGGAGAAAGGAAGATGTCCCACTCCTAACTGGGCCTCCAGCATACAAAACCCACGTGAACAGCCCTTCTTCAAGAGAACGCCTGCTCAATGGCTCCTGACATCTAGACATGCTGGGAGAAAGTATGATGTCCCACTCCTAACTGGGCCTCCAGCCTACAAAACCCACGTGAACAGCCCTTCTTCAAGAGAAAGCCTGCTCAATGGCTCCTGACATCTAGACATGCTGGGAGAAAGGAAGATGTCCCACTCCTAACTGGGCCTCCAGCCTACAAAACCCACGTGAACAGCCCTTCTTCAAGAGAAAGCCTGCTCAATGGCTCCTGACATCTAGACATGCTGGGAGAAAGGAAGATGTCCCACTCCTAACTGGGCCTCCAGCCTACAAAACCCACGTGAACAGCCCTTCTTCAAGAGAAAGCCTGCTCAATGGCTCCTGACATCTAGACATGCTGGGAGAAAAGGAAGATGTCCCACTCCTAACTGGGCCTCCAGCCTACAAACCCACGTGAACAGCCCTTCTTCAAGAGAAAGCCTGCTCAATGGCTCCTGACATCTAGACATGCTGGGAGAAAGGAAGATGTCCCACTCCTAACTGGGCCTCCAGCCTACAAAACCCACGTGAACAGCCCTTCTTCAAGAGAAAGCCTGCTCAATGGCTCCTGACATCTAGACATGCTGGGAGAAAGGAAGATGTCCCACTCCTAACTGGGCCTCCAGCATACAAAACCCACGTGAAACAGCCCTTCTTCAAGAGAAAGCCTGCTCAATGGCTCCTGACATCTAGACATGCTGGGAGAAAGGAAGATGTCCCACTCCTAACTGGGCCTCCAGCCTACAAAACCCACGTGAACAGCCCTTCTTCAAGAGAAAGCCTGCTCAATGGCTCCTGACATCTAGACATGCTGGGAGAAAGGAAGATGTCCCACTCCTAACTGGGCCTCCAGCATACAAAACCCACGTGAACAGCCCTTCTTCAAGAGAAAGCCTGCTCAATGGCTCCTGACATCTAGACATGCTGGGAGAAAGGAAGATGCCCACTCCTAACTGGGCCTCCAGCCTACAAAACCCACGTGAACAGCCGTTCTTCAAGAGAAAGCCTGCTCAATGGCTCCTGACATCTAGACATACTGGGAGAAAGGAAGATGTCCCACTCCTAACTGGGCCTCCAGCATACAAAACCCACGTGAACAGCCCTTCTTCAAGAGAAAGCCTGCTCAATGGCTCCTGACATCTAGACATGCTGGGAGAAAGGAAGATGTCCCACTCCTAACTGGGCCTCCAGCATACAAAACCCACGTGAACAGCCCTTCTTCAAGAGAAAGCCTGCTCAATGGCTCCTGACATCTAGACATGCTGGGAGAAAGGAAGATGTCCCACTCCTAACTGGGCCTCCAGCCTACAAAAACCCAAGTGAACAGCCCTTCTTCAAGAGAAAGCCTGCTCAATGGCTCCTGACATCTAGACATGCTGGGAGAAAGGAAGATGTCCCACTCCTATCTGGGCCTCCAGCATACAAAACCCACGTGAACAGCCCATCTTCAAGAGAAAGCCTGCTCAATGGATCCTGACATCTAGACATGCCGGGAGAAAGGAAGATGTCCCACTCCTAACTAGGCCTCCAGCCTACAAAACCCACGTGAACAGCCCTTCTGCAAGAGAAAGCCTGCTCAATGGCTCCTGACATCTAGACATGCTGGGAGAAAGGAAGATGTCCCACTCCTAACTGGGACTCCAGCATACAAAACGCACGTGAACAGCCCTTCTTCAAGAGAAAGCCTGCTCAATGGCTCCTGACATCTAGACATGCTGGGAGAAAGGAAGATGTCCCACTCCTAACTGGGCCTTCCAGCATACAAAAACCCACGTGAACAGCCCTTCTTCAAGAGAATGCCTGCTCAATGGCTCCTGACATCTAGACATGCTGGGAGAAAGGAAGATGTCCCACTCCTAACTGGGCCTCCAGCCTACAAAACCCACGTGAACAGCCCTTCTTCAAGAGAAAGCCTGCTCAATGGCTCCTGACATCTAGACATGCTGGGAGAAAGGAAGATGTCCCACTCCTAACTGGGCCTCCAGCCTACAAACCCACGTGAACAGCCCTTCTTCAAGAGAAAGCCTGCTCAATGGCTCCTGACATCTAGACATGCTGGGAGAAAGGAAGATGTCCCACTCCTAACTGGGCCTCCAGCATACAAAACCCACGTGAACAGCCCTTCTTCAAGAGAAAGCCTGCTCAATGGCTCCTGACATCTAGACATGCTGGGAGAAAGGAAGATGTCCCACTCCTAACTGGGCCTCCAGCCTACAAAACCCACGTGAACAGCCCTTCTTCAAGAGAAAACCTGCTCAATGGCTCCTGACATCTACACATGCTGGGAGAAAGGAAGATGTCCCACTCCTAACTGGGCCTCCAGCCTACAAAACCCACGTGAACAGCCCTTCTTCAAGAGAAAGCCTGCTCAATGGCTCCTGACATCTAAACACGCTGGGAGAAAGGAAGATGTCCCACTCCTAACTGGGCCTCCAGCCTACAAAACCCACGTGAACAGCCCTTCTTCAAGAGAAAGGGTGCTCAATGGCTCCTGACATCTAGACATGCTGGGAGAAAGGAAGATGTCCCACTCCTAACTGGGCCTCCAGCATACAAAACCCAAGTGAACAGCCCTTCTTCATGAGAAAGCCCTGCTCAATGGCTCCTGACATCTAGACATGCTGGGAGAAAGGAAGATGTCCCACTCCTAACTGGGCCTCCAGCCTACAAAACGCACGTGAACAGCCCTTCTTCAAGAGAAAGCCTGCTCAATGGCTCCTGACATCTAGACATGCTGGGAGAAAGGAAGATGTCCCACTCCTAACTGGGCCTCCAGCCTACAAAACCCACGTGAACAGCCCTTCTTCAAGAGAAAGCCTGCTCAATGGCTCCTGACATCTAGACATGCTGGGAGAAAGGAAGATGTCCCACTCCTAACTGGGCCTCCAGCCTACAAAACCCACGTGAACAGCCCTTCTTCAAGAGAAAGCCTGCTCAATGGCTCCTGACATCTAGACATGCTGGGAGAAAGGAAGATGTCCCACTCCTAATTGGGCCTCCAGCATACAAAACCCAGGTGAACAGCCCTTCTTCAAGAGAAAGCCTGCTCAATGGCTCCTGACATCTAGACATGCTGGGAGAAAGGAAGATGTCCCACTCCTAACTGGGCCTCCAGCATACAAAACCCACGTGAACAGCCCTTCTTCAAGAGAAAGCCTGCTCAATGGCTCCTGACATCTAGACATGCTGGGAGAAAGGAAGATGTCCCACTCCTAACTGGGCCTCCAGCCTACAAAACCCAAGTGAACAGCCCTTCTTCACGAGAAAGCCTGCTCAATGGCTCCTGACATCTAGACATGCTGGGAGAAAGGAAGATGTCCCACTCCTAACTGGGCCTCCAGCATACAAAACCCACATGAACAGCCCATCTTCAAGAGAAAGCCTGCTCAATGGATCCTGACATCTAGACATGCTGGGAGAAAGGAAGATGTCCCACTCCTAACTGGGCCTCCAGCATACAAAACCCACGTGAACAGCCCTTCTGCAAGAGAAAGCCTGCTCAATGGCTCCTGACATCTAGACATGCTGGGAGAAAGGAAGATGTCCCACTCCTAACTGGGACTCCAGCATACAAAACGCACGTGAACAGCCCTTCTTCAAGAGAAAGCCTGCTCAATGGCTCCTGACATCTAGACATGCTGGGAGAAAGGAAGATGCCCCACTCCTAACTGGGCCTCCAGCCTACAAAACCCACGTGAACATCCCTTCTTCAAGAGAAAGCCTGCTCAATGGCTCCTGACATCTAGACATGCTGGGAGAAAGGAAGATGTCCCACTCCTAACTGGGCCTCCAGCATACAAAACCCACGTGAACAGCCCTTCTTCAAGAGAAAGCCTGCTCAATGGCTCCTGACATCTAGACATGCTGGGAGAAAGGAAGATGTCCCACTCCTAACTGGGCCTCCAGCATACAAAACCCACGTGAACAGCCCTTCTTCAAGAGAAAACCTGCTCAATGGCTCCTGACATCTAGACATGCTGGGAGAAAGGAAGATGTCCCACTCCTAACTGGGCCTCCAGCCTACAAAACCCACGTGAACAGCCCTTCTTCAAGAGAAAGCCTGCTCAATGGCTCCTGACATCTAAACACGCTGGGAGAAAGGAAGATGTCCCACTCCTAACTGGGCCTCCAGCCTACAAAACCCACGTGAACAGCCCTTCTTCAAGAGAAAGGGTGCTCAATGGCTCCTGACATCTAGACATGCTGGGAGAAAGGAAGATGTCCCACTCCTAACTGGGCCTCCAGCATACAAAACCCAAGTGAACAGCCCTTCTTCACGAGAAAGCCTGCTCAATGGCTCCTGACATCTAGACATGCTGGGAGAAAGGAAGATGTCCCACTCCTAACTGGGCCTCCAGCCTACAAAACGCACGTGAACAGCCCTTCTTCAAGAGAAAGCCTGCTCAATGGCTCCTGACATCTAGACATGCTGGGAGAAAGGAAGATGTCCCACTCCTAACTGGGCCTCCAGCCTACAAAACCCACGTGAACAGCCCTTCTTCAAGAGAAAGCCTGCTCAATGGCTCCTGACATCTAGACATGCTGGGAGAAAGGAAGATGTCCCACTCCTAACTGGGCCTCCAGCCTACAAAACCCACGTGAACAGCCCTTCTTCAAGAGAAAGCCTGCTCAATGGCTCCTGACATCTAGACATGCTGGGAGAAAGGAAGATGTCCCACTCCTAATTGGGCCTCCAGCATACAAAACCCACGTGAACAGCCCTTCTTCAAGAGAAAGCCTGCTCAATGGATCCTGACATCTAGACATGCTGGGAGAAAGGAAGATGTCCCACTCCTAACTGGGCCTCCAGCATACAAAACCCACGTGAACAGCCCTTCTTCAAGAGAAAGCCTGCTCAATGGCTCCTGACATCTAGACATGCTGGGAGAAAGGAAGATGTCCCACTCCTAACTGGGCCTCCAGCCTACAAAACCCAAGTGAACAGCCCTTCTTCACGAGAAAGCCTGCTCAATGGCTCCTGACATCTAGACATGCTGGGAGAAAGGAAGATGTCCCACTCCTAACTGGGCCTCCAGCATACAAAACCCACGTGAACAGCCCATCTTCAAGAGAAAGCCTGCTCAATGGCTCCTGACATCTAGACATGCTGGGAGAAAGGAAGATGTCCCACTCCTAACTGGGCCTCCAGCATACAAAACCCACGTGAACAGCCCTTCTGCAAGAGAAAGCCTGCTCAATGGCTCCTGACATCTAAACACGCTGGGAGAAAGGAAGATGTCCCACTCCTAACTGGGACTCCAGCATACAAAACGCACGTGAACAGCCCTTCTTCAAGAGAAAGCCTGCTCAATGGCTCCTGACATCTAGACATGCTGGGAGAAAGGAAGATGTCCCACTCCTAACTGGGCCTCCAGCATACAAAACCCACGTGAACAGCCCTTCTTCAAGAGAATGCCTGCTCAATGGCTCCTGACATCTAGACATGCTGGGAGAAAGGAAGATGTCCCACTCCTAACTGGGCCTCCAGCCTACAAAACCCACGTGAACAGCCCTTCTTCAAGAGAAAGCCTGCTCAATGGCTCCTGACATCTAGACATGCTGGGAGAAAGGAAGATGTCCCACTCCTAACTGGGCCTCCAGCCTACAAAACCCACGTGAACAGCCCTTCTTCAAGAGAAAGCCTGCTCAATGGCTCCTGACATCTAGACATGCTGGGAGAAAGGAAGATGTCCCACTCCTAACTGGGCCTCCAGCCTACAAAACCCACGTGAACAGCCCTTCTTCAAGAGAAAGCCTGCTCAATGGCTCCTGACATCTAGACATGCTGGGAGAAAGGAAGATGTCCCACTCCTAACTGGGCCTCCAGCATACAAAACCCACGTGAACAGCCCTTCTTCAAGAGAAAGCCTGCTCAATGGCTCCTGACATCTAAACACGCTGGGAGAAAGGAAGATGTCCCACTCCTAACTGGGCCTCCAGCCTACAAAACCCACGTGAACAGCCCTTCTTCAAGAGAAAGGGTGCTCAATGGCTCCTGACATCTAGACATGCTGGGAGAAAGGAAGATGTCCCACTCCTAACTGGGACTCCAGCATACAAAACCCAAGTGAACAGCCCTTCTTCAAGAGAAAGCCTGCTCAATGGCTCCTGACATCTAGACATGCTGGGAGAAAGGAAGATGTCCCACTCCTAACTGGGCCTCCAGCCTACAAAACCCACGTGAACAGCCCTTCTTCAAGAGAAAGCCTGCTCAATGGCTCCTGACATCTAGACATGCTGGGAGAAAGGAAGATGTCCCACTCCTAACTGGGCCTCCAGCCTACAAAACCCACGTGAACAGCCCTTCTTCAAGAGAAAGCCTGCTCAATGGCTCCTGACATCTAGACATGCTGGGAGAAAGGAAGATGTCCCACTCCTAACTGGGCCTCCAGCCTACAAAACCCACGTGAACAGCCCTTTTTCAAGAGAAAGCCTGCTCAATGGCTCCTGACATCTAGACATGCTGGGAGAAAGGAAGATGTCCCACTCCTAACTGGGCCTCCAGCCTACAAAACCCACGTGAACAGACCTTCTTCAAGAGAAAGCCTGCTCAATGGCTCCTGACATCTAGACATGCTGGGAGAAAGGAAGATGTCCCACTCCTAACTGGGCCTCCAGCATACAAAACCCACGTGAACAGCCCTTCTTCAAGAGAAAGCCTGGTCAATGGCTCCTGACATCTAGACATGCTGGGAGAAAGGAAGATGTCCCACTCCTAACTGGGCCTCCAGCCTACAAAACCCACGTGAACAGCCCTTCTTCAAGAGAAAGCCTGCTCAATGGCTCCTGACATCTAGACATGCTGGGAGAAAGGAAGAAGTCCCACTCCTAACTGGGCCTCCAGCATACAAAACCCACGTGAACAGCCCTTCTTCAAGAGAAAGCCTGCTCAATGGCTCCTGACATCTAGACATGCTGGGAGAAAGGAAGATGTCCCACTCCTAACTGGGCCTCCAGCCTACAAAACCCACGTGAACAGCCCTTCTTCAAGAGAAAGCCTGCTCAATGGCTCCTGACATCTAGACATGCTGGGAGAAAGGAAGATGTCCCACTCCTAACTGGGCCTCCAGCCTACAAAACCCACGTGAACAGCCCTTCTTCAAGAGAAAGCCTGCTCAATGGCTCCTGACATCTAGACATGCTGGGAGAAAGGAAGATGTCCCACTCCTAACTGGGCCTCCAGCATACAAAACCCACGTGAACAGCCCTTCTTCAAGAGAAAGCCTGCTCAATGGCTCCTGACATCTAGACATGCTGGGAGAAAGGAAGATGTCCCACTCCTAACTGGGCCTCCAGCATACAAAACCCACGTGAACAGCCCTTCTTCAAGAGAAAGCCTGCTCAATGGCTCGTGACATCTAGACATGCTGGGAGAAAGGAAGATGTCCCACTCCTAACTGGGCCTCCAGCCTACAAAACCCACGTGAACAGCCCTTCTTCAAGAGAAAGCCTGCTCAATGGCTCCTGACATCTAGACATGCTGGGAGAAAGGAAGATGTCCCACTCCTAACTGGGCCTCCAGCCTACAAAACCCACGTGAACAGCTCTTCAAGAGAAAGCCTGCTCAATGGCTCCTGACATCTAGACATGCTGGGAGAAAGGAAGATGTCCCACTCCTAACTGGGCCTCCAGCCTACAAAACCCACGTTAACAGCCCATCTTCAAGAGAAAGCCTGCTCAATGGCTCCTGACATCTAGACATGCTGGGAGAAAGGAAGATGTCCCACTCCTAACTGGGATTCCAGCATACAAAACGCACGTGAACAGCCCTTCTTCAAGAGAAAGCCTGCTCAATGGCTCCTGACATCTAGACATGCTGGGAGAAAGGAAGATGTCCCACTCCTAACTGGGCCTCCAGCATACAAAACCCACGTGAACAGCCCTTCTTCAAGAGAAAGCCTGCTCAATGGCTCCTGACATCTAGAAATGCTGGGAGACAGGAAGATGTCCCACTCCTAACTGGGCCTCCAGCATACAAAACCCACGTGAACAGCCCTTCTTCAAGAGAAAGCCTGCTCAATGGCTCCTGACATCTAGACATGCTGGGAGAAAGGAAGATGTCCCACCCCTAACTGGGCCTCCAGCCTACAAAACCCATGTGAACAGCCCTTCTTCAAGAGAAAGCCTGCTCTGGGAACCAGCAGTTAGTGTAATGGCTATGTCGCTGGACTCCCACGTAGTCGACCGTGGTTCGCGTCTCGGACCCGGTGGCTTACAACTCACGCCGGGCGCGTGTGCGTGCGTGCCCAAGATCCCGAGAGGAGAATGGAGGAGAAGGGATTGCGGCGTGACCATCCCCCCTGGGGGGTGATTTCTCGCTTTCTGTCTCTATGTCTCTCTCTATCTGTCTGGCGAGCGCACGCGCCCTATAGCGAAAAAAACCTCTCCAAAAAAAAAAAAAAAAAAAAAAAAAGAGAAAGCCTGCTCAATGGCTCCTGACATCTAGACATGCTGGGAGAAAGGAAGATGTCCCACCCCTAACTGGGCCTCCAGCCTACAAAACCCATGTGAACAGCCCTTCTTCAAGAGAAAGCCTGCTCTGGGAACCAGCAGTTAGTGTAATGGCTATGTCGCTGGACTCCCACGTAGTCGACCGTGGTTCGCGTCTCGGACCCGGTGGCTTACAACTCACGCCGGGCGCGTGTGCGTGCGTGCCCAAGATCCCGAGAGGAGAATGGAGGAGAAGGGATTGTGGCGTGACCATCCCCCCTGGGGGGTGATTTCTCGCTTTCTGTCTCTATGTCTCTCTCTATCTGTCTGGCGAGCGCACGCGCCCTATAGCGAAAAAAACCTCTCCAAAAAAAAAAAAAAGAGAAAGCCTGCTCAATGGCTCCTGACATCTAGACATGCTGGGAGAAAGGAAGATGCCCCACTCCTAACTGGGCCTCCAGCATACAAAACCCACGTGAACAGCCCTTCTTCAAGAGAAAGCCTGCTCAATGGCTCCTGACATCTAGACATGCTGGGAGAAAGGAAGATGTCCCACTCCTAACTGGGCCTCCAGCATACAAAACCCACGTGAACAGCCCTTCTTCAAGAGAAAGCCTGCTCAATGGCTCCTGACATCTAGACATGCTGGGAGAAAGGAAGATGTCCCACTCCTAACTGGGCCTCCAGCCTACAATACCCACGTGAACAGCCCTTCTTCAAGAGAAAGCCTGCTCAATGGCTCCTGACATCTAGACATGCTGGGAGAAAGGAAGATGTCCCACTCCTAACTGGGCCTCCAGCATACAAAACCCACGTGAACAGCCCTTCTTCAAGAGAACGCCTGCTCAATGGCTCCTGACATCTAGACATGCTGGGAGAAAGTATGATGTCCCACTCCTAACTGGGCCTCCAGCCTACAAAACCCACGTGAACAGCCCTTCTTCAAGAGAAAGCCTGCTCAATGGCTCCTGACATCTAGACATGCTGGGAGAAAGGAAGATGTCCCACTCCTAACTGGGCCTCCAGCCTACAAAACCCACGTGAACAGCCCTTCTTCAAGAGAAAGCCTGCTCAATGGCTCCTGACATCTAGACATGCTGGGAGAAAGGAAGATGTCCCACTCCTAACTGGGCCTCCAGCCTACAAAACCCACGTGAACAGCCCTTCTTCAAGAGAAAGCCTGCTCAATGGCTCCTGACATCTAGACATGCTGGGAGAAAGGAAGATGTCCCACTCCTAACTGGGCCTCCAGCATACAAAACCCACGTGAACAGCCCTTCTTCAAGAGAAAGCCTGCTCAATGGCTCCTGACATCTAGACATGCTGGGAGAAAGGAAGATGTCCCACTCCTAACTGGGCCTCCAGCATACAAAACCCACGTGAACAGCCCATCTTCAAGAGAAAGCCTGCTCAATGGATCCTGACATCTAGACATGCTGGGAGAAAGGAAGATGTCCCACTCCTAACTGGGCCTCCAGCATACAAAACCCATGTGAACAGCCCTTCTGCAAGAGAAAGCCTGCTCAATGGCTCCTGACATCTAGACATGCTGGGAGAAAGGAAGATGTCCCACTCCTAACTGGGACTCCAGCATACAAAACGCACGTGAACAGCCCTTCTTCAAGAGAAAGCCTGCTCAATGGCTCCTGACATCTAGACATGCTGGGAGAAAGGAAGATGTCCCACTCCTAACTGGGCCTCCAGCATACAAAACCCACGTGAACAGCCCTTCTTCAAGAGAATGCCTGCTCAATGGCTCCTGACATCTAGACATGCTGGGAGAAAGGAAGATGTCCCACTCCTAACTGGGCCTCCAGCATACAAAACCCACGTGAACAGCCCTTCTTCAAGAGAAAGCCTGCTCAATGGCTCCTGACATCTAGACATGCTGGGAGAAAGGAAGATGTCCCACTCCTAACTGGGCCTCCAGCATACAAAACCCCCGTGAACAGCCCTTCTTCAAGAGAAAGCCTGCTCAATGGCTCCTGACATCTAGACATGCTGGGAGAAAGGAAGATGTCCCACTCCTAACTGGGCCTCCAGCCTACAAAACCCACGTGAACAGCCCTTCTTCAAGAGAAAGCCTGCTCAATGGCTCCTGACATCTAGACATGCTGGGAGAAAGGAAGATGTCCCACTCCTAACTGGGCCTCCAGCCTACAAAACCCACGTGAACAGCTCTTCAAGAGAAAGCCTGCTCAATGGCTCCTGACATCTAGACATGCTGGGAGAAAGGAAGATGTCCCACTCCTAACTGGGCCTCCAGCCTACAAAACCCACGTTAACAGCCCATCTTCAAGAGAAAGCCTGCTCAATGGCTCCTGACATCTAGACATGCTGGGAGAAAGGAAGATGTCCCACTCCTAACTGGGACTCCAGCATACAAAACGCACGTGAACAGCCCTTCTTCAAGAGAAAGCCTGCTCAATGGCTCCTGACATCTAGACATGCTGGGAGAAAGGAAGATGTCCCACTCCTAACTGGGCCTCCAGCATACAAAACCCACGTGAACAGCCCTTCTTCAAGAGAAAGCCTGCTCAATGGCTCCTGACATCTAGACATGCTGGGAGACAGGAAGATGTCCCACTCCTAACTGGGCCTCCAGCATACAAAACCCACGTGAACAGCCCTTCTTCAAGAGAAAGCCTGCTCAATGGCTCCTGACATCTAGACATGCTGGGAGAAAGGAAGATGTCCCACCCCTAACTGGGCCTCCAGCCTACAAAACCCATGTGAACAGCCCTTCTTCAAGAGAAAGCCTGCTCTGGGAACCAGCAGTTAGTGTAATGGCTATGTCGCTGGACTCCCACGTAGTCGACCGTGGTTCGCGTCTCGGACCCGGTGGCTTACAACTCACGCCGGGCGCGTGTGCGTGCGTGCCCAAGATCCCGAGAGGAGAATGGAGGAGAAGGGATTGCGGCGTGACCATCCCCCCTGGGGGGTGATTTCTCGCTTTCTGTCTCTATGTCTCTCTCTATCTGTCTGGCGAGCGCACGCGCCCTATAGCGAAAAAAACCTCTCCAAAAAAAAAAAAAAAAAAAAAAGAGAAAGCCTGCTCAATGGCTCCTGACATCTAGACATGCTGGGAGACAGGAAGATGTCCCACTCCTAACTGGGCCTCCAGCCTACAATACCCACGTGAACAGCCCTTCTTCAAGAGAAAGCCTGCTCAATGGCTCCTGACATCTAGACATGCTGGGAGACAGGAAGATGTCCCACTCCTAACTGGGCCTCCAGCATACAAAACCCACGTGAACAGCCCTTCTTCAAGAGAAAGCCTGCTCAATGGCTCCTGACATCTAGACATGCTGGGAGAAAGGAAGATGTCCCACTCCTAACTGGGCCTCCAGCCTACAAAACCCATGTGAACAGCCCTTCTTCAAGAGAAAGCCTGCTCTGGGAACCAGCAGTTAGTGTAATGGCTATGTCGCTGGACTCCCACGTAGTCGACCGTGGTTCGCGTCTCGGACCCGGTGGCTTACAACTCACGCCGGGCGCGTGTGCGTGCGTGCCCAAGATCCCGAGAGGAGAATGGAGGAGAAGGGATTGCGGCGTGACCATCCCCCCTGGGGGGTGATTTCTCGCTTTCTGTCTCTATGTCTCTCTCTATCTGTCTGGCGAGCGCACGCGCCCTATAGCGAAAAAAACCTCTCCAAAAAAAAAAAAAAAAAGAGAAAGCCTGCTCAATGGCTCCTGACATCTAGACATGCTGGGAGAAAGGAAGATGACCCACTCCTAACTGGGCCTCCAGCATACAAAACCCACGTGAACAGCCCTTCTTCAAGAGAAAGCCTGCTCAATGGCTCCTGACATCTAGACATGCTGGGAGAAAGGAAGATGTCCCACTCCTAACTGGGCCTCCAGCATACAAAACCCACGTGAACAGCCCTTCTTCAAGAGAAAGCCTGCTCAATGGCTCCTGACATCTAGACATGCTGGGAGAAAGGAAGATGTCCCACTCCTAACTGGGCCTCCAGCCTACAATACCCACGTGAACAGCCCTTCTTCAAGAGAAAGACTGCTCAATGGCTCCTGACATCTAGACATGCTGGGAGAAAGGAAGATGTCCCACTCCTAACTGGGCCTCCAGCATACAAAACCCACGTGAACAGCCCTTCTTCAAGAGAACGCCTGCTCAATGGCTCCTGACATCTAGACATGCTGGGAGAAAGTATGATGTCCCACTCCTAACTGGGCCTCCAGCCTACAAAACCCACGTGAACAGCCCTTCTTCAAGAGAAAGCCTGCTCAATGGCTCCTGACATCTAGACATGCTGGGAGAAAGGAAGATGTCCCACTCCTAACTGGGCCTCCAGCCTACAAAACCCACGTGAACAGCCCTTCTTCAAGAGAAAGCCTGCTCAATGGCTCCTGACATCTAGACATGCTGGGAGAAAGGAAGATGTCCCACTCCTAACTGGGCCTCCAGCCTACAAAACCCACGTGAACAGCCCTTCTTCAAGAGAAAGCCTGCTCAATGGCTCCTGACATCTAGACATGCTGGGAGAAAGGAAGATGTCCCACTCCTAACTGGGCCTCCAGCATACAAAACCCACGTGAACAGCCCTTCTTCAAGAGAAAGCCTGCTCAATGGCTCCTGACATCTAGACATGCTGGGAGAAAGAAAGATGTCCCACTCCTAACTGGGCCTCCAGCCTACAAAACCCACGTGAACAGCCCTTCTTCAAGAGAAAGCCTGCTCAATGGCTCCTGACATCTAGACATGCTGGGAGAAAGAAAGATGTCCCACTCCTAACTGGGCCTCCAGCATACAAAACCCACGTGAACAGCCCTTCTTCAAGAGAAAGCCTGCTCAATGGCTCCTGACATCTAGACATGCTGGGAGAAAGGAAGATGTCCCACTCCTAACTGGGCCTCCAGCTTACAAAACCCACGTGAACAGCCCTTCTTCAAGAGAAAGCCTGCTCAATGGCTCCTGACATCTAGACATGCTGGGAGAAAGGAAGATGTCCCACTCCTAACTGGGCCTCCAGCCTACAAAACCCACGTGAACAGCCCTTCTTCAAGAGAAAGCCTGCTCAATGGCTCCTGACATCTACACATGCTGTGAGAAAGGAAGATGACCCACTCCTAACTGGGCCTCCAGCATACAAAACCCACATGAACAGCCCTTCTTCAAGAGAAAGCCTGCTCAATGGCTCCTGACATCTAGACATGCTGGGAGAAAGGAAGATGTCCCACTCCTAACTGGGCCTCCAGCCTACAAAACCCACGTGAACAGCCCTTCTTCAAGAGAAAGCCTGCTCAATGGCTCCTGACATCTAGACATGCTGGGAGAAAGGAAGATGTCCCACTCCTAACTGGGCCTCCAGCCTACAAAACCCACGTGAACAGCCCTTCTTCAAGAGAAAGCCTGCTCAATGGCTCCTGACATCTAGACATGCTGGGAGAAAGGAAGATGTCCCACTCCTAACTGGGCCTCCAGCATACAAAACCCACGTGAACAGCCCTTCTTCAAGAGAAAGCCTGCTCAATGGCTCCTGACATCTAGACATGCTGGGAGAAAGGAAGATGTCCCACTCCTAACTGGGCCTCCAGCCTACAAAACCCACGTGAACAGCCCTTCTTCAAGAGAAAGCCTGCTCAATGGCTCCTGACATCTAGACATGCTGGGAGAAAGGAAGATGTCCCACTCCTAACTGGGCCTCCAGCATACAAAACCCACGTGAACAGCCCTTCTTCAAGAGAAAGCCTGCTCAATGGCTCCTGACATCTAGACATGCTGGGAGAAAGGAAGATGCCCCACTCCTAACTGGGCCTCCAGCCTACAAAACCCACGTGAACAGCCCTTCTTCAAGAGAAAGCCTGCTCAATGGCTCCTGACATCTAGACATGCTGGGAGAAAGGAAGATGTCCCACTCCTAACTGGGCCTCCAGCATACAAAACCCACCTGAACAGCCCTTCTTCAAGAGAAAGCCTGCTCAAGGCTCCTGACATCTAGACATGCTGGGAGAAAGGAAGATGTCCCACTCCTAACTGGGCCTCCAGCATACAAAACCCACGTGAACAGCCCTTCTTCAAGAGAAAGCCTGCTCAATGGCTCCTGACATCTAGACATGCTGGGAGAAAGGAAGATGTCCCACTCCTAACTGGGCCTCCAGCATACAAAACCCAAGTGAACAGCCCTTCTTCACGAGAAAGCCTGCTCAATGGCTCCTGACATCTAGACATGCTGGGAGAAAGGAAGATGTCCCACTCCTAACTGGGCCTCCAGCATACAAAACCCACGTGAACAGCCCATCTTCAAGAGAAAGCCTGCTCAATGGATCCTGACATCTAGACATGCTGGGAGAAAGGAAGATGTCCCACTCCTAACTGGGCCTCCAGCATACAAAACCCACGTGAACAGCCCTTCTGCAAGAGAAAGCCTGCTCAATGGCTCCTGACATCTAGACATGCTGGGAGAAAGGAAGATGTCCCACTCCTAACTGGGCCTCCAGCATACAAAACGCACGTGAACAGCCCTTCTTCAAGAGAAAGCCTGCTCAATGGCTCCTGACATCTAGACATGCTGGGAGAAAGGAAGATGTCCCACTCCTAACTGGGCCTCCAGCATACAAAACCCACGTGAACAGCCCTTCTTCAAGAGAATGCCTGCTCAATGGCTCCTGACATCTAGACATGCTGGGAGAAAGGAAGATGTCCCACTCCTAACTGGGCCTCCAGCCTACAAAACCCACGTGAACAGCCCTTCTTCAAGAGAAAGCCTGCTCAATGGCTCCTGACATCTAGACATGCTGGGAGAAAGGAAGATGTCCCACTCCTAACTGGGCCTCCAGCCTACAAACCCACGTGAACAGCCCTTCTTCAAGAGAAAGCCTGCTCAATGGCTCCTGACATCTAGACATGCTGGGAGAAAGGAAGATGTCCCACTCCTAACTGGGCCTCCAGCCTACAAAACCCACGTGAACAGCCCTTCTTCAAGAGAAAGCCTGCTCAATGGCTCCTGACATCTAGACATGCTGGGAGAAAGGAAGATGTCCCACTCCTAACTGGGCCTCCAGCCTACAAAACCCACGTGAACAGCCCTTCTTCAAGAGAAAACCTGCTCAATGGCTCCTGACATCTACACATGCTGGGAGAAAGGAAGATGTCCCACTCCTAACTGGGCCTCCAGCCTACAAAACCCACGTGAACAGCCCTTCTTCAAGAGAAAGCCTGCTCAATGGCTCCTGACATCTAAACACGCTGGGAGAAAGGAAGATGTCCCACTCCTAACTGGGCCTCCAGCCTACAAAACCCACGTGAACAGCCCTTCTTCAAGAGAAAGGGTGCTCAATGGCTCCTGACATCTAGACATGCTGGGAGAAAGGAAGATGTCCCACTCCTAACTGGGCCTCCAGCATACAAAACCCAAGTGAACAGCCCTTCTTCATGAGAAAGCCTGCTCAATGGCTCCTGACATCTAGACATGCTGGGAGAAAGGAAGATGTCCCACTCCTAACTGGGCCTCCAGCCTACAAAACGCACGTGAACAGCCCTTCTTCAAGAGAAAGCCTGCTCAATGGCTCCTGACATCTAGACATGCTGGGAGAAAGGAAGATGTCCCACTCCTAACTGGGCCTCCAGCCTACAAAACCCACGTGAACAGCCCTTCTTCAAGAGAAAGCCTGCTCAATGGCTCCTGACATCTAGACATGCTGGGAGAAAGGAAGATGTCCCACTCCTAACTGGGCCTCCAGCCTACAAAACCCACGTGAACAGCCCTTCTTCAAGAGAAAGCCTGCTCAATGGCTCCTGACATCTAGACATGCTGGGAGAAAGGAAGATGTCCCACTCCTAATTGGGCCTCCAGCATACAAAACCCACGTGAACAGCCCTTCTTCAAGAGAAAGCCTGCTCAATGGCTCCTGACATCTAGACATGCTGGGAGAAAGGAAGATGTCCCACTCCTAACTGGGCCTCCAGCATACAAAACCCACGTGAACAGCCCTTCTTCAAGAGAAAGCCTGCTCAATGGCTCCTGACATCTAGACATGCTGGGAGAAAGGAAGATGTCCCACTCCTAACTGTGCCTACAGCCTACAAAACCCAAGTGAACAGCCCTTCTTCACGAGAAAGCCTGCTCAATGGCTCCTGACATCTAGACATGCTGGGAGAAAGGAAGATGTCCCACTCCTAACTGGGCCTCCAGCATACAAAACCCACGTGAACAGCCCATCTTCAAGAGAAAGCCTGCTCAATGGATCCTGACATCTAGACATGCTGGGAGAAAGGAAGATGTCCCACTCCTAACTGGGACTCCAGCATACAAAACCCACGTGAACAGCCCTTCTGCAAGAGAAAGCCTGCTCAATGGCTCCTGACATCTAGACATGCTGGGAGAAAGGAAGATGTCCCACTCCTAACTGGGACTCCAGCATACAAAACGCACGTGAACAGCCCTTCTTCAAGAGAAAGCCTGCTCAATGGCTCCTGACATCTAGACATGCTGGGAGAAAGGAAGATGCCCCACTCCTACCTGGGCCTCCAGCCTACAAAACCCACGTGAACAGCCCTTCTTCAAGAGAAAGCCTGCTCAATGGCTCCTGACATCTAGACATGCTGGGAGAAAGGAAGATGTCCCACTCCTAACTGGGCCTCCAGCATACAAAACCCACGTGAACAGCCCTTCTTCAAGAGAAAGCCTGCTCAATGGCTCCTGACATCTAGACATGCTGGGAGAAAGGAAGATGTCCCACTCCTAACTGGGCCTCCAGCATACAAAACCCACGTGAACAGCCCTTCTTCAAGAGAAAGCCTGCTCAATGGCTCCTGACATCTAGACATGCTGGGAGAAAGGAAGATGTCCCACTCCTAACTGGGCCTCCAGCCTACAAAACCCACGTGAACAGCTCTTCAAGAGAAAGCCTGCTCAATGGCTCCTGACATCTAGACATGCTGGGAGAAAGGAAGATGTCCCACTCCTAACTGGGCCTCCAGCCTACAAAACCCACGTTAACAGCCCATCTTCAAGAGAAAGCCTGCTCAATGGCTCCTGACATCTAGACATGCTGGGAGAAAGGAAGATGTCCCACTCCTAACTGGGACTCCAGCATACAAAACGCACGTGAACAGCCCTTCTTCAAGAGAAAGCCTGCTCAATGGCTCCTGACATCTAGACATGCTGGGAGAAAGGAAGATGTCCCACTCCTAACTGGGCCTCCAGCATACAAAACCCACGTGAACAGCCCTTCTTCAAGAGAAAGCCTGCTCAATGGCTCCTGACATCTAGACATGCTGGGAGACAGGAAGATGTCCCACTCCTAACTGGGCCTCCAGCATACAAAACCCACGTGAACAGCCCTTCTTCAAGAGAAAGCCTGCTCAATGGCTCCTGACATCTAGACATGCTGGGAGAAAGGAAGATGTCCCACTCCTAACTGGGCCTCCAGCCTACAAAACCCATGTGAACAGCCCTTCTTCAAGAGAAAGCCTGCTCTGGGAACCAGCAGTTAGTGTAATGGCTATGTCGCTGGACTCCCACGTAGTCGACCGTGGTTCGCGTCTCGGACCCGGTGGCTTACAACTCACGCCGGGCGCGTGTGCGTGCGTGCCCAAGATCCCGAGAGGAGAATGGAGGAGAAGGGATTGCGGCGTGACCATCCCCCCTGGGGGGTGATTTCTCGCTTTCTGTCTCTATGTCTCTCTCTATCTGTCTGGCGAGCGCACGCGCCCTATAGCGAAAAAAACCTCTCCAAAAAAAAAAAAAAGAGAAAGCCTGCTCAATGGCTCCTGACATCTAGACATGCTGGGAGAAAGGAAGATGCCCCACTCCTAACTGGGCCTCCAGCATACAAAACCCACGTGAACAGCCCTTCTGCAAGAGAAAGCCTGCTCAATGGCTCCTGACATCTAGACATGCTGGGAGAAAGGAAGATGTCCCACTCCTAACTGGGCCTCCAGCATACAAAACCCACGTGAACAGCCCTTCTTCAAGAGAAAGCCTGCTCAATGGCTCCTGACATCTAGACATGCTGGGAGAAAGGAAGATGTCCCACTCCTAACTGGGCCTCCAGCCTACAAAACCCACGTGAACAGCCCTTCTTCAAGAGAAAGCCTGCTCAATGGCTCCTGACATCTAGACATGCTGGGAGAAAGGAAGATGTCCCACTCCTAACTGGGCCTCCAGCATACAAAACCCACGTGAACAGCCCTTCTTCAAGAGAACGCCTGCTCAATGGCTCCTGACATCTAGACATGCTGGGAGAAAGTATGATGTCCCACTCCTAACTGGGCCTCCAGCCTACAAAACCCACGTGAACAGCCCTTCTTCAAGAGAAAGCCTGCTCAATGGCTCCTGACATCTAGACATGCTGGGAGAAAGGAAGATGTCCCACTCCTAACTGGGCCTCCAGCCTACAAAACCCACGTGAACAGCCCTTCTTCAAGAGAAAGCCTGCTCAATGGCTCCTGACATCTAGACATGCTGGGAGAAAGGAAGATGTCCCACTCCTAACTGGGCCTCCAGCCTACAAAACCCACGTGAACAGCCCTTCTTCAAGAGAAAGCCTGCTCAATGGCTCCTGACATCTAGACATGCTGGGAGAAAGGAAGATGTCCCACTCCTAACTGGGCCTCCAGCCTACAAAACCCACGTGAACAGCCCTTCTTCAAGAGAAAGCCTGCTCAATGGCTCCTGACATCTAGACATGCTGGGAGAAAGAAAGATGTCCCACTCCTAACTGGGCCTCCAGCCTACAAAACCCACGTGAACAGCCCTTCTTCAAGAGAAAGCCTGCTCAATGGCTCCTGACATCTAGACATGCTGGGAGAAAGGAAGATGTCCCACTCCTAACTGGGCCTCCAGCCTACAAAACCCACGTGAACAGCCCTTCTTCAAGAGAAAACCTGCTCAATGGCTCCTGACATCTACACATGCTGGGAGAAAGGAAGATGTCCCACTCCTAACTGGGCCTCCAGCCTACAAAACCCACGTGAACAGCCCTTCTTCAAGAGAAAGCCTGCTCAATGGCTCCTGACATCTAAACACGCTGGGAGAAAGGAAGATGTCCCACTCCTAACTGGGCCTCCAGCCTACAAAACCCACGTGAACAGCCCTTCTTCAAGAGAAAGGGTGCTCAATGGCTCCTGACATCTAGACATGCTGGGAGAAAGGAAGATGTCCCACTCCTAACTGGGCCTCCAGCATACAAAACCCAAGTGAACAGCCCTTCTTCATGAGAAAGCCTGCTCAATGGCTCCTGACATCTAGACATGCTGGGAGAAAGGAAGATGTCCCACTCCTAACTGGGCCTCCAGCCTACAAAACGCACGTGAACAGCCCTTCTTCAAGAGAAAGCCTGCTCAATGGCTCCTGACATCTAGACATGCTGGGAGAAAGGAAGATGTCCCACTCCTAACTGGGCCTCCAGCCTACAAAACCCACGTGAACAGCCCTTCTTCAAGAGAAAGCCTGCTCAATGGCTCCTGACATCTAGACATGCTGGGAGAAAGGAAGATGTCCCACTCCTAACTGGGCCTCCAGCCTACAAAACCCACGTGAACAGCCCTTCTTCAAGAGAAAGGGTGCTCAATGGCTCCTGACATCTAGACATGCTGGGAGAAAGGAAGATGTCCCACTCCTAACTGGGCCTCCAGCATACAAAACCCACGTGAACAGCCCTTCTTCAAGAGAAAGCCTGCTCAATGGCTCCTGACATCTAGACATGCTGGGAGAAAGGAAGATGTCCCACTCCTAACTGGGCCTCCAGCATACAAAACCCACGTGAACAGCCCTTCTTCAAGAGAAAGCCTGCTCAATGGCTCCTGACATCTAGACATGCTGGGAGAAAGGAAGATGTCCCACTCCTAACTGGGCCTCCAGCATACAAAACCCACGTGAACAGCCCTTCTTCAAGAGAAAGCCTGCTCAATGGCTCCTGACATCTAGACATGCTGGGAGAAAGGAAGATGTCCCACTCCTAACTGGGCCTCCAGCCTACAAAACCCACGTGAACAGCTCTTCAAGAGAAAGCCTGCTCAATGGCTCCTGACATCTAGACATGCTGGGAGAAAGGAAGATGTCCCACTCCTAACTGGGCCTCCAGCCTACAAAACCCACGTTAACAGCCCATCTTCAAGAGAAAGCCTGCTCAATGGCTCCTGACATCTAGACATGCTGGGAGAAAGGAAGATGTCCCACTCCTAACTGGGACTCCAGCATACAAAACGCACGTGAACAGCCCTTCTTCAAGAGAAAGCCTGCTCAATGGCTCCTGACATCTAGACATGCTGGGAGAAAGGAAGATGTCCCACTCCTAACTGGGCCTCCAGCATACAAAACCCACGTGAACAGCCCTTCTTCAAGAGAAAGCCTGCTCAATGGCTCCTGACATCTAGACATGCTGGGAGACAGGAAGATGTCCCACTCCTAACTGGGCCTCCAGCATACAAAACCCACGTGAACAGCCCTTCTTCAAGAGAAAGCCTGCTCAATGGCTCCTGACATCTAGACATGCTGGGAGAAAGGAAGATGTCCCACTCCTAACTGGGCCTCCAGCCTACAAATCCCACGTGAACAGCTCTTCAAGAGAAAGCCTGCTCAATGGCTCCTGACATCTAGACATGCTGGGAGAAAGGAAGATGTCCCACTCCTAACTGGGCCTCCAGCCTACAAAACCCACGTTAACAGCCCATCTTCAAGAGAAAGCCTGCTCAATGGCTCCTGACATCTAGACATGCTGGGAGAAAGGAAGATGTCCCACTCCTAACTGGGCCTCCAGCCTACAAAACCCATGTGAACAGCCCTTCTTCAAGAGAAAGCCTGCTCTGGGAACCAGCAGTTAGTGTAATGGCTATGTCGCTGGACTCCCACGTAGTCGACCGTGGTTCGCGTCTCGGACCCGGTGGCTTACAACTCACGCCGGGCGCGTGTGCGTGCGTGCCCAAGATCCCGAGAGGAGAATGGAGGAGAAGGGATTGCGGCGTGACCATCCCCCCTGGGGGGTGATTTCTCGCTTTCTGTCTCTATGTCTCTCTCTATCTGTCTGGCGAGCGCACGCGCCCTATAGCGAAAAAAACCTCTCCAAAAAAAAAAAAAAAGAGAAAGCCTGCTCAATGGCTCCTGACATCTAGACATGCTGGGAGAAAGGAAGATGCCCCACTCCTAACTGGGCCTCCAGCATACAAAACCCACGTGAACAGCCCTTCTGCAAGAGAAAGCCTGCTCAATGGCTCCTGACATCTAGACATGCTGGGAGAAAGGAAGATGTCCCACTCCTAACTGGGCCTCCAGCATACAAAACCCACGTGAACAGCCCTTCTTCAAGAGAAAGCCTGCTCAATGGCTCCTGACATCTAGACATGCTGGGAGAAAGGAAGATGTCCCACTCCTAACTGGGCCTCCAGCATACAAAACCCACGTGAACAGCCCTTCTTCAAGAGAAAGCCTGCTCAATGGCTCCTGACATCTAGACATGCTGGGAGAAAGGAAGATGTCCCACTCCTAACTGGGCCTCCAGCCTACAAAACCCACGTGAACAGCTCTTCAAGAGAAAGCCTGCTCAATGGCTCCTGACATCTAGACATGCTGGGAGAAAGGAAGATGTCCCACTCCTAACTGGGCCTCCAGCCTACAAAACCCACGTTAACAGCCCATCTTCAAGAGAAAGCCTGCTCAATGGCTCCTGACATCTAGACATGCTGGGAGAAAGGAAGATGTCCCACTCCTAACTGGGACTCCAGCATACAAAACGCACGTGAACAGCCCTTCTTCAAGAGAAAGCCTGCTCAATGGCTCCTGACATCTAGACATGCTGGGAGAAAGGAAGATGTCCCACTCCTAACTGGGCCTCCAGCATACAAAACCCACGTGAACAGCCCTTCTTCAAGAGAAAGCCTGCTCAATGGCTCCTGACATCTAGACATGCTGGGAGACAGGAAGATGTCCCACTCCTAACTGGGCCTCCAGCATACAAAACCCACGTGAACAGCCCTTCTTCAAGAGAAAGCCTGCTCAATGGCTCCTGACATCTAGACATGCTGGGAGAAAGGAAGATGTCCCACTCCTAACTGGGCCTCCAGCCTACAAAACCCATGTGAACAGCCCTTCTTCAAGAGAAAGCCTGCTCTGGGAACCAGCAGTTAGTGTAATGGCTATGTCGCTGGACTCCCACGTAGTCGACCGTGGTTCGCGTCTCGGACCCGGTGGCTTACAACTCACGCCGGGCGCGTGTGCGTGCGTGCCCAAGATCCCGAGAGGAGAATGGAGGAGAAGGGATTGCGGCGTGACCATCCCCCCTGGGGGGTGATTTCTCGCTTTCTGTCTCTATGTCTCTCTCTATCTGTCTGGCGAGCGCACGCGCCCTATAGCGAAAAAAACCTCTCCAAAAAAAAAAAAAAAAAAAAAAAAAGAGAAAGCCTGCTCAATGGCTCCTGACATCTAGACATGCTGGGAGAAAGGAAGATGCCCCACTCCTAACTGGGCCTCCAGCATACAAAACCCACGTGAACAGCCCTTCTTCAAGAGAAAGCCTGCTCAATGGCTCCTGACATCTAGACATGCTGGGAGAAAGGAAGATGTCCCACTCCTAACTGGGCCTCCAGCATACAAAACCCACGTGAACAGCCCTTCTTCAAGAGAAAGCCTGCTCAATGGCTCCTGACATCTAGACATGCTGGGAGAAAGGAAGATGTCCCACTCCTAACTGGGCCTCCAGCCTACAATACCCACGTGAACAGCCCTTCTTCAAGAGAAAGACTGCTCAATGGCTCCTGACATCTAGACATGCTGGGAGAAAGGAAGATGTCCCACTCCTAACTGGGCCTCCAGCATACAAAACCCACGTGAACAGCCCTTCTTCAAGAGAACGCCTGCTCAATGGCTCCTGACATCTAGACATGCTGGGAGAAAGTATGATGTCCCAATCATAACTGGGCCTCCAGCCTACAAAACCCACGTGAACAGCCCTTCTTCAAGAGAAAGCCTGCTCAATGGCTCCTGACATCTAGACATGCTGGGAGAAAGGAAGATGTCCCACTCCTAACTGGGCCTCCAACCTACAAAACCCACGTGAACAGCCCTTCTTCAAGAGAAAGCCTGCTCAATGGCTCCTGACATCTAGACATGCTGGGAGAAAGGAAGATGTCCCACTCCTAACTGGGCCTCCAGCCTACAAAACCCACGTGAACAGCCCTTCTTCAAGAGAAAGCCTGCTCAATGGCTCCTGACATCTAGACATGCTGGGAGAAAGGAAGATGTCCCACTCCTAACTGGGCCTCCAGCCTACAAAACCCACGTGAACAGCCCTTCTTCAAGAGAAAGCCTGCTCAATGGCTCCTGACATCTAGACATGCTGGGAGAAAGAAAGATGTCCCACTCCTAACTGGGCCTCCAGCCTACAAAACCCACGTGAACAGCCCTTCTTCAAGAGAAAGCCTGCTCAATGGCTCCTGACATCTAGACATGCTGGGAGAAAGAAAGATGTCCCACTCCTAACTGGGCCTCCAGCATACAAAACCCACGTGAACAGCCCTTCTTCAAGAGAAAGCCTGCTCAATGGCTCCTGACATCTAGACATGCTGGGAGAAAGGAAGATGTCCCACTCCTAACTGGGCCTCCAGCTTACAAAACCCACGTGAACAGCCCTTCTTCAAGAGAAAGCCTGCTCAATGGCTCCTGACATCTAGACATGCTGGGAGAAAGGAAGATGTCCCACTCCTAACTGGGCCTCCAGCCTACAAAACCCACGTGAACAGCCCTTCTTCAAGAGAAAGCCTGCTCAATGGCTCCTGACATCTACACATGCTGTGAGAAAGGAAGATATCCCACTCCTAACTGGGCCTCCAGCATACAAAACCCACATGAACAGCCCTTCTTCAAGAGAAAGCCTGCTCAATGGCTCCTGACATCTAGACATGCTGGGAGAAAGGAAGATGTCCCACTCCTAACTGGGCCTCCAGCCTACAAAACCCACGTGAACAGCCCTTCTTCAAGAGAAAGCCTGCTCAATGGCTCCTGACATCTAGACATGCTGGGAGAAAGGAAGATGTCCCACTCCTAACTGGGCCTCCAGCCTACAAAACCCACGTGAACAGCCCTTCTTCAAGAGAAAGCCTGCTCAATGGCTCCTGACATCTACACATGCTGTGAGAAAGGAAGATGTCCCACTCCTAACTGGGCCTCCAGCATACAAAACCCACATGAACAGCCCTTCTTCAAGAGAAAGCCTGCTCAATGGCTCCTGACATCTAGACATGCTGGGAGAAAGGAAGATGTCCCACTCCTAACTGGGCCTCCAGCCTACAAAACGCACGTGAACAGCCCTTCTTCAAGAGAAAGCCTGCTCAATGGCTCCTGACATCTAGACATGCTGGGAGAAAGGAAGATGTCCCACTCCTAACTGGGCCTCCAGCCTACAAAACCCACGTGAACAGCCCTTCTTCAAGAGAAAGCCTGCTCAATGGCTCCTGACATCTAGACATGCTGGGAGAAAGGAAGATGTCCCACTCCTAACTGGGCCTCCAGCCTACAAAACCCACGTGAACAGCCCTTCTTCAAGAGAAAGCCTGCTCAATGGCTCCTGACATCTAGACATGCTGGGAGAAAGGAAGATGTCCCACTCCTAACTGGGCCTCCAGCCTACAAAACCCACGTGAACAGCCCTTCTTCAAGAGAAAGCCTGCTCAATGGCTCCTGACATCTAGACATGCTGGGAGAAAGGAAGATGTCCCACTCCTAACTGGGCCTCCAGCATACAAAACCCACGTGAACAGCCCTTCTTCAAGAGAAAGCCTGCTCAATGGCTCCTGACATCTAGACATGCTGGGAGAAAGGAAGATGCCCCACTCCTAACTGGGCCTCCAGCCTACAAAACCCACGTGAACAGCCCTTCTTCAAGAGAAAGCCTGCTCAATGGCTCCTGACATCTAGACATGCTGGGAGAAAGGAAGATGTCCCACGCCTAACTGGGCCTCCAGCATACAAAACCCACGTGAACAGCCCTTCTTCAAGAGAAAGCCTGCTCAATGGCTCCTGACATCTAGACATGCTGGGAGAAAGGAAGATGTCCCACTCCTAACTGGGCCTCCAGCATACAAAACCCACGTGAACAGCCCTTCTTCAAGAGAAAGCCTGCTCAATGGCTCCTGACATCTAGACATGCTGGGAGAAAGGAAGATGTCCCACTCCTAACTGGGCCTCCAGCCTACAAAACCCAAGTGAACAGCCCTTCTTCACGAGAAAGCCTGCTCAATGGCTCCTGACATCTAAACACGCTGGGAGAAAGGAAGATGTCCCACTCCTAATTGGGCCTCCAGCCTACAAAACCCACGTGAACAGCCCTTCTTCAAGAGAAAGCCTGCTCAATGGCTCCTGACATCTAAACACGCTGGGAGAAAGGAAGATGTCCCACTCCTAACTGGGCCTCCAGCCTACAAAACCCACGTGAACAGCCCTTCTTCAAGAGAAAGCCTGCTCAATGGCTCCTGACATCTAGACATGCTGGGAGAAAGGAAGATGTCCCACTCCTAATTGGGCCTCCAGCATACAAAACCCACGTGAACAGCCCTTCTTCAAGAGAAAGCCTGCTCAATGGCTCCTGACATCTAGACATGCTGGGAGAAAGGAAGATGTCCCACTCCTAACTGGGCCTCCAGCATACAAAACCCACGTGAACAGCCCTTCTTCAAGAGAAAGCCTGCTCAATGGCTCCTGACATCTAGACATGCTGGGAGAAAGGAAGATGTCCCACTCCTAACTGGGCCTCCAGCCTACAAAACCCAAGTGAACAGCCCTTCTTCACGAGAAAGCCTGCTCAATGGCTCCTGACATCTAGACATGCTGGGAGAAAGGAAGATGTCCCACTCCTAACTGGGCCTCCAGCATACAAAACCCACGTGAACAGCCCATCTTCAAGAGAAAGCCTGCTCAATGGATCCTGACATCTAGACATGCTGGGAGAAAGGAAGATGTCCCACTCCTAACTGGGCCTCCAGCATACAAAACCCACGTGAACAGCCCTTCTGCAAGAGAAAGCCTGCTCAATGGCTCCTGACATCTAGACATGCTGGGAGAAAGGAAGATGTCCCACTCCTAACTGGGACTCCAGCATACAAAACGCACGTGAACAGCCCTTCTTCAAGAGAAAGCCTGCTCAATGGCTCCTGACATCTAGACATGCTGGGAGAAAGGAAGATGTCCCACTCCTAACTGGGCCTCCAGCATACAAAACCCACGTGAACAGCCCTTCTTCAAGAGAATGCCTGCTCAATGGCTCCTGACATCTAGACATGCTGGGAGAAAGGAAGATGTCCCACTCCTAACTGGGCCTCCAGCCTACAAAACCCACGTGAACAGCCCTTCTTCAAGAGAAAGGGTGCTCAATGGCTCCTGACATCTAGACATGCTGGGAGAAAGGAAGATGTCCCACTCCTAACTGGGCCTCCAGCCTACAAAACCCACGTGAACAGCCCTTCTTCAAGAGAAAGCCTGCTCAATGGCTCCTGACATCTAGACATGCTGGGAGAAAGGAAGATGTCCCACTCCTAACTGGGCCTCCAGCCTACAAAACCCACGTGAACAGCCCTTCTTCAAGAGAAAGCCTGCTCAATGGCTCCTGACATCTAGACATGCTGGGAGAAAGGAAGATGTCCCACTCCTAACTGGGCCTCCAGCATACAAAACCCACGTGAACAGCCCTTCTTCAAGAGAAAGCCTGCTCAATGGCTCCTGACATCTAAACACGCTGGGAGAAAGGAAGATATCCCACTCCTAACTGGGCCTCCAGCCTACAAAACCCACGTGAACAGCCCTTCTTCAAGAGAAAGGGTGCTCAATGGCTCCTGACATCTAGACATGCTGGGAGAAAGGAAGATGTCCCACTCCTAACTGGGCCTCCAGCATACAAAACCCAAGTGAACAGCCCTTCTTCAAGAGAAAGCCTGCTCAATGGCTCCTGACATCTAGACATGCTGGGAGAAAGGAAGATGTCCCACTCCTAACTGGGCCTCCAGCCTACAAAACCCACGTGAACAGCCCTTCTTCAAGAGAAAGCCTGCTCAATGGCTCCTGACATCTAGACATGCTGGGAGAAAGGAAGATGTCCCACTCCTAACTGGGCCTCCAGCCTACAAAACCCACGTGAACAGCCCTTCTTCAAGAGAAAGCCTGCTCAATGGCTCCGGACATCTAGACATGCTGGGAGAAAGGAAGATGTCCCACTCCTAACTGGGCCTCCAGCCTACAAAACCCACGTGAACAGCCCTTCTTCAAGAGAAAGCCTGCTCAATGGCTCCTGACATCTAGACATGCTGGGAGAAAGGAAGATGTCCCACTCCTAACTGGGCCTCCAGCATACAAAACCCACGTGAACAGCCCTTCTTCAAGAGAAAGCCTGGTCAATGGCTCCTGACATCTAGACATGCTGGGAGAAAGGAAGATGTCCCACTCCTAACTGGGCCTCCAGCCTACAAAACCCACGTGAACAGCCCTTCTTCAAGAGAAAGCCTGCTCAATGGCTCCTGACATCTAGACATGCTGGGAGAAAGGAAGATGTCCCACTCCTAACTGGGCCTCCAGCATACAAAACCCACGTGAACAGCCCTTCTTCAAGAGAAAGCCTGCTCAATGGCTCCTGACATCTAGACATGCTGGGAGAAAGGAAGATGTCCCACTCCTAACTGGGCCTCCAGCCTACAAAACCCACGTGAACAGCCCTTCTTCAAGAGAAAGCCTGCTCAATGGCTCCTGACATCTAGACATGCTGGGAGAAAGGAAGATGTCCCACTCCTAACTGGGCCTCCAGCCTACAAAACCCACGTGAACAGCCCTTCTTCAAGAGAAAGGGTGCTCAATGGCTCCTGACATCTAGACATGCTGGGAGAAAGGAAGATGTCCCACTCCTAACTGGGCCTCCAGCATACAAAACCCACGTGAACAGCCCTTCTTCAAGAGAAAGCCTGCTCAATGGCTCCTGACATCTAGACATGCTGGGAGAAAGGAAGATGTCCCACTCCTAACTGGGCCTCCAGCATACAAAACCCACGTGAACAGCCCTTCTTCAAGAGAAAGCCTGCTCAATGGCTCCTGACATCTAGACATGCTGGGAGAAAGGAAGATGTCCCACTCCTAACTGGGCCTCCAGCATACAAAACCCACGTGAACAGCCCTTCTTCAAGAGAAAGCCTGCTCAATCGCTCCTGACATCTAGACATGCTGGGAGAAAGGAAGATGTCCCACTCCTAACTGGGCCTCCAGCCTACAAATCCCACGTGAACAGCTCTTCAAGAGAAAGCCTGCTCAATGGCTCCTGACATCTAGACATGCTGGGAGAAAGGAAGATGTCCCACTCCTAACTGGGCCTCCAGCCTACAAAACCCACGTTAACAGCCCATCTTCAAGAGAAAGCCTGCTCAATGGCTCCTGACATCTAGACATGCTAGGAGAAAGGAAGATGTCCCACTCCTAACTGGGCCTCCAGCCTACAAAACCCATGTGAACAGCCCTTCTTCAAGAGAAAGCCTGCTCTGGGAACCAGCAGTTAGTGTAATGGCTATGTCGCTGGACTCCCACGTAGTCGACCGTGGTTCGCGTCTCGGACCCGGTGGCTTACAACTCACGCCGGGCGCGTGTGCGTGCGTGCCCAAGATCCCGAGAGGAGAATGGAGGAGAAGGGATTGCGGCGTGACCATCCCCCCTGGGGGGTGATTTCTCGCTTTCTGTCTCTATGTCTCTCTCTATCTGTCTGGCGAGCGCACGCGCCCTATAGCGAAAAAAACCTCTCCAAAAAAAAAAAAAAAAGAGAAAGCCTGCTCAATGGCTCCTGACATCTAGACATGCTGGGAGAAAGGAAGATGCCCCACTCCTAACTGGGCCTCCAGCATACAAAACCCACGTGAACAGCCCTTCTGCAAGAGAAAGCCTGCTCAATGGCTCCTGACATCTAGACATGCTGGGAGAAAGGAAGATGTCCCACTCCTAACTGGGCCTCCAGCATACAAAACCCACGTGAACAGCCCTTCTTCAAGAGAAAGCCTGCTCAATGGCTCCTGACATCTAGACATGCTGGGAGAAAGGAAGATGTCCCACTCCTAACTGGGCCTCCAGCCTACAAAACCCACGTGAACAGCCCTTCTTCAAGAGAAAGCCTGCTCAATGGCTCCTGACATCTAGACATGCTGGGAGAAAGGAAGATGTCCCACTCCTAACTGGGCCTCCAGCATACAAAACCCACGTGAACAGCCCTTCTTCAAGAGAACGCCTGCTCAATGGCTCCTGACATCTAGACATGCTGGGAGAAAGTATGATGTCCCACTCCTAACTGGGCCTCCAGCCTACAAAACCCACGTGAACAGCCCTTCTTCAAGAGAAAGCCTGCTCAATGGCTCCTGACATCTAGACATGCTGGGAGAAAGGAAGATGTCCCACTCCTAACTGGGCCTCCAGCCTACAAAACCCACGTGAACAGCCCTTCTTCAAGAGAAAGCCTGCTCAATGGCTCCTGACATCTAGACATGCTGGGAGAAAGGAAGATGTCCCACTCCTAACTGGGCCTCCAGCCTACAAAACCCACGTGAACAGCCCTTCTTCAAGAGAAAGCCTGCTCAATGGCTCCTGACATCTAGACATGCTGGGAGAAAGGAAGATGTCCCACTCCTAACTGGGCCTCCAGCCTACAAAACCCATGTGAACAGCCCTTCTTCAAGAGAAAGCCTGCTCAATGGCTCCTGACATCTAGACATGCTGGGAGAAAGAAAGATGTCCCACTCCTAACTGGGCCTCCAGCCTACAAAACCCACGTGAACAGCCCTTCTTCAAGAGAAAGCCTGCTCAATGGCTCCTGACATCTAGACATGCTGGGAGAAAGGAAGATGTCCCACTCCTAACTGGGCCTCCAGCATACAAAACCCACGTGAACAGCCCTTCTTCAAGAGAAAACCTGCTCAATGGCTCCTGACATCTACACATGCTGGGAGAAAGGAAGATGTCCCACTCCTAACTGGGCCTCCAGCCTACAAAACCCACGTGAACAGCCCTTCTTCAAGAGAAAGCCTGCTCAATGGCTCCTGACATCTAAACACGCTGGGAGAAAGGAAGATGTCCCACTCCTAACTGGGCCTCCAGCCTACAAAACTCACGTGAACAGCCCTTCTTCAAGAGAAAGGGTGCTCAATGGCTCCTGACATCTAGACATGCTGGGAGAAAGGAAGATGTCCCACTCCTAACTGGGCCTCCAGCATACAAAACCCAAGTGAACAGCCCTTCTTCATGAGAAAGCCTGCTCAATGGCTCCTGACATCTAGACATGCTGGGAGA
The DNA here is from genome assembly GCA_026018925.1 of Tupaia tana. NCBI lineage: Eukaryota > Metazoa > Chordata > Mammalia > Scandentia > Tupaiidae > Tupaia > Tupaia tana. The sequence continues at coordinate 11,905,849 of JAKSZU010000016.1, forward strand.
AAGGAAGATGTCCCACTCCTAACTGGGCCTCCAGCATACAAAACCCACGTGAACAGCCCTTCTTCAAGAGAAAGCCTGCTCAATGGCTCCTGACATCTAGACATGCTGGGAGAAAGGAAGATGTCCCACTCCTAACTGGGCCTCCAGCCTACAAAACCCACGTGAACAGCCCTTCTTCAAGAGAAAGCCTGCTCAATGGCTCCTGACATCTAGACATGCTGGGAGAAAGGAAGATGTCCCACTCCTAACTGGGCCTCCAGCCTACAAAACCCACGTGAACAGCCCTTCTTCAAGAGAAAGGGTGCTCAATGGCTCCTGACATCTAGACATGCTGGGAGAAAGGAAGATGTCCCACTCCTAACTGGGCCTCCAGCATACAAAACCCACGTGAACAGCCCTTCTTCAAGAGAACGCCTGCTCAATGGCTCCTGACATCTAGACATGCTGGGAGAAAGGAAGATGTCCCACTCCTAACTGGGCCTCCAGCATACAAAACCCACGTGAACAGCCCTTCTTCAAGAGAAAGCCTGCTCAATGGCTCCTGACATCTAGACATGCTGGGAGAAAGGAAGATGTCCCACTCCTAACTGGGCCTCCAGCCTACAAAACCCACGTGAACAGCCCTTCTTCAAGAGAAAGCCTGCTCAATGGCTCCTGACATCTAGACATGCTGGGAGAAAGGAAGATGTCCCACTCCTAACTGGGCCTCCAGCCTACAAAACCCACGTGAACAGCTCTTCAAGAGAAAGCCTGCTCAATGGCTCCTGACATCTAGACATGCTGGGAGAAAGGAAGATGTCCCACTCCTAACTGGGCCTCCAGCCTACAAAACCCACGTTAACAGCCCATCTTCAAGAGAAAGCCTGCTCAATGGCTCCTGACATCTAGACATGCTGGGAGAAAGGAAGATGTCCCACTCCTAACTGGGACTCCAGCATACAAAAACGCACGTGAACAGCCCTTCTTCAAGAGAAAGCCTGCTCAATGGCTCCTGACATCTAGACATGCTGGGAGAAAGGAAGATGTCCCACTCCTAACTGGGCCTCCAGCATACAAAACCCACGTGAACAGCCCTTCTTCAAGAGAAAGCCTGCTCAATGGCTCCTGACATCTAGACATGCTGGGAGACAGGAAGATGTCCCACTCCTAACTGGGCCTCCAGCATACAAAACCCACGTGAACAGCCCTTCTTCAAGAGAAAGCCTGCTCAATGGCTCCTGACATCTAGACATGCTGGGAGAAAGGAAGATGTCCCACTCCTAACTGGGCCTCCAGCCTACAAAACCCAAGTGAACAGCCCTTCTTCACGAGAAAGCCTGCTTAATGGCTCCTGACATCTAGACATGCTGGGAGAAAGGAAGATGTCCCACTCCTAACTGGGCCTCCAGCATACAAAACACACGTGAACAGCCCATCTTCAAGAGAAAGCCTGCTCAATGGATCCTGACATCTAGACATGCTGGGAGAAAGGAAGATGTCCCACTCCTAACTGGGACTCCAGCATACAAAACCCACGTGAACAGCCCTTCTGCAAGAGAAAGCCTGCTCAATGGCTCCTGACATCTAGACATGCTGGGAGAAAGGAAGATGTCCCACTCCTAACTGGGACTCCAGCATACAAAACGCACGTGAACAGCCCTTCTTCAAGAGAAAGCCTGCTCAATGGCTCCTGACATCTAGACATGCTGGGAGAAAGGAAGATGCCCCACTCCTAACTGGGCCTCCAGCCTACAAAACCCACGTGAACAGCCCTTCTTCAAGAGAAAGCCTGCTCAATGGCTCCTGACATCTAGACATGCTGGGAGAAAGGAAGATGTCCCACTCCTAACTGGGCCTCCAGCATACAAAACCCACGTGAACAGCCCTTCTTCAAGAGAAAGCCTGCTCAATGGCTCCTGACATCTAGACATGCTGGGAGAAAGGAAGATGTCCCACTCCTAACTGGGCCTCCAGCATACAAAAACCCACGTGAACAGCCCTTCTTCAAGAGAAAGCCTGCTCAATGGCTCCTGACATCTAGACATGCTGGGAGAAAGGAAGATGTCCCACTCCTAACTGGGCCTCCAGCCTACAAAACCCACGTGAACAGCCCTTCTTCACGAGAAAGCCTGCTCAATGGCTCCTGACATCTAGACATGCTGGGAGAAAGGAAGATGTCCCACTCCTAACTGGGCCTCCAGCATACAAAACCCACGTGAACAGCCCATCTTCAAGAGAAAGCCTGCTCAATGGATCCTGACATCTAGACATGCTGGGAGAAAGGAAGATGTCCCACTCCTAACTGGGCCTCCAGCATACAAAACCCACGTGAACAGCCCTTCTGCAAGAGAAAGCCTGCTCAATGGCTCCTGACATCTAGACATGCTGGGAGAAAGGAAGATGTCCCACTCCTAACTGGGACTCCAGCATACAAAACGCACGTGAACAGCCCTTCTTCAAGAGAAAGCCTGCTCAATGGCTCCTGACATCTAGACATGCTGGGAGAAAGGAAGATGTCCCACTCCTAACTGGGCCTCCAGCATACAAAACCCACGTGAACAGCCCTTCTTCAAGAGAATGCCTGCTCAATGGCTCCTGACATCTAGACATGCTGGGAGAAAGGAAGATGTCCCACTCCTAATTGGGCCTCCAGCCTACAAAACCCACGTGAACAGCCCTTCTTCAAGAGAAAGCCTGCTCAATGGCTCCTGACATCTAGACATGCTGGGAGAAAGGAAGATGTCCCACTCCTAACTGGGCCTCCAGCCTACAAAACCCACGTGAACAGCCCTTCTTCAAGAGAAAACCTGCTCAATGGCTCCTGACATCTACACATGCTGGGAGAAAGGAAGATGTCCCACTCCTAACTGGGCCTCCAGCCTACAAAACGCACGTGAACAGCCCTTCTTCAAGAGAAAGCCTGCTCAATGGCTCCCTGACATCTAAACACGCTGGGAGAAAGGAAGATGTCCCACTCCTAACTGGGCCTCCAGCCTACAAAACCCACGTGAACAGCCCTTCTTCAAGAGAAAGGGTGCTCAATGGCTCCTGACATCTAGACATGCTGGAAGAAAGGAAGATGTCCCACTCCTAACTGGGCCTCCAGCATACAAAACCCAAGTGAACAGCCCTTCTTCATGAGAAAGCCTGCTCAATGGCTCCTGACATCTAGACATGCTGGGAGAAAGGAAGATGTCCCACTCCTAACTGGGGCCTCCAGCCTACAAAACTCACGTGAACAGCCCTTCTTCAAGAGAAAGCCTGCTCAATGGCTCCTGACATCTAGACATGCTGGGAGAAAGGAAGATGTCCCACTCCTAACTGGGCCTCCAGCCTACAAAACCCACGTGAACAGCCCTTCTTCAAGAGAAAGCCTGCTCAATGGCTCCTGACATCTAGACATGCTGGGAGAAAGGAAGATGTCCCACTCCTAACTGGGCCTCCAGCCTACAAAACCCACGTGAACAGCCCTTCTTCAAGAGAAAGCCTGCTCAATGGCTCCTGACATCTAGACATGCTGGGAGAAAGGAAGATGTCCCACTCCTAATTGGGCCTCCAGCATACAAAACCCACGTGAACAGCCCTTCTTCAAGAGAAAGCCTGCTCAATGGCTCCTGACATCTAGACATGCTGGGAGAAAGGAAGATGTCCCACTCCTAACTGGGCCTCCAGCATACAAAACCCACGTGAACAGCCCTTCTTCAAGAGAAAGCCTGCTCAATGGCTCCTGACATCTAGACATGCTGGGAGAAAGGAAGATGTCCCACTCCTAACTGGGCCTCCAGCCTACAAAACCCAAGTGAACAGCCCTTCTTCACGAGAAAGCCTGCTTAATGGCTCCTGACATCTAGACATGCTGGGAGAAAGGAAGATGCCCCACTCCTAACTGGGCCTCCAGCCTACAAAACCCACGTGAACAGCCCTTCTTCAAGAGAAAGCCTGCTCAATGGCTCCTGACATCTAGACATGCTGGGAGAAAGGAAGATGTCCCACTCCTAACTGGGCCTCCAGCATACAAAACCCACGTGAACAGCCCTTCTTCAAGAGAAAGCCTGCTCAATGGCTCCTGACATCTAGACATGCTGGGAGAAAGGAAGATGTCCCACTCCTAACTGGGCCTCCAGCATACAAAACCCACGTGAACAGCCCTTCTTCAAGAGAAAGCCTGCTCAATGGCTCCTGACATCTAGACATGCTGGGAGAAAGGAAGATGTCCCACTCCTAACTGGGCCTCCAGCCTACAAAACCCACGTGAACAGCCCTTCTTCACGAGAAAGCCTGCTCAATGGCTCCTGACATCTAGACATGCTGGGAGAAAGGAAGATGTCCCACTCCTAACTGGGCCTCCAGCATACAAAACCCACGTGAACAGCCCATCTTCAAGAGAAAGCCTGCTCAATGGATCCTGACATCTAGACATGCTGGGAGAAAGGAAGATGTCCCACTCCTAACTGGGCCTCCAGCATACAAAACCCACGTGAACAGCCCTTCTGCAAGAGAAAGCCTGCTCAATGGCTCCTGACATCTAGACATGCTGGGAGAAAGGAAGATGTCCCACTCCTAACTGGGACTCCAGCATACAAAACGCACGTGAACAGCCCTTCTTCAAGAGAAAGCCTGCTCAATGGCTCCTGACATCTAGACATGCTGGGAGAAAGGAAGATGTCCCACTCCTAACTGGGCCTCCAGCATACAAAACCCACGTGAACAGCCCTTCTTCAAGAGAATGCCTGCTCAATGGCTCCTGACATCTAGACATGCTGGGAGAAAGGAAGATGTCCCACTCCTAACTGGGCCTCCAGCCTACAAAACCCACGTGAACAGCCCTTCTTCAAGAGAAAGCCTGCTCAATGGCTCCTGACATCTAGACATGCTGGGAGAAAGGAAGATGTCCCACTCCTAACTGGGCCTCCAGCCTACAAAACCCACGTGAACAGCCCTTCTTCAAGAGAAAGCCTGCTCAATGGCTCCTGACATCTAGACATGCTGGGAGAAAGGAAGATGTCCCACTCCTAACTGGGCCTCCAGCATACAAAACCCACGTGAACAGCCCTTCTTCAAGAGAAAGCCTGGTCAATGGCTCCTGACATCTAGACATGCTGGGAGAAAGGAAGATGTCCCACTCCTAACTGGGCCTCCAGCCTACAAAACCCACGTGAACAGCCCTTCTTCAAGAGAAAGCCTGCTCAATGGCTCCTGACATCTAGACATGCTGGGAGAAAGGAAGATGTCCCACTCCTAACTGGGCCTCCAGCATACAAAACCCACGTGAACAGCCCTTCTTCAAGAGAAAGCCTGCTCAATGGCTCCTGACATCTAGACATGCTGGGAGAAAGGAAGATGTCCCACTCCTAACTGGGCCTCCAGCCTACAAAACCCACGTGAACAGCCCTTCTTCAAGAGAAAGCCTGCTCAATGGCTCCTGACATCTAGACATGCTGGGAGAAAGGAAGATGTCCCACTCCTAACTGGGCCTCCAGCCTACAAATCCCACGTGAACAGCCCTTGTTCAAGAGAAAGGGTGCTCAATGGCTCCTGACATCTAGACATGCTGGGAGAAAGGAAGATGTCCCACTCCTAACTGGGCCTCCAGCATACAAAACCCACGTGAACAGCCCTTCTTCAAGAGAAAGCCTGCTCAATGGCTCCTGACATCTAGACATGCTGGGAGAAAGGAAGATGTCCCACTCCTAACTGGGCCTCCAGCATACAAAACCCACGTGAACAGCCCTTCTTCAAGAGAAAGCCTGCTCAATGGCTCCTGACATCTAGACATGCTGGGAGAAAGGAAGATGTCCCACTCCTAACTGGGCCTCCAGCATACAAAACCCACGTGAACAGCCCTTCTTCAAGAGAAAGCCTGCTCAATGGCTCCTGACATCTAGACATGCTGGGAGAAAGGAAGATGTCCCACTCCTAACTGGGCCTCCAGCCTACAAATCCCACGTGAACAGCTCTTCAAGAGAAAGCCTGCTCAATGGCTCCTGACATCTAGACATGCTGGGAGAAAGGAAGATGTCCCACTCCTAACTGGGCCTCCAGCCTACAAAACCCACGTTAACAGCCCATCTTCAAGAGAAAGCCTGCTCAATGGCTCCTGACATCTAGACATGCTGGGAGAAAGGAAGATGTCCCACTCCTAACTGGGACTCCAGCATACAAAACGCACGTGAACAGCCCTTCTTCAAGAGAAAGCCTGCTCAATGGCTCCTGACATCTAGACATGCTGGGAGAAAGGAAGATGTCCCACTCCTAACTGGGCCTCCAGCATACAAAACCCACGTGAACAGCCCTTCTTCAAGAGAAAGCCTGCTCAATGGCTCCTGACATCTAGACATGCTGGGAGACAGGAAGATGTCCCACTCCTAACTGGGCCTCCAGCATACAAAACCCACGTGAACAGCCCTTCTTCAAGAGAAAGCCTGCTCAATGGCTCCTGACATCTAGACATGCTGGGAGAAAGGAAGATGTCCCACTCCTAACTGGGCCTCCAGCCTACAAAACCCATGTGAACAGCCCTTCTTCAAGAGAAAGCCTGCTCTGGGAACCAGCAGTTAGTGTAATGGCTATGTCGCTGGACTCCCACGTAGTCGACCGTGGTTCGCGTCTCGGACCCGGTGGCTTACAACTCACGCCGGGCGCGTGTGCGTGCGTGCCCAAGATCCCGAGAGGAGAATGGAGGAGAAGGGATTGCGGCGTGACCATCCCCCCTGGGGGGTGATTTCTCGCTTTCTGTCTCTATGTCTCTCTCTATCTGTCTGGCGAGCGCACGCGCCCTATAGCGAAAAAAACCTCTCCAAAAAAAAAAAAAAGAGAAAGCCTGCTCAATGGCTCCTGACATCTAGACATGCTGGGAGAAAGGAAGATGCCCCACTCCTAACTGGGCCTCCAGCATACAAAACCCACGTGAACAGCCCTTCTGCAAGAGAAAGCCTACTCAATGGCTCCTGACATCTAGACATGCTGGGAGAAAGGAAGATGTCCCACTCCTAACTGGGCCTCCAGCATACAAAACCCACGTGAACAGCCCTTCTTCAAGAGAAAGCCTGCTCAATGGCTCCTGACATCTAGACATGCTGGGAGAAAGGAAGATGTCCCACTCCTAACTGGGCCTCCAGCCTACAAAACCCACGTGAACAGCCCTTCTTCAAGAGAAAGCCTGCTCAATGGCTCCTGACATCTAGACATGCTGGGAGAAAGGAAGATGTCCCACTCCTAACTGGGCCTCCAGCATACAAAACCCACGTGAACAGCCCTTCTTCAAGAGAACGCCTGCTCAATGGCTCCTGACATCTAGACATGCTGGGAGAAAGTATGATGTCCCACTCCTAACTGGGCCTCCAGCCTACAAAACCCACGTGAACAGCCCTTCTTCAAGAGAAAGCCTGCTCAATGGCTCCTGACATCTAGACATGCTGGGAGAAAGGAAGATGTCCCACTCCTAACTGGGCCTCCAGCCTACAAAACCCACGTGAACAGCCCTTCTTCAAGAGAAAGCCTGCTCAATGGCTCCTGACATCTAGACATGCTGGGAGAAAGGAAGATGTCCCACTCCTAACTGGGCCTCCAGCCTACAAAACCCAGGTGAACAGCCATTCTTCAAGAGAAAGCCTGCTCAATGGCTCCTGACATCTAGACATGCTGGGAGAAAGGAAGATGTCCCACTCCTAACTGGGCCTCCAGCCTACAAAACCCATGTGAACAGCCCTTCTTCAAGAGAAAGCCTGCTCAATGGCTCCTGACATCTAGACATGCTGGGAGAAAGAAAGATGTCCCACTCCTAACTGGGCCTCCAGCCTACAAAACCCACGTGAACAGCCCTTCTTCAAGAGAAAGCCTGCTCAATGGCTCCTGACATCTAGACATGCTGGGAGAAAGGAAGATGTCCCACTCCTAACTGGGCCTCCAGCCTACAAAACCCACGTGAACAGCCCTTCTTCAAGAGAAAACCTGCTCAATGGCTCCTGACATCTACACATGCTGGGAGAAAGGAAGATGTCCCACTCCTAACTGGGCCTCCAGCCTACAAAACCCACGTGAACAGCCCTTCTTCAAGAGAAAGCCTGCTCAATGGCTCCTGACATCTAAACACGCTGGGAGAAAGGAAGATGTCCCACTCCTAACTGGGCCTCCAGCCTACAAAACTCACGTGAACAGCCCTTCTTCAAGAGAAAGGGTGCTCAATGGCTCCTGACATCTAGACATGCTGGGAGAAAGGAAGATGTCCCACTCCTAACTGGGCCTCCAGCATACAAAACCCAAGTGAACAGCCCTTCTTCATGAGAAAGCCTGCTCAATGGCTCCTGACATCTAGACATGCTGGGAGAAAGGAAGATGTCCCACTCCTAACTGGGCCTCCAGCATACAAAACCCACGTGAACAGCCCTTCTTCAAGAGAAAGCCTGCTCAATGGCTCCTGACATCTAGACATGCTGGGAGAAAGGAAGATGTCCCACTCCTAACTGGGCCTCCAGCCTACAAAACCCACGTGAACAGCCCTTCTTCAAGAGAAAGCCTGCTCAATGGCTCCTGACATCTAGACATGCTGGGAGAAAGGAAGATGTCCCACTCCTAACTGGGCCTCCAGCCTACAAAACCCACGTGAACAGCCCTTCTTCAAGAGAAAGGGTGCTCAATGGCTCCTGACATCTAGACATGCTGGGAGAAAGGAAGATGTCCCACTCCTAACTGGGCCTCCAGCATACAAAACCCACGTGAACAGCCCTTCTTCAAGAGAAAGCCTGCTCAATGGCTCCTGACATCTAGACATGCTGGGAGAAAGGAAGATGTCCCACTCCTAACTGGGCCTCCAGCATACAAAACCCACGTGAACAGCCCTTCTTCAAGAGAAAGCCTGCTCAATGGCTCCTGACATCTAGACATGCTGGGAGAAAGGAAGATGTCCCACTCCTAACTGGGCCTCCAGCCTACAAAACCCACGTGAACAGCCCTTCTTCAAGAGAAAGCCTGCTCAATGGCTCCTGACATCTAGACATGCTGGGAGAAAGGAAGATGTCCCACTCCTAACTGGGCCTCCAGCCTAAAAAACCCACGTGAACAGCTCTTCAAGAGAAAGCCTGCTCAATGGCTCCTGACATCTAGACATGCTGGGAGAAAGGAAGATGTCCCACTCCTAACTGGGCCTCCAGCCTACAAAACCCACGTTAACAGCCCATCTTCAAGAGAAAGCCTGCTCAATGGCTCCTGACATCTAGACATGCTGGGAGAAAGGAAGATGTCCCACTCCTAACTGGGACTCCAGCATACAAAACGCACGTGAACAGCCCTTCTTCAAGAGAAAGCCTGCTCAATGGCTCCTGACATCTAGACATGCTGGGAGAAAGGAAGATGTCCCACTCCTAACTGGGCCTCCAGCATACAAAACCCACGTGAACAGCCCTTCTTCAAGAGAAAGCCTGCTCAATGGCTCCTGACATCTAGACATGCTGGGAGACAGGAAGATGTCCCACTCCTAACTGGGCCTCCAGCATACAAAACCCACGTGAACAGCCCTTCTTCAAGAGAAAGCCTGCTCAATGGCTCCTGACATCTAGACATGCTGGGAGAAAGGAAGATGTCCCACTCCTAACTGGGCCTCCAGCCTACAAAACCCATGTGAACAGCCCTTCTTCAAGAGAAAGCCTGCTCTGGGAACCAGCAGTTAGTGTAATGGCTATGTCGCTGGACTCCCACGTAGTCGACCGTGGTTCGCGTCTCGGACCCGGTGGCTTACAACTCACGCTGGGCGCGTGTGCGTGCGTGCCCAAGATCCCGAGAGGAGAATGGAGGAGAAGGGATTGCGGCGTGACCATCCCCCCTGGGGGGTGATTTCTCGCTTTCTGTCTCTATGTCTCTCTCTATCTGTCTGGCGAGCGCACGCGCCCTATAGCGAAAAAAACCTCTCCAAAAAAAAAAAAAAGAGAAAGCCTGCTCAATGGCTCCTGACATCTAGACATGCTGGGAGAAAGGAAGATGCCCCACTCCTAACTGGGCCTCCAGGATACAAAACCCACGTGAACAGCCCTTCTTCAAGAGAAAGCCTGCTCAATGGCTCCTGACATCTAGACATGCTGGGAGAAAGGAAGATGTCCCACTCCTAACTGGGCCTCCAGCATACAAAACCCACGTGAACAGCCCTTCTTCAAGAGAAAGCCTGCTCAATGGCTCCTGACATCTAGACATGCTGGGAGAAAGGAAGATGTCCCACTCCTAACTGGGCCTCCAGCCTACAAAACCCACGTGAACAGCCCTTCTTCAAGAGAAAGCCTGCTCAATGGCTCCTGACATCTAGACATGCTGGGAGAAAGGAAGATGTCCCACTCCTAACTGGGCCTCCAGCCTACAAAACCCACGTGAACAGCCCTTCTTCAAGAGAAAGCCTGCTCAATGGCTCCTGACATCTAGACATGCTGGGAGAAAGAAAGATGTCCCATCCTAACTGGGCCTCCAGCATACAAAACCCACGTGAACAGCCCTTCTTCAAGAGAAAGCCTGCTCAATGGCTCCTGACATCTAGACATGCTGGGAGAAAGGAAGATGTCCCACTCCTAACTGGGCCTCCAGCCTACAAAACCCACGTGAACAGCCCTTCTTCAAGAGAAAGCCTGCTCAATGGCTCCTGACATCTAGACATGCTGGGAGAAAGGAAGATGTCCCACTCCTAACTGGGCCTCCAGCCTACAAAACCCACGTGAACAGCCCTTCTTCAAGAGAAAGCCTGCTCAATGGCTCCTGACATCTAGACATGCTGGGAGAAAGGAAGATGTCCCATTCCTAACTGGGCCTCCAGCCTACAAAACCCACGTGAACAGCCCTTCTTCAAGAGAAAGCCTGCTCAATGGCTCCTGACATCTAGACATGCTGGGAGAAAGGAAGATGTCCCACTCCTAACTGGGCCTCCAGCCTACAAAACCCACGTGAACAGCCCTTCTTCAAGAGAAAGCCTGCTCAATGGCTCCTGACATCTAGACATGCTGGGAGAAAGGAAGATGTCCCACTCCTAACTGGGCCTCCAGCATACAAAACCCACGTGAACAGCCCTTCTTCAAGAGAAAGCCTGGTCAATGGCTCCTGACATCTAGACATGCTGGGAGAAAGGAAGATGTCCCACTCCTAACTGGGCCTCCAGCCTACAAAACCCACGTGAACAGCCCTTCTTCAAGAGAAAGCCTGCTCAATGGCTCCTGACATCTAGACATGCTGGGAGAAAGGAAGATGTCCCACTCCTAACTGGGCCTCCAGCATACAAAACCCACGTGAACAGCCCTTCTTCAAGAGAAAGCCTGCTCAATGGCTCCTGACATCTAGACATGCTGGGAGAAAGGAAGATGTCCCACTCCTAACTGGGCCTCCAGCCTACAAAACCCACGTGAACAGCCCTTCTTCAAGAGAAAGCCTGCTCAATGGCTCCTGACATCTAGACATGCTGGGAGAAAGGAAGATGTCCCACTCCTAACTGGGCCTCCAGCCTACAAAACCCACGTGAACAGCCCTTCTTCAAGAGAAAGGGTGCTCAATGGCTCCTGACATCTAGACATGCTGGGAGAAAGGAAGATGTCCCACTCCTAACTGGGCCTCCAGCATACAAAACCCACGTGAACAGCCCTTCTTCAAGAGAAAGCCTGCTCAATGGCTCCTGACATCTAGACATGCTGGGAGAAAGGAAGATGTCCCACTCCTAACTGGGCCTCCAGCATACAAAACCCACGTGAACAGCCCTTCTTCAAGAGAAAGCCTGCTCAATGGCTCCTGACATCTAGACATGCTGGGAGAAAGGAAGATGTCCCACTCCTAACTGGGCCTCCAGCATACAAAACCCACGTGAACAGCCCTTCTTCAAGAGAAAGCCTGCTCAATGGCTCCTGACATCTAGACATGCTGGGAGAAAGGAAGATGTCCCACTCCTAACTGGGCCTCCAGCCTACAAATCCCACGTGAACAGCTCTTCAAGAGAAAGCCTGCTCAATGGCTCCTGACATCTAGACATGCTGGGAGAAAGGAAGATGTCCCACTCCTAACTGGGCCTCCAGCCTACAAAACCCACGTTAACAGCCCATCTTCAAGAGAAAGCCTGCTCAATGGCTCCTGACATCTAGACATGCTGGGAGAAAGGAAGATGTCCCACTCCTAACTGGGACTCCAGCATACAAAACGCACGTGAACAGCCCTTCTTCAAGAGAAAGCCTGCTCAATGGCTCCTGACATCTAGACATGCTGGGAGAAAGGAAGATGTCCCACTCCTAACTGGGCCTCCAGCATACAAAACCCACGTGAACAGCCCTTCTTCAAGAGAAAGCCTGCTCAATGGCTCCTGACATCTAGACATGCTGGGAGACAGGAAGATGTCCCACTCCTAACTGGGCCTCCAGCATACAAAACCCACGTGAACAGCCCTTCTTCAAGAGAAAGCCTGCTCAATGGCTCCTGACATCTAGACATGCTGGGAGAAAGGAAGATGTCCCACTCCTAACTGGGCCTCCAGCCTACAAAACCCATGTGAACAGCCCTTCTTCAAGAGAAAGCCTGCTCTGGGAACCAGCAGTTAGTGTAATGGCTATGTCGCTGGACTCCCACGTAGTCGACCGTGGTTCGCGTCTCGGACCCGGTGGCTTACAACTCACGCCGGGCGCGTGTGCGTGCGTGCCCAAGATCCCGAGAGGAGAATGGAGGAGAAGGGATTGCGGCGTGACCATCCCCCCTGGGGGGTGATTTCTCGCTTTCTGTCTCTATGTCTCTCTCTATCTGTCTGGCGAGCGCACGCGCCCTATAGCGAAAAAAACCTCTCCAAAAAAAAAAAAAAAGAGAAAGCCTGCTCAATGGCTCCTGACATCTAGACATGCTGGGAGAAAGGAAGATGCCCCACTCCTAACTGGGCCTCCAGCATACAAAACCCACGTGAACAGCCCTTCTGCAAGAGAAAGCCTACTCAATGGCTCCTGACATCTAGACATGCTGGGAGAAAGGAAGATGTCCCACTCCTAACTGGGCCTCCAGCATACAAAACCCACGTGAACAGCCCTTCTTCAAGAGAAAGCCTGCTCAATGGCTCCTGACATCTAGACATGCTGGGAGAAAGGAAGATGTCCCACTCCTAACTGGGCCTCCAGCCTACAAAACCCACGTGAACAGCCCTTCTTCAAGAGAAAGCCTGCTCAATGGCTCCTGACATCTAGACATGCTGGGAGAAAGGAAGATGTCCCACTCCTAACTGGGCCTCCAGCATACAAAACCCACGTGAACAGCCCTTCTTCAAGAGAACGCCTGCTCAATGGCTCCTGACATCTAGACATGCTGGGAGAAAGTATGATGTCCCACTCCTAACTGGGCCTCCAGCCTACAAAACCCACGTGAACAGCCCTTCTTCAAGAGAAAGCCTGCTCAATGGCTCCTGACATCTAGACATGCTGGGAGAAAGGAAGATGTCCCACTCCTAACTGGGCCTCCAGCCTACAAAACCCACGTGAACAGCCCTTCTTCAAGAGAAAGCCTGCTCAATGGCTCCTGACATCTAGACATGCTGGGAGAAAGGAAGATGTCCCACTCCTAACTGGGCCTCCAGCCTACAAAACCCAGGTGAACAGCCCTTCTTCAAGAGAAAGCCTGCTCAATGGCTCCTGACATCTAGACATGCTGGGAGAAAGGAAGATGTCCCACACCTAACTGGGCCTCCAGCCTACAAAACCCATGTGAACAGCCCTTCTTCAAGAGAAAGCCTGCTCAATGGCTCCTGACATCTAGACATGCTGGGAGAAAGAAAGATGTCCCACTCCTAACTGGGCCTCCAGCCTACAAAACCCACGTGAACAGCCCTTCTTCAAGAGAAAGCCTGCTCAATGGCTCCTGACATCTAGACATGCTGGGAGAAAGGAAGATGTCCCACTCCTAACTGGGCCTCCAGCCTACAAAACCCACGTGAACAGCCCTTCTTCAAGAGAAAACCTGCTCAATGGCTCCTGACATCTACACATGCTGGGAGAAAGGAAGATGTCCCACTCCTAACTGGGCCTCCAGCCTACAAAACCCACGTGAACAGCCCTTCTTCAAGAGAAAGCCTGCTCAATGGCTCCTGACATCTAAACACGCTGGGAGAAAGGAAGATGTCCCACTCCTAACTGGGCCTCCAGCCTACAAAACTCACGTGAACAGCCCTTCTTCAAGAGAAAGGGTGCTCAATGGCTCCTGACATCTAGACATGCTGGGAGAAAGGAAGATGTCCCACTCCTAACTGGGCCTCCAGCATACAAAACCCAAGTGAACAGCCCTTCTTCATGAGAAAGCCTGCTCAATGGCTCCTGACATCTAGACATGCTGGGAGAAAGGAAGATGTCCCACTCCTAACTGGGCCTCCAGCATACAAAACCCACGTGAACAGCCCTTCTTCAAGAGAAAGCCTGCTCAATGGCTCCTGACATCTAGACATGCTGGGAGAAAGGAAGATGTCCCACTCCTAACTGGGCCTCCAGCCTACAAAACCCACGTGAACAGCCCTTCTTCAAGAGAAAGCCTGCTCAATGGCTCCTGACATCTAGACATGCTGGGAGAAAGGAAGATGTCCCACTCCTAACTGGGCCTCCAGCCTACAAAACCCACGTGAACAGCCCTTCTTCAAGAGAAAGGGTGCTCAATGGCTCCTGACATCTAGACATGCTGGGAGAAAGGAAGATGTCCCACTCCTAACTGGGCCTCCAGCATACAAAACCCACGTGAACAGCCCTTCTTCAAGAGAAAGCCTGCTCAATGGCTCCTGACATCTAGACATGCTGGGAGAAAGGAAGATGTCCCACTCCTAACTGGGCCTCCAGCATACAAAACCCACGTGAACAGCCCTTCTTCAAGAGAAAGCCTGCTCAATGGCTCCTGACATCTAGACATGCTGGGAGAAAGGAAGATGTCCCACTCCTAACTGGGCCTCCAGCCTACAAAACCCACGTGAACAGCCCTTCTTCAAGAGAAAGCCTGCTCAATGGCTCCTGACATCTAGACATGCTGGGAGAAAGGAAGATGTCCCACTCCTAACTGGGCCTCCAGCCTAAAAAACCCACGTGAACAGCTCTTCAAGAGAAAGCCTGCTCAATGGCTCCTGACATCTAGACATGCTGGGAGAAAGGAAGATGTCCCACTCCTAACTGGGCCTCCAGCCTACAAAACCCACGTTAACAGCCCATCTTCAAGAGAAAGCCTGCTCAATGGCTCCTGACATCTAGACATGCTGGGAGAAAGGAAGATGTCCCACTCCTAACTGGGACTCCAGCATACAAAACGCACGTGAACAGCCCTTCTTCAAGAGAAAGCCTGCTCAATGGCTCCTGACATCTAGACATGCTGGGAGAAAGGAAGATGTCCCACTCCTAACTGGGCCTCCAGCATACAAAACCCACGTGAACAGCCCTTCTTCAAGAGAAAGCCTGCTCAATGGCTCCTGACATCTAGACATGCTGGGAGACAGGAAGATGTCCCACTCCTAACTGGGCCTCCAGCATACAAAACCCACGTGAACAGCCCTTCTTCAAGAGAAAGCCTGCTCAATGGCTCCTGACATCTAGACATGCTGGGAGAAAGGAAGATGTCCCACTCCTAACTGGGCCTCCAGCCTACAAAACCCATGTGAACAGCCCTTCTTCAAGAGAAAGCCTGCTCTGGGAACCAGCAGTTAGTGTAATGGCTATGTCGCTGGACTCCCACGTAGTCGACTGTGGTTCGCGTCTCGGACCCGGTGGCTTACAACTCACGCTGGGCGCGTGTGCGTGCGTGCCCAAGATCCCGAGAGGAGAATGGAGGAGAAGGGATTGCGGCGTGACCATCCCCCCTGGGGGGTGATTTCTCGCTTTCTGTCTCTATGTCTCTCTCTATCTGTCTGGCGAGCGCACGCGCCCTATAGCGAAAAAAACCTCTCCAAAAAAAAAAAAAAGAGAAAGCCTGCTCAATGGCTCCTGACATCTAGACATGCTGGGAGAAAGGAAGATGCCCCACTCCTAACTGGGCCTCCAGCATACAAAACCCACGTGAACAGCCCTTCTTCAAGAGAAAGCCTGCTCAATGGCTCCTGACATCTAAACACGCTGGGAGAAAGGAAGATGTCCCACTCCTAACTGGGCCTCCAGCCTACAAAACCCACGTGAACAGCCCTTCTTCAAGAGAAAGGGTGCTCAATGGCTCCTGACATCTAGACATGCTGGGAGAAAGGAAGATGTCCCACTCCTAACTGGGCCTCCAGCATACAAAACCCAAGTGAACAGCCCTTCTTCATGAGAAAGCCTGCTCAATGGCTCCTGACATCTAGACATGCTGGGAGAAAGGAAGATGTCCCACTCCTAACTGGGCCTCCAGCCTACAAAACGCACGTGAACAGCCCTTCTTCAAGAGAAAGCCTGCTCAATGGCTCCTGACATCTAGACATGCTGGGAGAAAGGAAGATGTCCCACTCCTAACTGGGCCTCCAGCCTACAAAACCCACGTGAACAGCCCTTCTTCAAGAGAAAGCCTGCTCAATGGCTCCTGACATCTAGACATGCTGGGAGAAAGGAAGATGTCCCACTCCTAACTGGGCCTCCAGCCTACAAAACCCACGTGAACAGCCCTTCTTCAAGAGAAAGCCTCCTCAATGGCTCCTGACATCTAGACATGCTGGGAGAAAGGAAGATGTCCCACTCCTAATTGGGCCTCCAGCATACAAAACCCACGTGAACAGCCCTTCTTCAAGAGAAAGCCTGCTCAATGGCTCCTGACATCTAGACATGCTGGGAGAAAGGAAGATGTCCCACTCCTAACTGGGCCTCCAGCATACAAAACCCACGTGAACAGCCCTTCTTCAAGAGAAAGCCTGCTCAATGGCTCCTGACATCTAGACATGCTGGGAGAAAGGAAGATGTCCCACTCCTAACTGGGCCTCCAGCCTACAAAACCCAAGTGAACAGCCCTTCTTCACGAGAAAGCCTGCTTAATGGCTCCTGACATCTAGACATGCTGGGAGAAAGGAAGATGTCCCACTCCTAACTGGGCCTCCAGCATACAAAACACACGTGAACAGCCCATCTTCAAGAGAAAGCCTGCTCAATGGATCCTGACATCTAGACATGCTGGGAGAAAGGAAGATGTCCCACTCCTAACTGGGACTCCAGCATACAAAACCCACGTGAACAGCCCTTCTGCAAGAGAAAGCCTGCTCAATGGCTCCTGACATCTAGACATGCTGGGAGAAAGGAAGATGTCCCACTCCTAACTGGGACTCCAGCATACAAAACGCACGTGAACAGCCCTTCTTCAAGAGAAAGCCTGCTCAATGGCTCCTGACATCTAGACATGCTGGGAGAAAGGAAGATGCCCCACTCCTAACTGGGCCTCCAGCCTACAAAACCCACGTGAACAGCCCTTCTTCAAGAGAAAGCCTGCTCAATGGCTCCTGACATCTAGACATGCTGGGAGAAAGGAAGATGTCCCACTCCTAACTGGGCCTCCAGCATACAAAACCCACGTGAACAGCCCTTCTTCAAGAGAAAGCCTGCTCAATGGCTCCTGACATCTAGACATGCTGGGAGAAAGGAAGATGTCCCACTCCTAACTGGGCCTCCAGCATACAAAACCCACGTGAACAGCCCTTCTTCAAGAGAAAGCCTGCTCAATGGCTCCTGACATCTAGACATGCTGGGAGAAAGGAAGATGTCCCACTCCTAACTGGGCCTCCAGCCTACAAAACCCACGTGAACAGCCCTTCTTCAAGAGAAAGCCTGCTCAATGGCTCCTGACATCTAGACATGCTGGGAGAAAGGAAGATGTCCCACTCCTAACTGGGCCTCCAGCATACAAAACCCACGTGAACAGCCCATCTTCAAGAGAAAGCCTGCTCAATGGATCCTGACATCTAAACATGCTGGGAGAAAGGAAGATGTCCCACTCCTAACTGGGCCTCCAGCATACAAAACCCACGTGAACAGCCCTTCTTCAAGAGAAAGCCTGCTCAATGGCTCCTGACATCTAGACATGCTGGGAGAAAGGAAGATGTCCCACTCCTAACTGGGACTCCAGCATACAAAACGCACGTGAACAGCCCTTCTTCAAGAGAAAGCCTGCTCAATGGCTCCTGACATCTAGACATGCTGGGAGAAAGGAAGATGTCCCACTCCTAACTGGGCCTCCAGCATACAAAACCCACGTGAACAGCCCTTCTTCAAGAGAATGCCTGCTCAATGGCTCCTGACATCTAGACATGCTGGGAGAAAGGAAGATGTCCCACTCCTAATTGGGCCTCCAGCCTACAAAACCCACGTGAACAGCCCTTCTTCAAGAGAAAGCCTGCTCAATGGCTCCTGACATCTAGACATGCTGGGAGAAAGGAAGATGTCCCACTCCTAACTGGGCCTCCAGCCTACAAAACCCACGTGAACAGCCCTTCTTCAAGAGAAAACCTGCTCAATGGCTCCTGACATCTACACATGCTGGGAGAAAGGAAGATGTCCAACTCCTAACTGGGCCTCCAGCCTACAAAACCCACGTGAACAGCCCTTCTTCAAGAGAAAGCCTGCTCAATGGCTCCTGACATCTAAACACGCTGGGAGAAAGGAAGATGTCCCACTCCTAACTGGGCCTCCAGCCTACAAAACCCACGTGAACAGCCCTTCTTCAAGAGAAAGGGTGCTCAATGGCTCCTGACATCTAGACATGCTGGGAGAAAGGAAGATGTCCCACTCCTAACTGGGCCTCCAGCATACAAAACCCAAGTGAACAGCCCTTCTTCATGAGAAAGCCTGCTCAATGGCTCCTGACATCTAGACATGCTGGGAGAAAGGAAGATGTCCCACTCCTAACTGGGCCTCCAGCCTACAAAACGCACGTGAACAGCCCTTCTTCAAGAGAAAGCCTGCTCAATGGCTCCTGACATCTAGACATGCTGGGAGAAAGGAAGATGTCCCACTCCTAACTGGGCCTCCAGCCTACAAAACCCACGTGAACAGCCCTTCTTCAAGAGAAAGCCTGCTCAATGGCTCCTGACATCTAGACATGCTGGGAGAAAGGAAGATGTCCCACTCCTAACTGGGCCTCCAGCCTACAAAACCCACGTGAACAGCCCTTCTTCAAGAGAAAGCCTGCTCAATGGCTCCTGACATCTAGACATGCTGGGAGAAAGGAAGATGTCCCACTCCTAATTGGGCCTCCAGCATACAAAACCCACGTGAACAGCCCTTCTTCAAGAGAAAGCCTGCTCAATGGCTCCTGACATCTAGACATGCTGGGAGAAAGGAAGATGTCCCACTCCTAACTGGGCCTCCAGCATACAAAACCCACGTGAACAGCCCTTCTTCAAGAGAAAGCCTGCTCAATGGCTCCTGACATCTAGACATGCTGGGAGAAAGGAAGATGTCCCACTCCTAACTGGGCCTCCAGCCTACAAAACCCAAGTGAACAGCCCTTCTTCACGAGAAAGCCTGCTTAATGGCTCCTGACATCTAGACATGCTGGGAGAAAGGAAGATGTCCCACTCCTAACTGGGCCTCCAGCATACAAAACACACGTGAACAGCCCATCTTCAAGAGAAAGCCTGCTCAATGGATCCTGACATCTAGACATGCTGGGAGAAAGGAAGATGTCCCACTCCTAACTGGGACTCCAGCATACAAAACCCACGTGAACAGCCCTTCTGCAAGAGAAAGCCTGCTCAATGGCTCCTGACATCTAGACATGCTGGGAGAAAGGAAGATGTCCCACTCCTAACTGGGACTCCAGCATACAAAACGCACGTGAACAGCCCTTCTTCAAGAGAAAGCCTGCTCAATGGCTCCTGACATCTAGACATGCTGGGAGAAAGGAAGATGCCCCACTCCTAACTGGGCCTCCAGCCTACAAAACCCACGTGAACAGCCCTTCTTCAAGAGAAAGCCTGCTCAATGGCTCCTGACATCTAGACTTGCTGGGAGAAAGGAAGATGTCCCACTCCTAACTGGGCCTCCAGCATACAAAACCCACGTGAACAGCCCTTCTTCAAGAGAAAGCCTGCTCAATGGCTCCTGACATCTAGACATGCTGGGAGAAAGGAAGATGTCCCACTCCTAACTGGGCCTCCAGCATACAAAACCCACGTGAACAGCCCTTCTTCAAGAGAAAGCCTGCTCAATGGCTCCTGACATCTAGACATGCTGGGAGAAAGGAAGATGTCCCACTCCTAACTGGGCCTCCAGCCTACAAAACCCACGTGAACAGCCCTTCTTCAAGAGAAAGCCTGCTCAATGGCTCCTGACATCTAGACATGCTGGGAGAAAGGAAGATGTCCCACTCCTAACTGGGCCTCCAGCATACAAAACCCACGTGAACAGCCCATCTTCAAGAGAAAGCCTGCTCAATGGCTCCTGACATCTAGACATGCTGGGAGAAAGGAAGATGTCCCACTCCTAACTGGGCCTCCAGCATACAAAACCCACGTGAACAGCCCATCTTCAAGAGAAAGCCTGCTCAATGGATCCTGACATCTAGACATGCTGGGAGAAAGGAAGATGTCCCACTCCTAACTGGGCCTCCAGCATACAAAACCCACGTGAACAGCCCTTCTGCAAGAGAAAGCCTGCTCAATGGCTCCTGACATCTAGACATGCTGGGAGAAAGGAAGATGTCCCACTCCTAACTGGGACTCCAGCATACAAAACGCACGTGAACAGCCCTTCTTCAAGAGAAAGCCTGCTCAATGGCTCCTGACATCTAGACATGCTGGGAGAAAGGAAGATGTCCCACTCCTAACTGGGCCTCCAGCATACAAAACCCACGTGAACAGCCCTTCTTCAAGAGAATGCCTGCTCAATGGCTCCTGACATCTAGACATGCTGGGAGAAAGGAAGATGTCCCACTCCTAATTGGGCCTCAGGCCTACAAAACCCACGTGAACAGCCCTTCTTCAAGAGAAAGCCTGCTCAATGGCTCCTGACATCTAGACATGCTGGGAGAAAGGAAGATGTCCCACTCCTAACTGGGCCTCCAGCCTACAAACCCACGTGAACAGCCCTTCTTCAAGAGAAAGCCTGCTCAATGGCTCCTGACATCTAGACATGCTGGGAGAAAGGAAGATGTCCCACTCCTAACTGGGCCTCCAGCCTACAAAACCCACGTGAACAGCCCTTCTTCAAGAGAAAGCCTGCTCAATGGCTCCTGACATCTAGACATGCTGGGAGAAAGGAAGATGTCCCACTCCTAACTGGGCCTCCAGCCTACAAAACCCACGTGAACAGCCCTTCTTCAAGAGAAAACCTGCTCAATGGCTCCTGACATCTACAGATGCTGGGAGAAAGGAAGATGTCCCACTCCTAACTGGGCCTCCAGCATACAAAACCCACGTGAACAGCCCTTCTTCAAGAGAAAGCCTGCTCAATGGCTCCTGACATCTAAACACGCTGGGAGAAAGGAAGATGTCCCACTCCTAACTGGGCCTCCAGCCTACAAAACCCACGTGAACAGCCCTTCTTCAAGAGAAAGGGTGCTCAATGGCTCCTGACATCTAGACATGCTGGGAGAAAGGAAGATGTCCCACTCCTAACTGGGCCTCCAGCATACAAAACCCAAGTGAACAGCCCTTCTTCATGAGAAAGCCTGCTCAATGGCTCCTGACATCTAGACATGCTGGGAGAAAGGAAGATGTCCCACTCCTAACTGGGCCTCCAGCCTACAAAACGCACGTGAACAGCCCTTCTTCAACAGAAAGCCTGCTCAATGGCTCCTGACATCTAGACATGCTGGGAGAAAGGAAGATGTCCCACTCCTAACTGGGCCTCCAGCCTACAAAACCCACGTGAACAGCCCTTCTTCAAGAGAAAGCCTGCTCAATGGCTCCTGACATCTAGACATGCTGGGAGAAAGGAAGATGTCCCACTCCTAACTGGGCCTCCAGCCTACAAAACCCACGTGAACAGCCCTTCTTCAAGAGAAAGCCTGCTCAATGGCTCCTGACATCTAGACATGCTGGGAGAAAGGAAGATGTCCCACTCCTAATTGGGCCTCCAGCATACAAAACCCACGTGAACAGCCCTTCTTCAAGAGAAAGCCTGCTCAATGGCTCCTGACATCTAGACATGCTGGGAGAAAGGAAGATGTCCCACTCCTAACTGGGCCTCCAGCATACAAAACCCACGTGAACAGCCCTTCTTCAAGAGAAAGCCTGCTCAATGGCTCCTGACATCTAGACATGCTGGGAGAAAGGAAGATGTCCCACTCCTAACTGGGCCTCCAGCCTACAAAACCCAAGTGAACAGCCCTTCTTCACGAGAAAGCCTGCTCAATGGCTCCTGACATCTAGACATGCTGGGAGAAAGGAAGATGTCCCACTCCTAACTGGGCCTCCAGCATACAAAACCCACGTGAACAGCCCATCTTCAAGAGAAAGCCTGCTCAATGGATCCTGACATCTAGACATGCTGGGAGAAAGGAAGATGTCCCACTCCTAACTGGGCCTCCAGCATACAAAACCCACGTGAACAGCCCTTCTGCAAGAGAAAGCCTGCTCAATGGCTCCTGACATCTAGACATGCTGGGAGAAAGGAAGATGTCCCACTCCTAACTGGGACTCCAGCATACAAAACGCACGTGAACAGCCCTTCTTCAAGAGAAAGCCTGCTCAATGGCTCCTGACATCTAGACATGCTGGGAGAAAGGAAGATGTCCCACTCCTAACTGGGCCTCCAGCATACAAAACCCACGTGAACAGCCCTTCTTCAAGAGAATGCCTGCTCAATGGCTCCTGACATCTAGACATGCTGGGAGAAAGGAAGATGTCCCACTCCTAACTGGGACTCCAGCCTACAAAACCCACGTGAACAGCCCTTCTTCAAGAGAAAGCCTGCTCAATGGCTCCTGACATCTAGACATGCTGGGAGAGAGGAAGATGTCCCACTCCTAACTGGGCCTCCAGCCTACAAAACCCACGTGAACAGCCCTTCTTCAAGAGAAAGCCTGCTCAATGGCTCCTGACATCTAGACATGCTGGGAGAAAGGAAGATGTCCCACTCCTAACTGGGCCTCCAGCCTACAAAACCCACGTGAACAGCCCTTCTTCAAGAGAAAGCCTGCTCAATGGCTCCTGACATCTAGACATGCTGGGAGAAAGGAAGATGTCCCACTCCTAACTGGGCCTCCAGCACACAAAACCCACGTGAACAGCCCTTCTTCAAGAGAAAGCCTGCTCAATGGCTCCTGACATCTAAACACGCTGGGAGAAAGGAAGATGTCCCACTCCTAACTGGGCCTCCAGCCTATAAAACCCACGTGAACAGCCCTTCTTCAAGAGAAAGGGTGCTCAATGGCTCCTGACATCTAGACATGCTGGGAGAAAGGAAGATGTCCCACTCCTAACTGGGCCTCCAGCATACAAAACCCAAGTGAACAGCCCTTCTTCAAGAGAAAGCCTGCTCAATGGCTCCTGACATCTAGACATGCTGGGAGAAAGGAAGATGTCCCACTCCTAACTGGGCCTCCAGCCTACAAAACCCACGTGAACAGCCCTTCTTCAAGAGAAAGCCTGCTCAATGGCTCCTGACATCTAGACATGCTGGGAGAAAGGAAGATGTCCCACTCCTAACGGGGCCTCCAGCATACAAAACCCACGTGAACAGCCCTTCTTCAAGAGAAAGCCTGCTCAATGGCTCCTGACATCTAGACATGCTGGGAGAAAGGAAGATGTCCCACTCCTAACTGGGCCTCCAGCCTACAAAACCCACGTGAACAGCCCTTCTTCAAGAGAAAGCCTGCTCAATGGCTCCTGACATCTAGACATGCTGGGAGAAAGGAAGATGTCCCACTCCTAACTGGGCCTCCAGCATACAAAACCCACGTGAACAGCCCTTCTTCAAGAGAAAGCCTGCTCAATGGCTCCTGACATCTAGACATGCTGGGAGAAAGGAAGATGTCCCACTCCTAACTGGGCCTCCAGCATACAAAACCCACGTGAACAGCCCTTCTTCAAGAGAAAGCCTGCTCAATGGCTCCTGACATCTAGACATGCTGGGAGAAAGGAAGATGTCCCACTCCTAACTGGGCCTCCAGCCTACAAAACCCACGTGAACAGCCCTTCTTCAAGAGAAAGCCTGCTCAATGGCTCCTGACATCTAGACATGCTGGGAGAAAGGAAGATGTCCCACGCCTAACTGGGCCTCCAGCATGCAAAACCCACGTGAACAGCCCTTCTTCAAGAGAAAGCCTGCTCAATGGCTCCTGACACCTAGACATGCTGGGAGAAAGGAAGATGTCCCACTCCTAACTGGGCCTCCAGCCTACAAAACCCACGTGAACAGCCCTTCTTCAAGAGAAAGCCTGCTCAATGGCTCCTGACATCTAGACATGCTGGGAGAAAGGAAGATGTCCCACTCCTAACTTGGCCTCCAGCCTACAAAACCCACGTGAACAACCCTTCTTCAAGAGAAAGGGTGCTCAATGGCTCCTGACATCTAGACATGCTGGGAGAAAGGAAGATGTCCCACTCCTAACTGGGCCTCCAGCATACAAAACCCACGTGAACAGCCCTTCTTCAAGAGAAAGCCTGCTCAATGGCTCCTGACATCTAGACATGCTGGGAGAAAGGAAGATGTCCCACTCCTAACTGGGCCTCCGGCATACAAAACCCACGTGAACAGCCCTTCTTCAAGAGAAAGCCTGCTCAATGGCTCCTGACATCTAGACATGCTGGGAGAAAGGAAGATGTCCCACTCCTAACTGGGCCTCCAGCATACAAAACCCACGTGAACAGCCCTTCTTCAAGAGAAAGCCTGCTCAATGGCTCCTGACATCTAGACATGCTGGGAGAAAGGAAGATGTCCCACTCCTAACTGGGCCTCCAGCCTACAAAACCCACGTGAACAGCTCTTCAAGAGAAAGCCTGCTCAATGGCTCCTGACATCTAGACATGCTGGGAGAAAGGAAGATGTCCCACTCCTAACTGGGCCTCCAGCCTACAAAACCCACGTTCACAGCCCATCTTCAAGAGAAAGCCTGCTCAATGGCTCCTGACATCTAGACATGCTGGGAGAAAGTATGATGTCCCACTCCTAACTGGGCCTCCAGCCTACAAAACCCACGTGAACAGCCCTTCTTCAAGAGAAAGCCTGCTCAATGGCTCCTGACATCTAGACATGCTGGGAGAAAGGAAGATGTCCCACTCCTAACTGGGCCTCCAGCCTACAAAACCCACGTGAACAGCCCTTCTTCAAGAGAAAGCCTGCTCAATGGCTCCTGACATCTAGACATGCTGGGAGAAAGGAAGATGTCCCACTCCTAACTGGGCCTCCAGCCTACAAAACCCACGTGAACAGCCCTTCTTCAAGAGAAAGCCTGCTCAATGGCTCCTGACATCTAGACATGCTGGGAGAAAGGAAGATGTCCCACTCCTAACTGGGCCTCCAGCCTACAAAACCCATGTGAACAGCCCTTCTTCAAGAGAAAGCCTGCTCAATGGCTCCTGACATCTAGACATGCTGGGAGAAAGAAAGATGTCCCACTCCTAACTGGGCCTCCAGCCTACAAAACCCACGTGAACAGCCCTTCTTCAAGAGAAAGCCTGCTCAATGGCTCCTGACATCTAGACATGCTGGGAGAAAGGAAGATGTCCCACTCCTAACTGGGCCTCCAGCCTACAAAACCCACGTGAACAGCCCTTCTTCAAGAGAAAACCTGCTCAATGGCTCCTGACATCTACACATGCTGGGAGAAAGGAAGATGTCCCACTCCTAACTGGGCCTCCAGCCTACAAAACCCACGTGAACAGCCCTTCTTCAAGAGAAAGCCTGCTCAATGGCTCCTGACATCTAAACACGCTGGGAGAAAGGAAGATGTCCCACTCCTAACTGGGCCTCCAGCCTACAAAACTCACGTGAACAGCCCTTCTTCAAGAGAAAGGGTGCTCAATGGCTCCTGACATCTAGACATGCTGGGAGAAAGGAAGATGTCCCACTCCTAACTGGGCCTCCAGCATACAAAACCCAAGTGAACAGCCCTTCTTCATGAGAAAGCCTGCTCAATGGCTCCTGACATCTAGACATGCTGGGAGAAAGGAAGATGTCCCACTCCTAACTGGGCCTCCAGCATACAAAACCCACGTGAACAGCCCTTCTTCAAGAGAAAGCCTGCTCAATGGCTCCTGACATCTAGACATGCTGGGAGAAAGGAAGATGTCCCACTCCTAACTGGGCCTCCAGCCTACAAAACCCACGTGAACAGCCCTTCTTCAAGAGAAAGCCTGCTCAATGGCTCCTGACATCTAGACATGCTGGGAGAAAGGAAGATGTCCCACTCCTAACTGGGCCTCCAGCCTACAAAACCCACGTGAACAGCCCTTCTTCAAGAGAAAGGGTGCTCAATGGCTCCTGACATCTAGACATGCTGGGAGAAAGGAAGATGTCCCACTCCTAACTGGGCCTCCAGCATACAAAACCCACGTGAACAGCCCTTCTTCAAGAGAACGCCTGCTCAATGGCTCCTGACATCTAGACATGCTGGGAGAAAGGAAGATGTCCCACTCCTAACTGGGCCTCCAGCATACAAAACCCACGTGAACAGCCCTTCTTCAAGAGAAAGCCTGCTCAATGGCTCCTGACATCTAGACATGCTGGGAGAAAGGAAGATGTCCCACTCCTAACTGGGCCTCCAGCCTACAAAACCCACGTGAACAGCCCTTCTTCAAGAGAAAGCCTGCTCAATGGCTCCTGACATCTAGACATGCTGGGAGAAAGGAAGATGTCCCACTCCTAACTGGGCCTCCAGCCTACAAAACCCACGTGAACAGCTCTTCAAGAGAAGCCTGCTCAATGGCTCCTGACATCTAGACATGCTGGGAGAAAGGAAGATGTCCCACTCCTAACTGGGCCTCCAGCCTACAAAACCCACGTTAACAGCCCATCTTCAAGAGAAAGCCTGCTCAATGGCTCCTGACATCTAGACATGCTGGGAGAAAGGAAGATGTCCCACTCCTAACTGGGACTCCAGCATACAAAACGCACGTGAACAGCCCTTCTTCAAGAGAAAGCCTGCTCAATGGCTCCTGACATCTAGACATGCTGGGAGAAAGGAAGATGTCCCACTCCTAACTGGGCCTCCAGCATACAAAACCCACGTGAACAGCCCTTCTTCAAGAGAAAGCCTGCTCAATGGCTCCTGACATCTAGACATGCTGGGAGACAGGAAGATGTCCCACTCCTAACTGGGCCTCCAGCATACAAAACCCACGTGAACAGCCCTTCTTCAAGAGAAAGCCTGCTCAATGGCTCCTGACATCTAGACATGCTGGGAGAAAGGAAGATGTCCCACTCCTAACTGGGCCTCCAGCCTACAAAACCCATGTGAACAGCCCTTCTTCAAGAGAAAGCCTGCTCTGGGAACCAGCAGTTAGTGTAATGGCTATGTCGCTGGACTCCCACGTAGTCGACCGTGGTTCGCGTCTCGGACCCGGTGGCTTACAACTCACGCTGGGCGCGTGTGCGTGCGTGCCCAAGATCCCGAGAGGAGAATGGAGGAGAAGGGATTGCGGCGTGACCATCCCCCCTGGGGGGTGATTTCTCGCTTTCTGTCTCTATGTCTCTCTCTATCTGTCTGGCGAGCGCACGCGCCCTATAGCGAAAAAAACCTCTCCAAAAAAAAAAAAAGAGAAAGCCTGCTCAATGGCTCCTGACATCTAGACATGCTGGGAGAAAGGAAGATGCCCCACTCCTAACTGGGCCTCCAGCATACAAAACCCACGTGAACAGCCCTTCTTCAAGAGAAAGCCTGCTCAATGGCTCCTGACATCTAGACATGCTGGGAGAAAGGAAGATGTCCCACTCCTAACTGGGCCTCCAGCATACAAAACCCACGTGAACAGCCCTTCTTCAAGAGAAAGCCTGCTCAATGGCTCCTGACATCTAGACATGCTGGGAGAAAGGAAGATGTCCCACTCCTAACTGGGCCTCAAGCCTACAAAACCCACGTGAACAGCCCTTCTTCAAGAGAAAGCCTGCTCAATGGCTCCTGACATCTAGACATGCTGGGAGAAAGGAAGATGTCCCACTCCTAACTGGGCCTCCAGCATACAAAACCCACGTGAACAGCCCTTCTTCAAGAGAACGCCTGCTCAATGGCTCCTGACATCTAGACATGCTGGGGAGAAAGTATGATGTCCCACTCCTAACTGGGCCTCCAGCCTACAAAACCCACGTGAACAGCCCTTCTTCAAGAGAAAGCCTGCTCAATGGCTCCTGACATCTAGACATGCTGGGAGAAAGGAAGATGTCCCACTCCTAACTGGGCCTCCAGCCTACAAAACCCACGTGAACAGCCCTTCTTCAAGAGAAAGCCTGCTCAATGGCTCCTGACATCTAGACATGCTGGGAGAAAGGAAGATGTCCCACTCCTAACTGGGCCTCCAGCCTACAAAACCCACGTGAACAGCCCTTCTTCAAGAGAAAGCCTGCTCAATGGCTCCTGACATCTAGACATGCTGGGAGAAAGGAAGATGTCCCACTCCTAACTGGGCCTCCAGCCTACAAAACCCACGTGAACAGCCCTTCTTCAAGAGAAAGCCTGCTCAATGGCTCCTGACATCTAGACATGCTGGGAGAAAGAAAGATGTCCCATCCTAACTGGGCCTCCAGCATACAAAACCCACGTGAACAGCCCTTCTTCAAGAGAAAGCCTGCTCAATGGCTCCTGACATCTAGACATGCTGGGAGAAAGGAAGATGTCCCACTCCTAACTGGGCCTCCAGCCTACAAAACCCACGTGAACAGCCCTTCTTCAAGAGAAAACCTGCTCAATGGCTCCTGACATCTACACATGCTGGGAGAAAGGAAGATGTCCCACTCCTAACTGGGCCTCCAGCCTACAAAACCCACGTGAACAGCCCTTCTTCAAGAGAAAGCCTGCTCAATGGCTCCTGACATCTAAACACGCTGGGAGAAAGGAAGATGTCCCACTCCTAACTGGGGCCTCCAGCCTACAAAACCCACGTGAACAGCCCTTCTTCAAGAGAAAGGGTGCTCAATGGCTCCTGACATCTAGACATGCTGGGAGAAAGGAAGATGTCCCACTCCTAACTGGGCCTCCAGCATACAAAACCCAAGTGAACAGCCCTTCTTCATGAGAAAGCCTGCTCAATGGCTCCTGACATCTAGACATGCTGGGAGAAAGGAAGATGTCCCACTCCTAACTGGGCCTCCAGCCTACAAAACCCACGTGAACAGCCCTTCTTCAAGAGAAAGCCTGCTCAATGGCTCCTGACATCTAGACATGCTGGGAGAAAGGAAGATGTCCCACTCCTAACTGGGCCTCCAGCCTACAAAACCCACGTGAACAGCCCTTCTTCAAGAGAAAGCCTGCTCAATGGCTCCTGACATCTAGACATGCTGGGAGAAAGGAAGATGTCCCACTCCTAACTGGGCCTCCAGCATACAAAACCCACGTGAACAGCCCTTCTTCAAGAGAAAGCCTGCTCAATGGCTCCTGACATCTAGACATGCTGGGAGAAAGGAAGATGTCCCACTCCTAATTGGGCCGCCAGCATACAAAACCCACGTGAACAGCCCTTCTTCAAGAGAAAGCCTGCTCAATGGCTCCTGACATCTAGACATGCTGGGAGAAAGGAAGATGTCCCACTCCTAACTGGGCCTCCAGCATACAAAACCCACGTGAACAGCCCTTCTTCAAGAGAAAGCCTGCTCAATGGCTCCTGACATCTAGACATGCTGGGAGAAAGGAAGATGTCCCACTCCTAACTGGGCCTCCAGCCTACAAAACCCAAGTGAACAGCCCTTCTTCACGAGAAAGCCTGCTTAATGGCTCCTGACATCTAGACATGCTGGGAGAAAGGAAGATGTCCCACTCCTAACTGGGCCTCCAGCATACAAAACACACGTGAACAGCCCATCTTCAAGAGAAAGCCTGCTCAATGGATCCTGACATCTAGACATGCTGGGAGAAAGGAAGATGTCCCACTCCTAACTGGGACTCCAGCATACAAAACCCACGTGAACAGCCCTTCTGCAAGAGAAAGCCTGCTCAATGGCTCCTGACATCTAGACATGCTGGGAGAAAGGAAGATGTCCCACTCCTAACTGGGACTCCAGCATACAAAACGCACGTGAACAGCCCTTCTTCAAGAGAAAGCCTGCTCAATGGCTCCTGACATCTAGACATGCTGGGAGAAAGGAAGATGCCCCACTCCTAACTGGGCCTCCAGCCTACAAAACCCACGTTAACAGCCCTTCTTCAAGGGAAAGCCTGCTCAATGGCTCCTGACATCTAGACATGCTGGGAGAAAGGAAGATGTCCCACTCCTAACTGGGCCTCCAGCATACAAAACCCACGTGAACAGCCCTTCTTCAAGAGAAAGCCTGCTCAATGGCTCCTGACATCTAGACATGCTGGGAGAAAGGAAGATCTCCCACTCCTAACTGGGCCTCCAGCCTACAAAACCCACGTGAACAGCCCTTCTTCAAGAGAAAGCCTGCTCAATGGCTCCTGACATCTAGACATGCTGGGAGAAAGGAAGATGTCCCACTCCTAACTGGGCCTCCAGCCTACAAAACCCACGTGAACAGCCCTTCTTCACGAGAAAGCCTGCTCAATGGCTCCTGACATCTAGACATGCTGGGAGAAAGGAAGATGTCCCACTCCTAACTGGGCCTCCAGCATACAAAACCCACGTGAACAGCCCATCTTCAAGAGAAAGCCTGCTCAATGGATCCTGACATCTAGACATGCTGGGAGAAAGGAAGATGTCCCACTCCTAACTGGGCCTCCAGCATACAAAACCCACGTGAACAGCCCTTCTGCAAGAGAAAGCCTGCTCAATGGCTCCTGACATCTAGACATGCTGGGAGAAAGGAAGATGTCCCACTCCTAACTGGGACTCCAGCATACAAAACGCACGTGAACAGCCCTTCTTCAAGAGAAAGCCTGCTCAATGGCTCCTGACATCTAGACATGCTGGGAGAAAGGAAGATGTCCCACTCCTAACTGGGCCTCCAGCATACAAAACCCACGTGAACAGCCCTTCTTCAAGAGAATGCCTGCTCAATGGCTCCTGACATCTAGACATGCTGGGAGAAAGGAAGATGTCCCACTCCTAATTGGGCCTCCAGCCTACAAAACCCACGTGAACAGCCCTTCTTCAAGAGAAAGCCTGCTCAATGGCTCCTGACATCTAGACATGCTGGGAGAAAGGAAGATGTCCCACTCCTAACTGGGCCTCCAGCCTACAAAACCCACGTGAACAGCCCTTCTTCAAGAGAAAACCTGCTCAATGGCTCCTGACATCTACACATGCTGGGAGAAAGGAAGATGTCCCACTCCTAACTGGGCCTCCAGCCTACAAAACCCACGTGAACAGCCCTTCTTCAAGAGAAAGCCTGCTCAATGGCTCCTGACATCTAAACACGCTGGGAGAAAGGAAGATGTCCCACTCCTAACTGGGCCTCCAGCCTACAAAACCCACGTGAACAGCCCTTCTTCAAGAGAAAGGGTGCTCAATGGCTCCTGACATCTAGACATGCTGGAAGAAAGGAAGATGTCCCACTCCTAACTGGGCCTCCAGCATACAAAACCCAAGTGAACAGCCCTTCTTCATGAGAAAGCCTGCTCAATGGCTCCTGACATCTAGACATGCTGGGAGAAAGGAAGATGTCCCACTCCTAACTGGGCCTCCAGCCTACAAAACTCACGTGAACAGCCCTTCTTCAAGAGAAAGCCTGCTCAATGGCTCCTGACATCTAGACATGCTGGGAGAAAGGAAGATGTCCCACTCCTAACTGGGCCTCCAGCCTACAAAACCCACGTGAACAGCCCTTCTTCAAGAGAAAGCCTGCTCAATGGCTCCTGACATCTAGACATGCTGGGAGAAAGGAAGATGTCCCACTCCTAACTGGGCCTCCAGCCTACAAAACCCACGTGAACAGCCCTTCTTCAAGAGAAAGCCTGCTCAATGGCTCCTGACATCTAGACATGCTGGGAGAAAGGAAGATGTCCCACTCCTAATTGGGCCTCCAGCATACAAAACCCACGTGAACAGCCCTTCTTCAAGAGAAAGCCTGCTCAATGGCTCCTGACATCTAGACATGCTGGGAGAAAGGAAGATGTCCCACTCCTAACTGGGCCTCCAGCATACAAAACCCACGTGAACAGCCCTTCTTCAAGAGAAAGCCTGCTCAATGGCTCCTGACATCTAGACATGCTGGGAGAAAGGAAGATGTCCCACTCCTAACTGGGCCTCCAGCCTACAAAACCCAAGTGAACAGCCCTTCTTCACGAGAAAGCCTGCTTAATGGCTCCTGACATCTAGACATGCTGGGAGAAAGGAAGATGCCCCACTCCTAACTGGGCCTCCAGCCTACAAAACCCACGTGAACAGCCCTTCTTCAAGAGAAAGCCTGCTCAATGGCTCCTGACATCTAGACATGCTGGGAGAAAGGAAGATGTCCCACTCCTAACTGGGCCTCCAGCATACAAAACCCACGTGAACAGCCCTTCTTCAAGAGAAAGCCTGCTCAATGGCTCCTGACATCTAGACATGCTGGGAGAAAGGAAGATGTCCCACTCCTAACTGGGCCTCCAGCATACAAAACCCACGTGAACAGCCCTTCTTCAAGAGAAAGCCTGCTCAATGGCTCCTGACATCTAGACATGCTGGGAGAAAGGAAGATGTCCCACTCCTAACTGGGCCTCCAGCCTACAAAACCCACGTGAACAGCCCTTCTTCACGAGAAAGCCTGCTCAATGGCTCCTGACATCTAGACATGCTGGGAGAAAGGAAGATGTCCCACTCCTAACTGGGCCTCCAGCATACAAAACCCACGTGAACAGCCCATCTTCAAGAGAAAGCCTGCTCAATGGATCCTGACATCTAGACATGCTGGGAGAAAGGAAGATGTCCCACTCCTAACTGGGCCTCCAGCATACAAAACCCACGTGAACAGCCCTTCTTCAAGAGAAAGCCTGCTCAATGGCTCCTGACATCTAGACATGCTGGGAGAAAGGAAGATGTCCCACTCCTAACTGGGACTCCAGCATACAAAACGCACGTGAACAGCCCTTCTTCAAGAGAAAGCCTGCTCAATGGCTCCTGACATCTAGACATGCTGGGAGAAAGGAAGATGTCCCACTCCTAACTGGGCCTCCAGCATACAAAACCCACGTGAACAGCCCTTCTTCAAGAGAATGCCTGCTCAATGGCTCCTGACATCTAGACATGCTGGGAGAAAGGAAGATGTCCCACTCCTAACTGGGCCTCCAGCCTACAAAACCCACGTGAACAGCCCTTCTTCAAGAGAAAGCCTGCTCAATGGCTCCTGACATCTAGACATGCTGGGAGAAAGGAAGATGTCCCACTCCTAACTGGGCCTCCAGCCTACAAAACCCACGTGAACAGCCCTTCTTCAAGAGAAAGCCTGCTCAATGGCTCCTGACATCTAGACATGCTGGGAGAAAGGAAGATGTCCCACTCCTAATTGGGCCTCCAGCATACAAAACCCACGTGAACAGCCCTTCTTCAAGAGAAAGCCTGCTCAATGGCTCCTGACATCTAGACATGCTGGGAGAAAGGAAGATGTCCCACTCCTAACTGGGCCTCCAGCATACAAAACCCACGTGAACAGCCCTTCTTCAAGAGAAAGCCTGCTCAATGGCTCCTGACATCTAGACATGCTGGGAGAAAGGAAGATGTCCCACTCCTAACTGGGCCTCCAGCCTACAAAACCCAAGTGAACAGCCCTTCTTCACGAGAAAGCCTGCTCAATGGCTCCTGACATCTAGACATGCTGGGAGAAAGGAAGATGTCCCACTCCTAACTGGGCCTCCAGCATACAAAACCCACGTGAACAGCCCATCTTCAAGAGAAAGCCTGCTCAATGGATCCTGACATCTAGACATGCTGGGAGAAAGGAAGATGTCCCACTCCTAACTGGGCCTCCAGCATACAAAACCCACGTGAACAGCCCTTCTGCAAGAGAAAGCCTGCTCAATGGCTCCTGACATCTAGACATGCTGGGAGAAAGGAAGATGTCCCACTCCTAACTGGGACTCCAGCATACAAAACGCACGTGAACAGACCTTCTTCAAGAGAAAGCCTGCTCAATGGCTCCTGACATCTAGACATGCTGGGAGAAAGGAAGATGTCCCACTCCTAACTGGGCCTCCAGCATACAAAACCCACGTGAACAGCCCTTCTTCAAGAGAATGCCTGCTCAATGGCTCCTGACATCTAGACATGCTGGGAGAAAGGAAGATGTCCCACTCCTAACTGGGCCTCCAGCCTACAAAACCCACGTGAACAGCCCTTCTTCAAGAGAAAGGGTGCTCAATGGATCCTGACATCTAGACATGCTGGGAGAAAGGAAGATGTCCCACTCCTAACTGGGCCTCCAGCCTACAAAACCCACGTGAACAGCCCTTCTTCAAGAGAAAGCCTGCTCAATGGCTCCTGACATCTAGACATGCTGGGAGAAAGGAAGATGTCCCACTCCTAACTGGGCCTCCAGCCTACAAAACCCACGTGAACAGCCCTTCTTCAAGAGAAAGCCTGCTCAATGGCTCCTGACATCTAGACATGCTGGGAGAAAGGAAGATGTCCCACTCCTAACTGGGCCTCCAGCATACAAAACCCACGTGAACAGCCCTTCTTCAAGAGAA
The DNA here is from genome assembly GCA_026018925.1 of Tupaia tana. NCBI lineage: Eukaryota > Metazoa > Chordata > Mammalia > Scandentia > Tupaiidae > Tupaia > Tupaia tana. Next base: position 11,940,436 of record JAKSZU010000016.1, read on the forward strand.
AGCCTGCTCAATGGCTCCTGACATCTAAACACGCTGGGAGAAAGGAAGATGTCCCACTCCTAACTGGGCCTCCAGCCTACAAAACCCACGTGAACAGCCCTTCTTCAAGAGAAAGGGTGCTCAATGGCTCCTGACATCTAGACATGCTGGGAGAAAGGAAGATGTCCCACTCCTAACTGGGCCTCCAGCATACAAAACCCAAGTGAACAGCCCTTCTTCAAGAGAAAGCCTGCTCAATGGCTCCTGACATCTAGACATGCTGGGAGAAAGGAAGATGTCCCACTCCTAACTGGGCCTCCAGCCTACAAAACCCACGTGAACAGCCCTTCTTCAAGAGAAAGCCTGCTCAATGGCTCCTGACATCTAGACATGCTGGGAGAAAGGAAGATGTCCCACTCCTAACTGGGCCTCCAGCCTCCAAAACCCACGTGAACAGCCCTTCTTCAAGAGAAAGCCTGCTCAATGGCTCCTGACATCTAGACATGCTGGGAGAAAGGAAGATGTCCCACTCCTAACTGGGCCTCCAGCCTACAAAACCCACGTGAACAGCCCTTCTTCAAGAGAAAGCCTGCTCAATGGCTCCTGACATCTAGACATGCTGGGAGAAAGGAAGATGTCCCACTCCTAACTGGGCCTCCAGCCTACAAAACCCACGTGAACAGCCCTTCTTCAAGAGAAAGCCTGCTCAATGGCTCCTGACATCTAGACATGCTGGGAGAAAGGAAGATGTCCCACTCCTAACTGGGCCTCCAGCATACAAAACCCACGTGAACAGCCCTTCTTCAAGAGAAAGCCTGGTCAATGGCTCCTGACATCTAGACATGCTGGGAGAAAGGAAGATGTCCCACTCCTAACTGGGCCTCCAGCCTACAAAACCCACGTGAACAGCCCTTCTTCAAGAGAAAGCCTGCTCAATGGCTCCTGACATCTAGACATGCTGGGAGAAAGGAAGATGTCCCACTCCTAACTGGGCCTCCAGCATACAAAACCCACGTGAACAGCCCTTCTTCAAGAGAAAGCCTGCTCAATGGCTCCTGACATATAGACATGCTGGGAGAAAGGAAGATGTCCCACTCCTAACTGGGCCTCCAGCCTACAAAACCCACGTGAACAGCCCTTCTTCAAGAGAAAGCCTGCTCAATGGCTCCTGACATCTAGACATGCTGGGAGAAAGGAAGATGTCCCACTCCTAACTGGGCCTCCAGCCTACAAAACCCACGTGAACAGCCCTTCTTCAAGAGAAAGGGTGCTCAATGGCTCCTGACATCTAGACATGCTGGGAGAAAGGAAGATGTCCCACTCCTAACTGGGCCTCCAGCATACAAAACCCACGTGAACAGCCCTTCTTCAAGAGAAAGCCTGCTCAATGGCTCCTGATATCTAGACATGCTGGGAGAAAGGAAGATGTCCCACTCCTAACTGGGCCTCCAGCATACAAAACCCACGTGAACAGCCCTTCTTCAAGAGAAAGCCTGCTCAATGGCTCCTGACATCTAGACATGCTGGGAGAAAGGAAGATGTCCCACTCCTAACTGGGCCTCCAGCATACAAAACCCACGTGAACAGCCCTTCTTCAAGAGAAAGCCTGCTCAATGGCTCCTGACATCTAGACATGCTGGGAGAAAGGAAGATGTCCCACTCCTAACTGGGCCTCCAGCCTACAAATCCCACGTGAACAGCTCTTCAAGAGAAAGCCTGCTCAATGGCTCCTGACATCTAGACATGCTGGGAGAAAGGAAGATGTCCCACTCCTAACTGGGCCTCCAGCCTACAAAACCCACGTTAACAGCCCATCTTCAAGAGAAAGCCTGCTCAATGGCTCCTGACATCTAGACATGCTGGGAGAAAGGAAGATGTCCCACTCCTAACTGGGACTCCAGCATACAAAACGCACGTGAACAGCCCTTCTTCAAGAGAAAGCCTGCTCAATGGCTCCTGACATCTAGACATGCTGGGAGAAAGGAAGATGTCCCACTCCTAACTGGGCCTCCAGCATACAAAACCCACGTGAACAGCCCTTCTTCAAGAGAAAGCCTGCTCAATGGCTCCTGACATCTAGACATGCTGGGAGACAGGAAGATGTCCCACTCCTAACTGGGCCTCCAGCATACAAAACCCACGTGAACAGCCCTTCTTCAAGAGAAAGCCTGCTCAATGGCTCCTGACATCTAGACATGCTGGGAGAAAGGAAGATGTCCCACTCCTAACTGGGCCTCCAGCCTACAAAACCCATGTGAACAGCCCTTCTTCAAGAGAAAGCCTGCTCTGGGAACCAGCAGTTAGTGTAATGGCTATGTCGCTGGACTCCCACGTAGTCGACCGTGGTTCGCGTCTCGGACCCGGTGGCTTACAACTCACGCCGGGCGCGTGTGCGTGCGTGCCCAAGATCCCGAGAGGAGAATGGAGGAGAAGGGATTGCGGCGTGACCATCCCCCCTGGGGGGTGATTTCTCGCTTTCTGTCTCTATGTCTCTCTCTATCTGTCTGGCGAGCGCACGCGCCCTATAGCGAAAAAAACCTCTCCAAAAAAAAAAAAAAGAGAAAGCCTGCTCAATGGCTCCTGACATCTAGACATGCTGGGAGAAAGGAAGATGCCCCACTCCTAACTGGGCCTCCAGCATACAAAACCCACGTGAACAGCCCTTCTGCAAGAGAAAGCCTGCTCAATGGCTCCTGACATCTAGACATGCTGGGAGAAAGGAAGATGTCCCACTCCTAACTGGGCCTCCAGCATACAAAACCCACGTGAACAGCCCTTCTTCAAGAGAAAGCCTGCTCAATGGCTCCTGACATCTAGACATGCTGGGAGAAAGGAAGATGTCCCACTCCTAACTGGGCCTCCAGCCTACAAAACCCACGTGAACAGCCCTTCTTCAAGAGAAAGCCTGCTCAATGGCTCCTGACATCTAGACATGCTGGGAGAAAGGAAGATGTCCCACTCCTAACTGGGCCTCCAGCATACAAAACCCACGTGAACAGCCCTTCTTCAAGAGAACGCCTGCTCAATGGCTCCTGACATCTAGACATGCTGGGAGAAAGTATGATGTCCCACTCCTAACTGGGCCTCCAGCCTACAAAACCCACGTGAACAGCCCTTCTTCAAGAGAAAGCCTGCTCAATGGCTCCTGACATCTAGACATGCTGGGAGAAAGGAAGATGTCCCACTCCTAACTGGGCCTCCAGCCTACAAAACCCACGTGAACAGCCCTTCTTCAAGAGAAAGCCTGCTCAATGGCTCCTGACATCTAGACATGCTGGGAGAAAGGAAGATGTCCCACTCCTAACTGGGCCTCCAGCCTACAAAACCCAGGTGAACAGCCCTTCTTCAAGAGAAAGCCTGCTCAATGGCTCCTGACATCTAGACATGCTGGGAGAAAGGAAGATGTCCCACTCCTAACTGGGCCTCCAGCCTACAAAACCCATGTGAACAGCCCTTCTTCAAGAGAAAGCCTGCTCAATGGCTCCTGACATCTAGACATGCTGGGAGAAAGAAAGATGTCCCACTCCTAACTGGGCCTCCAGCCTACAAAACCCACGTGAACAGCCCTTCTTCAAGAGAAAGCCTGCTCAATGGCTCCTGACATCTAGACATGCTGGGAGAAAGGAAGATGTCCCACTCCTAACTGGGCCTCCAGCCTACAAAACCCACGTGAACAGCCCTTCTTCAAGAGAAAACCTGCTCAATGGCTCCTGACATCTACACATGCTGGGAGAAAGGAAGATGTCCCACTCCTAACTGGGCCTCCAGCCTACAAAACCCACGTGAACAGCCCTTCTTCAAGAGAAAGCCTGCTCAATGGCTCCTGACATCTAAACACGCTGGGAGAAAGGAAGATGTCCCACTCCTAACTGGGCCTCCAGCCTACAAAACTCACGTGAACAGCCCTTCTTCAAGAGAAAGGGTGCTCAATGGCTCCTGACATCTAGACATGCTGGGAGAAAGGAAGATGTCCCACTCCTTACTGGGCCTCCAGCATACAAAACCCAAGTGAACAGCCCTTCTTCATGAGAAAGCCTGCTCAATGGCTCCTGACATCTAGACATGCTGGGAGAAAGGAAGATGTCCCACTCCTAACTGGGCCTCCAGCATACAAAACCCACGTGAACAGCCCTTCTTCAAGAGAAAGCCTGCTCAATGGCTCCTGACATCTAGACATGCTGGGAGAAAGGAAGATGTCCCACTCCTAACTGGGCCTCCAGCCTACAAAACCCACGTGAACAGCCCTTCTTCAAGAGAAAGCCTGCTCAATGGCTCCTGACATCTAGACATGCTGGGAGAAAGGAAGATGTCCCACTCCTAACTGGGCCTCCAGCCTACAAAACCCACGTGAACAGCCCTTCTTCAAGAGAAAGGGTGCTCAATGGCTCCTGACATCTAGACATGCTGGGAGAAAGGAAGATGTCCCACTCCTAACTGGGCCTCCAGCATACAAAATCCACGTGAACAGCCCTTCTTCAAGAGAAAGCCTGCTCAATGGCTCCTGACATCTAGACATGCTGGGAGAAAGGAAGATGTCCCACTCCTAACTGGGCCTCCAGCATACAAAACCCACGTGAACAGCCCTTCTTCAAGAGAAAGCCTGCTCAATGGCTCCTGACATCTAGACATGCTGGGAGAAAGGAAGATGTCCCACTCCTAACTGGGCCTCCAGCCTACAAAACCCACGTGAACAGCCCTTCTTCAAGAGAAAGCCTGCTCAATGGCTCCTGACATCTAGACATGCTGGGAGAAAGGAAGATGTCCCACTCCTAACTGGGCCTCCAGCCTAAAAAACCCACGTGAACAGCTCTTCAAGAGAAAGCCTGCTCAATGGCTCCTGACATCTAGACATGCTGGGAGAAAGGAAGATGTCCCACTCCTAACTGGGCCTCCAGCCTACAAAACCCACGTTAACAGCCCATCTTCAAGAGAAAGCCTGCTCAATGGCTCCTGACATCTAGACATGCTGGGAGAAAGGAAGATGTCCCACTCCTAACTGGGACTCCAGCATACAAAACGCACGTGAACAGCCCTTCTTCAAGAGAAAGCCTGCTCAATGGCTCCTGACATCTAGACATGCTGGGAGAAAGGAAGATGTCCCACTCCTAACTGGGCCTCCAGCATACAAAACCCACGTGAACAGCCCTTCTTCAAGAGAAAGCCTGCTCAATGGCTCCTGACATCTAGACATGCTGGGAGACAGGAAGATGTCCCACTCCTAACTGGGCCTCCAGCATACAAAACCCACGTGAACAGCCCTTCTTCAAGAGAAAGCCTGCTCAATGGCTCCTGACATCTAGACATGCTGGGAGAAAGGAAGATGTCCCACTCCTAACTGGGCCTCCAGCCTACAAAACCCATGTGAACAGCCCTTCTTCAAGAGAAAGCCTGCTCTGGGAACCAGCAGTTAGTGTAATGGCTATGTCGCTGGACTCCCACGTAGTCGACCGTGGTTCGCGTCTCGGACCCGGTGGCTTACAACTCACGCTGGGCGCGTGTGCGTGCGTGCCCAAGATCCCGAGAGGAGAATGGAGGAGAAGGGATTGCGGCGTGACCATCCCCCCTGGGGGGTGATTTCTCGCTTTCTGTCTCTATGTCTCTCTCTATCTGTCTGGCGAGCGCACGCGCCCTATAGCGAAAAAAACCTCTCCAAAAAAAAAAAAAGAGAAAGCCTGCTCAATGGCTCCTGACATCTAGACATGCTGGGAGAAAGGAAGATGCCCCACTCCTAACTGGGCCTCCAGCATACAAAACCCACGTGAACAGCCCTTCTTCAAGAGAAAGCCTGCTCAATGGCTCCTGACATCTAGACATGCTGGGAGAAAGGAAGATGTCCCACTCCTAACTGGGCCTCCAGCATACAAAACCCACGTGAACAGCCCTTCTTCAAGAGAAAGCCTGCTCAATGGCTCCTGACATCTAGACATGCTGGGAGAAAGGAAGATGTCCCACTCCTAACTGGGCCTCCAGCCTACAAAACCCACGTGAACAGCCCTTCTTCAAGAGAAAGCCTGCTCAATGGCTCCTGACATCTAGACATGCTGGGAGAAAGGAAGATGTCCCACTCCTAACTGGGCCTCCAGCCTACAAAACCCACGTGAACAGCCCTTCTTCAAGAGAAAGCCTGCTCAATGGCTCCTGACATCTAGACATGCTGGGAGAAAGAAAGATGTCCCATCCTAACTGGGCCTCCAGCATACAAAACCCACGTGAACAGCCCTTCTTCAAGAGAAAGCCTGCTCAATGGCTCCTGACATCTAGACATGCTGGGAGAAAGGAAGATGTCCCACTCCTAACTGGGCCTCCAGCCTACAAAACCCACGTGAACAGCCCTTCTTCAAGAGAAAACCTGCTCAATGGCTCCTGACATCTACACATGCTGGGAGAAAGGAAGATGTCCCACTCCTAACTGGGCCTCCAGCCTACAAAACCCACGTGAACAGCCCTTCTTCAAGAGAAAGCCTGCTCAATGGCTCCTGACATCTAAACACGCTGGGAGAAAGGAAGATGTCCCACTCCTAACTGGGCCTCCAGCCTACAAAACCCACGTGAACAGCCCTTCTTCAAGAGAAAGGGTGCTCAATGGCTCCTGACATCTAGACATGCTGGGAGAAAGGAAGATGTCCCACTCCTAACTGGGCCTCCAGCATACAAAACCCAAGTGAACAGCCCTTCTTCATGAGAAAGCCTGCTCAATGGCTCCTGACATCTAGACATGCTGGGAGAAAGGAAGATGTCCCACTCCTAACTGGGCCTCCAGCCTACAAAACGCACGTGAACAGCCCTTCTTCAAGAGAAAGCCTGCTCAATGGCTCCTGACATCTAGACATGCTGGGAGAAAGGAAGATGTCCCACTCCTAACTGGGCCTCCAGCCTACAAAACCCACGTGAACAGCCCTTCTTCAAGAGAAAGCCTGCTCAATGGCTCCTGACATCTAGACATGCTGGGAGAAAGGAAGATGTCCCACTCCTAACTGGGCCTCCAGCCTACAAAACCCACGTGAACAGCCCTTCTTCAAGAGAAAGCCTGCTCAATGGCTCCTGACATCTAGACATGCTGGGAGAAAGGAAGATGTCCCACTCCTAACTGGGACTCCAGCATACAAAACCCACGTGAACAGCCCTTCTGCAAGAGAAAGCCTGCTCAATGGCTCCTGACATCTAGACATGCTGGGAGAAAGGAAGATGTCCCACTCCTAACTGGGACTCCAGCATACAAAACGCACGTGAACAGCCCTTCTTCAAGAGAAAGCCTGCTCAATGGCTCCTGACATCTAGACATGCTGGGAGAAAGGAAGATGCCCCACTCCTAACTGGGCCTCCAGCCTACAAAACCCACGTGAACAGCCCTTCTTCAAGAGAAAGCCTGCTCAATGGCTCCTGACATCTAGACATGCTGGGAGAAAGGAAGATGTCCCACTCCTAACTGGGCCTCCAGCATACAAAACCCACGTGAACAGCCCTTCTTCAAGAGAAAGCCTGCTCAATGGCTCCTGACATCTAGACATGCTGGGAGAAAGGAAGATGTCCCACTCCTAACTGGGCCTCCAGCATACAAAACCCACGTGAACAGCCCTTCTTCAAGAGAAAGCCTGCTCAATGGCTCCTGACATCTAGACATGCTGGGAGAAAGGAAGATGTCCCACTCCTAACTGGGCCTCCAGCCTACAAAACCCACGTGAACAGCCCTTCTTCAAGAGAAAGCCTGCTCAATGGCTCCTGACATCTAGACATGCTGGGAGAAAGGAAGATGTCCCACTCCTAACTGGGCCTCCAGCATACAAAACCCACGTGAACAGCCCATCTTCAAGAGAAAGCCTGCTCAATGGATCCTGACATCTAGACATGCTGGGAGAAAGGAAGATGTCCCACTCCTAACTGGGCCTCCAGCATACAAAACCCACGTGAACAGCCCTTCTGCAAGAGAAAGCCTGCTCAATGGCTCCTGACATCTAGACATGCTGGGAGAAAGGAAGATGTCCCACTCCTAACTGGGACTCCAGCATACAAAACGCACGTGAACAGCCCTTCTTCAAGAGAAAGCCTGCTCAATGGCTCCTGACATCTAGACATGCTGGGAGAAAGGAAGATGTCCCACTCCTAACTGGGCCTCCAGCATACAAAACCCACGTGAACAGCCCTTCTTCAAGAGAATGCCTGCTCAATGGCTCCTGACATCTAGACATGCTGGGAGAAAGGAAGATGTCCCACTCCTAATTGGGCCTCCAGCCTACAAAACCCACGTGAACAGCCCTTCTTCAAGAGAAAGCCTGCTCAATGGCTCCTGACATCTAGACATGCTGGGAGAAAGGAAGATGTCCCACTCCTAACTGGGCCTCCAGCCTACAAAACCCACGTGAACAGCCCTTCTTCAAGAGAAAACCTGCTCAATGGCTCCTGACATCTACACATGCTGGGAGAAAGGAAGATGTCCCACTCCTAACTGGGCCTCCAGCCTACAAAACCCACGTGAACAGCCCTTCTTCAAGAGAAAGCCTGCTCAATGGCTCCTGACATCTAAACACGCTGGGAGAAAGGAAGATGTCCCACTCCTAACTGGGCCTCCAGCCTACAAAACCCACGTGAACAGCCCTTCTTCAAGAGAAAGGGTGCTCAATGGCTCCTGACATCTAGACATGCTGGGAGAAAGGAAGATGTCCCACTCCTAACTGGGCCTCCAGCATACAAAACCCAAGTGAACAGCCCTTCTTCATGAGAAAGCCTGCTCAATGGCTCCTGACATCTAGACATGCTGGGAGAAAGGAAGATGTCCCACTCCTAACTGGGCCTCCAGCCTACAAAACGCACGTGAACAGCCCTTCTTCAAGAGAAAGCCTGCTCAATGGCTCCTGACATCTAGACATGCTGGGAGAAAGGAAGATGTCCCACTCCTAACTGGGCCTCCAGCCTACAAAACCCACGTGAACAGCCCTTCTTCAAGAGAAAGCCTGCTCAATGGCTCCTGACATCTAGACATGCTGGGAGAAAGGAAGATGTCCCACTCCTAACTGGGCCTCCAGCCTACAAAACCCACGTGAACAGCCCTTCTTCAAGAGAAAGCCTGCTCAATGGCTCCTGACATCTAGACATGCTGGGAGAAAGGAAGATGTCCCACTCCTAATTGGGCCTCCAGCATACAAAACCCACGTGAACAGCCCTTCTTCAAGAGAAAGCCTGCTCAATGGCTCCTGACATCTAGACATGCTGGGAGAAAGGAAGATGTCCCACTCCTAACTGGGCCTCCAGCATACAAAACCCACGTGAACAGCCCTTCTTCAAGAGAAAGCCTGCTCAATGGCTCCTGACATCTAGACATGCTGGGAGAAAGGAAGATGTCCCACTCCTAACTGGGCCTCCAGCCTACAAAACCCAAGTGAACAGCCCTTCTTCACGAGAAAGCCTGCTTAATGGCTCCTGACATCTAGACATGCTGGGAGAAAGGAAGATGTCCCACTCCTAACTGGGCCTCCAGCATACAAAACACACGTGAACAGCCCATCTTCAAGAGAAAGCCTGCTCAATGGATCCTGACATCTAGACATGCTGGGAGAAAGGAAGATGTCCCACTCCTAACTGGGACTCCAGCATACAAAACCCACGTGAACAGCCCTTCTGCAAGAGAAAGCCTGCTCAATGGCTCCTGACATCTAGACATGCTGGGAGAAAGGAAGATGTCCCACTCCTAACTGGGACTCCAGCATACAAAACGCACGTGAACAGCCCTTCTTCAAGAGAAAGCCTGCTCAATGGCTCCTGACATCTAGACATGCTGGGAGAAAGGAAGATGCCCCACTCCTAACTGGGCCTCCAGCCTACAAAACCCACGTGAACAGCCCTTCTTCAAGAGAAAGCCTGCTCAATGGCTCCTGACATCTAGACATGCTGGGAGAAAGGAAGATGTCCCACTCCTAACTGGGCCTCCAGCATACAAAACCCACGTGAACAGCCCTTCTTCAAGAGAAAGCCTGCTCAATGGCTCCTGACATCTAGACATGCTGGGAGAAAGGAAGATGTCCCACTCCTAACTGGGCCTCCAGCATACAAAACCCACGTGAACAGCCCTTCTTCAAGAGAAAGCCTGCTCAATGGCTCCTGACATCTAGACATGCTGGGAGAAAGGAAGATGTCCCACTCCTAACTGGGCCTCCAGCCTACAAAACCCACGTGAACAGCCCTTCTTCAAGAGAAAGCCTGCTCAATGGCTCCTGACATCTAGACATGCTGGGAGAAAGGAAGATGTCCCACTCCTAACTGGGCCTCCAGCATACAAAACCCACGTGAACAGCCCATCTTCAAGAGAAAGCCTGCTCAATGGCTCCTGACATCTAGACATGCTGGGAGAAAGGAAGATGTCCCACTCCTAACTGGGCCTCCAGCATACAAAACCCACGTGAACAGCCCATCTTCAAGAGAAAGCCTGCTCAATGGATCCTGACATCTAGACATGCTGGGAGAAAGGAAGATGTCCCACTCCTAACTGGGCCTCCAGCATACAAAACCCACGTGAACAGCCCTTCTTCAAGAGAAAGCCTGCTCAATGGCTCCTGACATCTAGACATGCTGGGAGAAAGGAAGATGTCCCACTCCTAACTGGGCCTCCAGCCTAAAAAACCCACGTGAACAGCTCTTCAAGAGAAAGCCTGCTCAATGGCTCCTGACATCTAGACATGCTGGGAGAAAGGAAGATGTCCCACTCCTAACTGGGCCTCCAGCCTACAAAACCCACGTTAACAGCCCATCTTCAAGAGAAAGCCTGCTCAATGGCTCCTGACATCTAGACATGCTGGGAGAAAGGAAGATGTCCCACTCCTAACTGGGACTCCAGCATACAAAACGCACGTGAACAGCCCTTCTTCAAGAGAAAGCCTGCTCAATGGCTCCTGACATCTAGACATGCTGGGAGAAAGGAAGATGTCCCACTCCTAACTGGGCCTCCAGCATACAAAACCCACGTGAACAGCCCTTCTTCAAGAGAAAGCCTGCTCAATGGCTCCTGACATCTAGACATGCTGGGAGACAGGAAGATGTCCCACTCCTAACTGGGCCTCCAGCATACAAAACCCACGTGAACAGCCCTTCTTCAAGAGAAAGCCTGCTCAATGGCTCCTGACATCTAGACATGCTGGGAGAAAGGAAGATGTCCCACTCCTAACTGGGCCTCCAGCCTACAAAACCCATGTGAACAGCCCTTCTTCAAGAGAAAGCCTGCTCTGGGAACCAGCAGTTAGTGTAATGGCTATGTCGCTGGACTCCCACGTAGTCGACCGTGGTTCGCGTCTCGGACCCGGTGGCTTACAACTCACGCTGGGCGCGTGTGCGTGCGTGCCCAAGATCCCGAGAGGAGAATGGAGGAGAAGGGATTGCGGCGTGACCATCCCCCCTGGGGGGTGATTTCTCGCTTTCTGTCTCTATGTCTCTCTCTATCTGTCTGGCGAGCGCACGCGCCCTATAGCGAAAAAAACCTCTCCAAAAAAAAAAAAAAGAGAAAGCCTGCTCAATGGCTCCTGACATCTAGACATGCTGGGAGAAAGGAAGATGCCCCACTCCTAACTGGGCCTCCAGCATACAAAACCCACGTGAACAGCCCTTCTTCAAGAGAAAGCCTGCTCAATGGCTCCTGACATCTAGACATGCTGGGAGAAAGGAAGATGTCCCACTCCTAACTGGGCCTCCAGCATACAAAACCCACGTGAACAGCCCTTCTTCAAGAGAAAGCCTGCTCAATGGCTCCTGACATCTAGACATGCTGGGAGAAAGGAAGATGTCCCACTCCTAACTGGGCCTCCAGCCTACAAAACCCACGTGAACAGCCCTTCTTCAAGAGAAAGCCTGCTCAATGGCTCCTGACATCTAGACATGCTGGGAGAAAGGAAGATGTCCCACTCCTAACTGGGCCTCCAGCCTACAAAACCCACGTGAACAGCCCTTCTTCAAGAGAAAGCCTGCTCAATGGCTCCTGACATCTAGACATGCTGGGAGAAAGAAAGATGTCCCATCCTAACTGGGCCTCCAGCATACAAAACCCACGTGAACAGCCCTTCTTCAAGAGAAAGCCTGCTCAATGGCTCCTGACATCTAGACATGCTGGGAGAAAGGAAGATGTCCCACTCCTAACTGGGCCTCCAGCCTACAAAACCCACGTGAACAGCCCTTCTTCAAGAGAAAACCTGCTCAATGGCTCCTGACATCTACACATGCTGGGAGAAAGGAAGATGTCCCACTCCTAACTGGGCCTCCAGCCTACAAAACCCACGTGAACAGCCCTTCTTCAAGAGAAAGCCTGCTCAATGGCTCCTGACATCTAAACACGCTGGGAGAAAGGAAGATGTCCCACTCCTAACTGGGCCTCCAGCCTACAAAACCCACGTGAACAGCCCTTCTTCAAGAGAAAGGGTGCTCAATGGCTCCTGACATCTAGACATGCTGGGAGAAAGGAAGATGTCCCACTCCTAACTGGGCCTCCAGCATACAAAACCCAAGTGAACAGCCCTTCTTCATGAGAAAGCCTGCTCAATGGCTCCTGACATCTAGACATGCTGGGAGAAAGGAAGATGTCCCACTCCTAACTGGGCCTCCAGCCTACAAAACGCACGTGAACAGCCCTTCTTCAAGAGAAAGCCTGCTCAATGGCTCCTGACATCTAGACATGCTGGGAGAAAGGAAGATGTCCCACTCCTAACTGGGCCTCCAGCCTACAAAACCCACGTGAACAGCCCTTCTTCAAGAGAAAGCCTGCTCAATGGCTCCTGACATCTAGACATGCTGGGAGAAAGGAAGATGTCCCACTCCTAACTGGGCCTCCAGCCTACAAAACCCACGTGAACAGCCCTTCTTCAAGAGAAAGCCTGCTCAATGGCTCCTGACATCTAGACATGCTGGGAGAAAGGAAGATGTCCCACTCCTAACTGGGACTCCAGCATACAAAACCCACGTGAACAGCCCTTCTGCAAGAGAAAGCCTGCTCAATGGCTCCTGACATCTAGACATGCTGGGAGAAAGGAAGATGTCCCACTCCTAACTGGGACTCCAGCATACAAAACGCACGTGAACAGCCCTTCTTCAAGAGAAAGCCTGCTCAATGGCTCCTGACATCTAGACATGCTGGGAGAAAGGAAGATGCCCCACTCCTAACTGGGCCTCCAGCCTACAAAACCCACGTGAACAGCCCTTCTTCAAGAGAAAGCCTGCTCAATGGCTCCTGACATCTAGACATGCTGGGAGAAAGGAAGATGTCCCACTCCTAACTGGGCCTCCAGCATACAAAACCCACGTGAACAGCCCTTCTTCAAGAGAAAGCCTGCTCAATGGCTCCTGACATCTAGACATGCTGGGAGAAAGGAAGATGTCCCACTCCTAACTGGGCCTCCAGCATACAAAACCCACGTGAACAGCCCTTCTTCAAGAGAAAGCCTGCTCAATGGCTCCTGACATCTAGACATGCTGGGAGAAAGGAAGATGTCCCACTCCTAACTGGGCCTCCAGCCTACAAAACCCACGTGAACAGCCCTTCTTCAAGAGAAAGCCTGCTCAATGGCTCCTGACATCTAGACATGCTGGGAGAAAGGAAGATGTCCCACTCCTAACTGGGCCTCCAGCATACAAAACCCACGTGAACAGCCCATCTTCAAGAGAAAGCCTGCTCAATGGATCCTGACATCTAGACATGCTGGGAGAAAGGAAGATGTCCCACTCCTAACTGGGCCTCCAGCATACAAAACCCACGTGAACAGCCCTTCTGCAAGAGAAAGCCTGCTCAATGGCTCCTGACATCTAGACATGCTGGGAGAAAGGAAGATGTCCCACTCCTAACTGGGACTCCAGCATACAAAACGCACGTGAACAGCCCTTCTTCAAGAGAAAGCCTGCTCAATGGCTCCTGACATCTAGACATGCTGGGAGAAAGGAAGATGTCCCACTCCTAACTGGGCCTCCAGCATACAAAACCCACGTGAACAGCCCTTCTTCAAGAGAATGCCTGCTCAATGGCTCCTGACATCTAGACATGCTGGGAGAAAGGAAGATGTCCCACTCCTAATTGGGCCTCCAGCCTACAAAACCCACGTGAACAGCCCTTCTTCAAGAGAAAGCCTGCTCAATGGCTCCTGACATCTAGACATGCTGGGAGAAAGGAAGATGTCCCACTCCTAACTGGGCCTCCAGCCTACAAAACCCACGTGAACAGCCCTTCTTCAAGAGAAAACCTGCTCAATGGCTCCTGACATCTACACATGCTGGGAGAAAGGAAGATGTCCCACTCCTAACTGGGCCTCCAGCCTACAAAACCCACGTGAACAGCCCTTCTTCAAGAGAAAGCCTGCTCAATGGCTCCTGACATCTAAACACGCTGGGAGAAAGGAAGATGTCCCACTCCTAACTGGGCCTCCAGCCTACAAAACCCACGTGAACAGCCCTTCTTCAAGAGAAAGGGTGCTCAATGGCTCCTGACATCTAGACATGCTGGGAGAAAGGAAGATGTCCCACTCCTAACTGGGCCTCCAGCATACAAAACCCAAGTGAACAGCCCTTCTTCATGAGAAAGCCTGCTCAATGGCTCCTGACATCTAGACATGCTGGGAGAAAGGAAGATGTCCCACTCCTAACTGGGCCTCCAGCCTACAAAACGCACGTGAACAGCCCTTCTTCAAGAGAAAGCCTGCTCAATGGCTCCTGACATCTAGACATGCTGGGAGAAAGGAAGATGTCCCACTCCTAACTGGGCCTCCAGCCTACAAAACCCACGTGAACAGCCCTTCTTCAAGAGAAAGCCTGCTCAATGGCTCCTGACATCTAGACATGCTGGGAGAAAGGAAGATGTCCCACTCCTAACTGGGCCTCCAGCCTACAAAACCCACGTGAACAGCCCTTCTTCAAGAGAAAGCCTGCTCAATGGCTCCTGACATCTAGACATGCTGGGAGAAAGGAAGATGTCCCACTCCTAATTGGGCCTCCAGCATACAAAACCCACGTGAACAGCCCTTCTTCAAGAGAAAGCCTGCTCAATGGCTCCTGACATCTAGACATGCTGGGAGAAAGGAAGATGTCCCACTCCTAACTGGGCCTCCAGCATACAAAACCCACGTGAACAGCCCTTCTTCAAGAGAAAGCCTGCTCAATGGCTCCTGACATCTAGACATGCTGGGAGAAAGGAAGATGTCCCACTCCTAACTGGGCCTCCAGCCTACAAAACCCAAGTGAACAGCCCTTCTTCACGAGAAAGCCTGCTTAATGGCTCCTGACATCTAGACATGCTGGGAGAAAGGAAGATGTCCCACTCCTAACTGGGCCTCCAGCATACAAAACACACGTGAACAGCCCATCTTCAAGAGAAAGCCTGCTCAATGGATCCTGACATCTAGACATGCTGGGAGAAAGGAAGATGTCCCACTCCTAACTGGGACTCCAGCATACAAAACCCACGTGAACAGCCCTTCTGCAAGAGAAAGCCTGCTCAATGGCTCCTGACATCTAGACATGCTGGGAGAAAGGAAGATGTCCCACTCCTAACTGGGACTCCAGCATACAAAACGCACGTGAACAGCCCTTCTTCAAGAGAATGCCTGCTCAATGGCTCCTGACATCTAGACATGCTGGGAGAAAGGAAGATGTCCCACTCCTAACTGGGCCTCCAGCATACAAAACCCAAGTGAACAGCCCTTCTTCAAGAGAAAGCCTGCTCAATGGCTCCTGACATCTAGACATGCTGGGAGAAAGGAAGATGTCCCACTCCTAACTGGGCCTCCAGCCTACAAAACCCACGTGAACAGCCCTTCTTCAAGAGAAAGCCTGCTCAATGGCTCCTGACATCTAGACATGCTGGGAGAAAGGAAGATGTCCCACTCCTAACTGGGCCTCCAGCATACAAAACCCACGTGAACAGCCCTTCTTCAAGAGAAAGCCTGCTCAATGGCTCCTGACATCTAGACATGCTGGGAGAAAGGAAGATGTCCCACTCCTAACTGGGCCTCCAGCCTACAAAACCCACGTGAACAGCCCTTCTTCAAGAGAAAGCCTGCTCAATGGCTCCTGACATCTAGACATGCTGGGAGAAAGGAAGATGTCCCACTCCTAACTGGGCCTCCAGCATACAAAACCCACGTGAACAGCCCTTCTTCAAGAGAAAGCCTGCTCAATGGCTCCTGACATCTAGACATGCTGGGAGAAAGGAAGATGTCCCACTCCTAACTGGGCCTCCAGCATACAAAACCCACGTGAACAGCCCTTCTTCAAGAGAAAGCCTGCTCAATGGCTCCTGACATCTAGACATGCTGGGAGAAAGGAAGATGTCCCACTCCTAACTGGGCCTCCAGCCTACAAAACCCACGTGAACAGCCCTTCTTCAAGAGAAAGCCTGCTCAATGGCTCCTGACATCTAGACATGCTGGGAGAAAGGAAGATGTCCCACTCCTAACTGGGCCTCCAGCATGCAAAACCCACGTGAACAGCCCTTCTTCAAGAGAAAGCCTGCTCAATGGCTCCTGACACCTAGACATGCTGGGAGAAAGGAAGATGTCCCACTCCTAACTGGGCCTCCAGCCTACAAAACCCACGTGAACAGCCCTTCTTCAAGAGAAAGCCTGCTCAATGGCTCCTGACATCTAGACATGCTGGGAGAAAGGAAGATGTCCCACTCCTAACTGGGCCTCCAGCCTACAAAACCCACGTGAACAGCCCTTCTTCAAGAGAAAGGGTGCTCAATGGCTCCTGACATCTAGACATGCTGGGAGAAAGGAAGATGTCCCACTCCTAACTGGGCCTCCAGCATACAAAACCCACGTGAACAGCCCTTCTTCAAGAGAAAGCCTGCTCAATGGCTCCTGACATCTAGACATGCTGGGAGAAAGGAAGATGTCCCACTCCTAACTGGGCCTCCGGCATACAAAACCCACGTGAACAGCCCTTCTTCAAGAGAAAGCCTGCTCAATGGCTCCTGACATCTAGACATGCTGGGAGAAAGGAAGTTGTCCCACTCCTAACTGGGCCTCCAGCATACAAAACCCACGTGAACAGCCCTTCTTCAAGAGAAAGCCTGCTCAATGGCTCCTGACATCTAGACATGCTGGGAGAAAGGAAGATGTCCCACTCCTAACTGGGCCTCCAGCCTACAAAACCCACGTGAACAGCTCTTCAAGAGAAAGCCTGCTCAATGGCTCCTGACATCTAGACATGCTGGGAGAAAGGAAGATGTCCCACTCCTAACTGGGCCTCCAGCCTACAAAACCCACGTTAACAGCCCATCTTCAAGAGAAAGCCTGCTCAATGGCTCCTGACATCTAGACATGCTGGGAGAAAGGAAGATGTCCCACTCCTAACTGGGACTCCAGCATACAAAACGCACGTGAACAGCCCTTCTTCAAGAGAAAGCCTGCTCAATGGCTCCTGACATCTAGACATGCTGGGAGAAAGGAAGATGTCCCACTCCTAACTGGGCCTCCAGCATACAAAACCCACGTGAACAGCCCTTCTTCAAGAGAAAGCCTGCTCAATGGCTCCTGACATCTAGACATGCTGGGAGACAGGAAGATGTCCCACTCCTAACTGGGCCTCCAGCATACAAAACCCACGTGAACAGCCCTTCTTCAAGAGAAAGCCTGCTCAATGGCTCCTGACATCTACACATGCTGGGAGAAAGGAAGATGTCCCACTCCTAACTGGGCCTCCAGCCTACAAAACCCATGTGAACAGCCCTTCTTCAAGAGAAAGCCTGCTCTGGGAACCAGCAGTTAGTGTAATGGCTATGTCGCTGGACTCCCACGTAGTCGACCGTGGTTCGCGTCTCGGACCCGGTGGCTTACAACTCACGCCGGGCGCGTGTGCGTGCGTGCCCAAGATCCCGAGAGGAGAATGGAGGAGAAGGGATTGCGGCGTGACCATCCCCCCTGGGGGGTGATTTCTCGCTTTCTGTCTCTATGTCTCTCTCTATCTGTCTGGCGAGCGCACGCGCCCTATAGCGAAAAAAACCTCTCCAAAAAAAAAAAAAAGAGAAAGCCTGCTCAATGGCTCCTGACATCTAGACATGCTGGGAGAAAGGAAGATGCCCCACTCCTAACTGGGCCTCCAGCACACAAAACCCACGTGAACAGCCCTTCTTCAAGAGAAAGCCTGCTCAATGGCTCCTGACATCTAGACATGCTGGGAGAAAGGAAGATGTCCCACTCCTAACTGGGCCTCCAGCATACAAAACCCACGTGAACAGCCCTTCTTCAAGAGAAAGCCTGCTCAATGGCTCCTGACATCTAGACATGCTGGGAGAAAGGAAGATGTCCCACTCCTAACTGGGCCTCCAGCCTACAAAACCCACGTGAACAGCCCTTCTTCAAGAGAAAGCCTGCTCAATGGCTCCTGACATCTAGACATGCTGGGAGAAAGGAAGATGTCCCACTCCTAACTGGGCCTCCAGCATACAAAACCCACGTGAACAGCCCTTCTTCAAGAGAACGCCTGCTCAATGGCTCCTGACATCTAGACATGCTGGGAGAAAGTATGATGTCCCACTCCTAACTGGGCCTCCAGCATACAAAACGCACGTGAACAGCCCTTCTTCAAGAGAAAGCCTGCTCAATGGCTCCTGACATCTAGACATGCTGGGAGAAAGGAAGATGTCCCACTCCTAACTGGGCCTCCAGCCTACAAAACCCACGTGAACAGCCCTTCTTCAAGAGAAAGCCTGCTCAATGGCTCCTGACATCTAGACATGCTGGGAGAAAGGAAGATGTCCCACTCCTAACTGGGCCTCCAGCCTACAAAACCCACGTGAACAGCCCTTCTTCAAGAGAAAGCCTGCTCAATGGCTCCTGACATCTAGACATGCTGGGAGAAAGGAAGATGTCCCACTCCTAACTGGGCCTCCAGCCTACAAAACCCACGTGAACAGCCCTTCTTCAAGAGAAAGCCTGCTCAATGGCTCCTGACATCTAGACATGCTGGGAGAAAGAAAGATGTCCCACTCCTAACTGGGCCTCCAGCCTACAAAACCCACGTGAACAGCCCTTCTTCAAGAGAAAGCCTGCTCAATGGCTCCTGACATCTAGACATGCTGGGAGAAAGAAAGATGTCCCACTCCTAACTGGGCCTCCAGCATACAAAACCCACGTGAACAGCCCTTCTTCAAGAGAAAGCCTGCTCAATGGCTCCTGACATCTAGACATGCTGGGAGAAAGGAAGATGTCCCACTCCTAACTGGGCCTCCAGCTTACAAAACCCACGTGAACAGCCCTTCTTCAAGAGAAAGCCTGCTCAATGGCTCCTGACATCTAGACATGCTGGGAGAAAGGAAGATGTCCCACTCCTAACTGGGCCTCCAGCCTACAAAACCCACGTGAACAGCCCTTCTTCAAGAGAAAGCCTGCTCAATGGCTCCTGACATCTACACATGCTGTGAGAAAGGAAGATGTCCCACTCCTAACTGGGCCTCCAGCATACAAAACCCACATGAACAGCCCTTCTTCAAGAGAAAGCCTGCTCAATGGCTCCTGACTAGACATTTCGCGCGGCGCGCTAGTGCGCCACACGGTTTTCTAATTTTTGATTTTTATTGAAATTTTTTTAATATTAATTTTTCTTTTTTAGATTTATTCCAAAGCTTTTCTCTTTTTTTTCTCTGTTTCTTGTCTGTTTTTTTTTGTTGTTGTTGTTGATATTGTTTCCCTCTCTCTGCTTCCTTTTCTGCACACTTCCCAACCCTCATATTAAAGTTCAAAAGTTTGGGAAGAAACCAACCATCCACCAGATGACTAGAAATCGCTGCAGGACCACAAGAAATATGGAGAAGCAGGAAAATGCCCCTCCTCCAATTGAAACGGATAGCTCCTCTTCATCAACACACAGTTCAAGGGAATTCATGGAAATGTCTGATAAACAATTCAGATCATTCATAATGGCAAAGGTAACAGAGATCGAAGAGAAGAGAGACAAGGAACTGCTGAAGGGGAAGGAGAAAGGAGTTGAAGAGTTCTAGGAGGTGAGGAAATTCATGCAAGATCTAAAAGGAGTTTCACACTTTACAAAAGAATCAGATGGAGCTGTTAGAGATGAAGGATATAATACAAGAAGTCAAAATCTCCCTTGAAAGTATTAAAAGCAGACTAGATCATTCAGAAAATGGAATCTCTAATGTAGAAGAGAAAATGGCTGGCCTAGAAAGGTCCACCAAAAAGACTGAGAAAATGGCCCAAAACTTTGAGAATAATATGGAAGAAGTACTAGATACAATTAAACGTCCAGGGGCGGCAGGCGGGGGCTCGGCTCCGCGTGCCGGCGCGTGGGGGTGGGGAGGCGGGCGCGGGGGCTCCAATCCACGTGCTGGGGTGCGGGGTCAGGGCGCGGGGGCTCCGCTCCGCGTGCCCTGTCTGGAGGTCTGGCCCGACGGGCTCTGCCCCACGTGCCGTGGCCGGGGCTCTGTCCTGTGTGCCATGGCCGGGGTCTGCCCCGCGTGCCTCGGCCGGGGTCTGTCTCGCGTGCCGTGGCCGGGGCTCTGCCCCGTGTGCCGTGGCCGGGGCTCTGACCCCGCATGCCTTGGCCGGGGTCTGTCCCGCGTGCCGTGGCCGGGGCTCTGACCCCGCATGCCGTGGCCGGGGGTCTGCCCCGTGTTCCGTGGCCAGGGCTCTGCTCCGCATGCCCTATCCGGAGGTCCGGCCCGACCGGGGCTCTGCCCCGCGTGCCGTGGCCGGGGTGCCCCCGCGTGCCATGGCCGGGTTCTGCCCCGCGTGCTGTGGCCGGGACTCTGCCCCGCGTGCTGTGGCCGGGGCTCTCTTCCACGTGCCGTGGCCTAGGTCTGCCCCCGCGTGCCGTGGCCAGGTTCTGCCCCGCGTGCCGTGGCCGGGACTCTACCCCGCATGCCGTGGCCGGGGCCTGCCCCGAGTGCCGTGGCTGGGGCCCTGTCCCGCGTGCCGTGGCCGGGGTCTGGGTCCGCGTGCCGTGGCCGTGGTCCTGTCCCCACGTGCCGTGGCCGGGGTCTGCCCCGTGTGCCGTGGCCGGGGTCTGCCCCCTCGTGCCGTGGCCGGGTTCTGCCCCATGTGCCGTGGCCGGGGCCCTGTCCCGCGTGCCGTGGCCGGGGCCTGCCCCCGCGTGCCGTGGCCATGGTCCTGTCCCCACTTGCCGTGGCGGGGTCTGCCCCGTGTGCTGTGGCCGGGGCCTGCCCCCTCGTGCCGTGGCTGTGGTCCTGCCCCCGTGTGCCGTGGCCGGGGTCTGCCCCCGTGTGCCATGGCCAGGGTCTGCCCCCTCGTGCCGTGGCCGGGGCCCAGTCCCGCGTGCCATGGCCGGGGCCCAGTCCCGCGTGCCGTGGCCGGGGTTCTGTCCCGCGTGCCGTGGCCGGGGCCCTGTCCCGCGTGCCGTGGCCGGGGTCTGCCCCATGTGCCATGGCCGGGGTCTGCCCCCTCGTGCCGTGGCCGGGTTCTGCCCTGTGTGCCGTGGCCGAGGGTCTGCCCCCGCGTGCCGTGGCCGGGGTCAGCCCCGCGTGCCGTGGCCGGGGCTCTGCCCCGCGTGCCGTGGCCGGGGTTCTGCCCCCGCGTGCCGTGGCCGGGGCTCTGCCCCGCGTGCCGTGGCCGGGGTTCTGCCCCGCGTGCCGTGGCCAGGCCCTGCCCCGCGTGCCGTGGCCGGGTTCTGCCCCCGCGTGCCGTGGCCGGGGCTCTGCCCCGCGTGCCGTGGCCGGGGTTCTGCCCCCGCGTGCCGTGGCCGGGACTCTGCCCCGCGTGCCGTGGCCAGGACTCTGCCCCGCGTGCCGTGGCCGGGCCCTGCCCTGCGTGCCATGGCCGGGTTCTGCCCCCGCGTGCCGTGGCCGGGGTCTGCCCCGCGTGCCGTGGCCGGGGGCTCTGCCCCCGCGGGCCGTGGCCGGGATCTGCCCCGCGTGCCGCAACCGCTGATGGCCGTCTCTGCTTTCCTGAGCCGCGTTCCTGAAACTGTGTTCCATGGAGATTCACCTACATTTGCGGGGCTGCACGAGACCCATCCTTGGTCCAGCCCTGAGTGCAGTCTACGTTTCCTGTTGTTGGGAACTTTATGATCTGATAATTGGAAAAAAAAATCATGTTTATCATAAAAAATAATTAGAATAATAATAATAATGATTGGGGGAAACATAGGAAAGATATTGAATGTTGAAGCGGGGAGATTAATGTCTCTGCACTGACTGACATGCATGGCATTCCCTTTTGAAAAAGCAATGTAATACACTGTAAAGTTATATGTAATTCAATGTAATAAAAAAAATAGATAATAAAAAAAAAGTGCATTAAAAAATACCTATTAATACCTATTTAATGACTGCAGTAAGCTATACAGCCCCAGCGAGGTGCTACTTTATAGTATGTTCATTATACTCACTGAGGTTTATGCCTAAAATCAGACATGTATTCATGGATATGTATATATCAACTGTGCTTGCTATAGAAAGTTTATTTTTAACTTAAGATCAATAGTGAATCAATAAAATGTGGGGGGAAAAGGCCTAGAAAACAACTGTAGATACCAGAGATAGTGTGGGAGGAAGGGGGGAATTGGCAGAGGGTGAGAGGAACGGAATCAAGGGGGGAAAAAAACAACAAAAGAAAAGAAAAGTAAAATGTATAAGAAACAAGAAATAGAAAATTATTTGTTGATGATAACATGTATGGTGATATCCTTGATTGAGCCAATATACAATGTATTCTGAATGGAAAAATCTCATTTTGTATATTGTATTGATGTATGGTGAATGAGTGTAATAAATGAAAAATTTTAAAAAATTAAAAAAAAAAAAAAAAAAAAAAAACTAGGCCCAGTTGCAGTGACACACAAACAGCGCCACTTGGGAGGCAGGAAGCCTCATGGGAGGCCCAGGTTTGTTTCCCAGGCTAACCTGAACATGCCAGGATTGGGAACACTAATTCTAGCCAATTTGGAGCCTGGGTCAGGTGAATTATGACATGGCAAAACCATGTAGAAAATGCCTGTCTCTGTCTCCCTCCCTTGTCCTATCCCTCTCTCTCTGTTCTTCTCTCATAAATGAGGGGAAAATAATTCATAATAATCTAATAAGACCTAAAACTGATTTCACTTTACATTACTATAGACACAGATTTTGCTAGATTAAATATGACAATTAAATACATTCATTACCTATGAACAGATCATGCTAGATTAAAAATGGTGAAAGTTGGGGTCAGCAGGTAGTGTAGAAGTTAGGGTGCTAGATCCCAGATAGTTGTCCTGGATCCAAAAGCTTGAAAAATAACACCAGACATATATGCATGTGTGCCCAAAAACCTGAGAAGAACAGAAGAAAAGGGACAGTGGCATTGCCACCCCTCCTTGGGGATGATTTCTCACTTTTTCTCTCTCTCTCTGGCAAACACACGTGCCTTAAGGAAAAAAAAAAAAAAAAAAGAGTGAGAATGAAATTTCTCTCAGTTCTTCATTAAAATCAGCTAAAAATTGGAGGCTGGCAGGTGGCATGATGGTTAACACACTGGACTCTCACATGGTGGACTGCAGTTTAACTCCCAGACCTGATGGTTTGCTTCTCACTCACTTTCCTTTTCTCTCTCTGGTCAAATTTTAAAAAATAACAATAATAAACAAAATTACATAAATAATTCTTTTTAAAAATCAGCTATAATGGGAGCAGCAGATGGTTACATCACTGGACTCCCACATAGTTGACCACGGTTTGAGCCTCAGACCTGGTGGCTTAAAACTCACACCGGGCCTTTGTGTGTGTGTGTGTCCCAGATCCCAAAAGGAGAATGGAGAAGAAGGGATTGAGGCATGGCCATTCCCCAGGGGGTGATTTCTCACTTTCTGTCTATCTCTCCAGCGAGCACATGTGTCCTATGGCAAAAAAATCTCTAAAAACTAAAAAAGAAAATCAGCTATAAGTCATTCAGAAGAATCTGAGCATTTGTTTCATTATCTGGATTTAGCTTAAATTTACATTTAAAATAACTTCTAGTATATTTCATAATACAGAGCTCCTGTTTTCGCTTAACCCCATTTCTGTTGTTTTTATAATCATCTCTAGCATCTTGACTCTCTATATTTAAGTTGCCCTTCTTAAATGAATTATTCTCTTTTATCCCCCTCTTTCTGGTCACATCTGCTTCATTGTTTCCTTGGGTAGCTTTCCGTTTGTTTTATGTACGCATTTTTAAATTTTTCTTATTTTTTTCACATTTAATCACTGCACATCTTCACAGCAGACAAAGTCAATCTTCCCAGCATGAATACACTGCATATCAGTCCAGTCAAAGACAGTACCATACACATTATGATCAACAGATAAGTTTCCATTTTTGTGTCCATTCAAATTCTCTCCTTCCATAAGGATATACCTGAGAATTATTTATTACTCCCAACTTTTATACACCTCAGTCCTAGACATTTACCTCTCTTGTAATTAACATTTATTTCCTACTATGATGTTGAAGATTTTCATTTTTTTTCTTTTTAAAATTTCAGTTTTTGCTATAGGGTGCATGTGCTCACTGGGAGAGACAAAGTTGGGGGTGGGGTGAGAAATCATCCCCCTAAGGGGGAAGACCATGTCCCAACCCCTTTTCTTGGGATTTTGGGCATGCACGCACTCATACTCAGCATGTATTTTATTTTTATTATTATTATTTTGTTTGCTATTGTGAGTATGCAGACAGAGAGAGTAAAAGAGAGGGAAAGTGAGAAACCAAGCCGCCTTAGAATTGTGATCATCCATGTGTGAGTCCAGCGCCTTAACCACCATCCCACCTGCCGGCCCCCTCAGCATGTTTTTTCAAGCCTACAAATTCAAGGTGCAAACCACACTGTTGAGAAGGTGGGATCCGCTGTCTTAATCACCTACTGGCCCTAGGATTTCCACTTCTTTCTAGGATCCTTACCATCATTATACAGATCCTTACCATCATTATATAGATTTTTGTCACATTTGTAGATGTGATAAAAGTATAGGAAAAGTTTTTTTTGTTTGTTTGTTTGTTTTAATTTACCTTTGTAAAGTGAGGAATTCCTAAAGAGTTGAGGGAAGGTTTTAGAAAATGGTCAGGTGATGGAAAGGCACGATGAGAAAAGCTCTCCCCTTTGACCGCTGTTTGAGGAAGGGTTTCACCTACCTCTTCATTTGGACTAGCAGAATCACCGTCTTCCAACAAGGTTCTATTTCCTGGTTTCCCAGTACCATATTTTGCTTCCACTACAGTAAAACCAAAGTAAAGAGTACATGAAAATATGTATAATTTCAAATCAATAAATAACACAAAAAAGGCAGTCATCAAATAGCTTACTGTTGTTCATATATTGCCGAGAAGCGATCACTAGCTTTCTTAAGTTTGGTTTTGGGGCCTCCTAGGGAAGAAAAAGTAGCTTTAAGAACAAAAGTATCAGCACTTTAATAAAGTACAAGAAAACTGTCAAAAAAGAAAAGAGTAACAAACACCAAATTTGATTAAATAAATATAATCGTCACTATTACTATATGATCTAACACAAAGAACACAGGTTTTAGAGTCATTCGTGTGTAAATATAAAACCCAATTCTTCTACTTACAAACCTACATCTTCCCATGGGGTAAGGTTTACAGAAGATGATACAGATATCCTCAAAAATGTTACTTCTGGGAACCAGCAGTTAGTGTAATGGCTATGTCGCTGGACTCCCACGTAGTCGACCGCGGTTCGCGACCCGGACCCGGTGGCTTAAAACTCACGCCGGGCGCGTGTGCATACGTGCCCAAGATCCCGAGAGGAGAATGGAGGAAAAGGGATTGCGGCGTGACCATCCTCCCTGGGGGGTGATTTCTCGCTTTCTGTCTCTATGTCTCTCTCTGTCTGGCGAGCGCACGCGCCCTATAGCGAAAACCTCACCAAAAAAAAAAAAAAAAAAGGTTGCTCCTGGGACCAGCAGGAGGTATGGTGGCTAAGGTGCCGTATTCCCACATGGCCAATCCAGTTCAAGTCCTGGACCCAGGAGCTTGAGAGGCATCCTGGGTATATGCGTGTGAATATGTGCCCAGAGCCCCAAAAGGAGAATAAAGGAACAGGCACTGTGATGTGGCCACGCCCCATGGGAGGTGATTTCTCACTTTCCCTCTCTTCGCTGTGCCTCCCTCTGTGAACACAGGCGCCCTCTGGCAAAAACAAAACAAAACAAAAAACAAAACAAACAATGGTACTCCTCCCTGGCTGGTAGATACTGGATATGTCCAAGTGCACCCATAATATCCTGCTTTGACTTCCATATCCAGCTGCTTGAAATCCATGCCAGCACATGAAGGTATATGTGCGAAATCCCTAAAGAGGAGTAAAGGAGAAGGGACTGTGGTATGGCATCCCTCCTGGGGGTGACCTCTCTCTCTCTCTCTCTCTCTCTCTCTCTCTCTCTCTCTGTCTCCCTCCAGCGAGCACACATACCTTATTACAAAAATCTAAAATAAATAAATAAGTTACTCCTCCTAACTCTAATGGACTATGACAAAAATACCATTATAGCCATGAGATTATTTCTTTTATTTTAGAATTATTTTAATTTTATTCATTGTCATTATTTTATTTTATTTTTTTGTTTTGAAATTGACCAGAGAGAGACACACAGAGAGAAGGAAATGAGAGAGCAACTGCCAGATCCGGCACTAGAACCACAGTGAGCCATGTGGGAGTCCAGCTGCCGTAGCCATCACGCCACCTGCCAGCCCCAGATTATTTTCTTAATAAAAATAACCTAGAACAAATATTTATCTCTAGGTAGCCTAGAATATTTCTTAAAAACTAACATGAGGGGCCAGCAGGTGGCGTGGTAGTTAAGGGTGCTGGCCTCCCACATGGTCAACCATAGTTCAAGTCCTGGACCTGGTGGCTTGCTTTCTTACTTTCTCACTTTCTCTTTCTCTTTCTCTCTCTCTCTCTGTCCCTGTCTGGTCAAATAAATAAATAAATAAAGTTAAGCAAAATAATTTTTAAAAACATGAAAATATTTAAATTAATTACTAGTTTTATTTGAAATGTGTTCTCATGACTTATACTTGCATGAATTACTGCTTTTGGGTACAAATGTGAGAGTTTAGCTTTATGTAGTACCTTATTTAGTTAGATGGACTGGAATTACAAAGAGTATAAATTGCTTCTATTCAATTGGTGCAAGTGTAAATAAAACAAGATTTTTGTTCATACTATATCCTTAGTAATACTTATTTGTATTATTCTACATTTTTTATAAATACCAATGTAACAAAAAGTTTAATCCTATTACTCCTACTATTATTCAATTAATTAAACATAGTCATTTATCACTACCTGTTATTGCTCACAATTGCCAGAGGGCATGTGTGCTTGCCAGAGAGAGGCAGAGAATCAGAGAGGGACAGGGAGAAAGCATGCCTTTATGGTTAATGGCCCATGCCACAGTCCGTTTCCTCCACTTCTTCATCCTGTTGGGATTTAGGGCACACTTAGACCTATGCCTATTGTGTTTTTCCAGCAAGTAGGGCTGGATTTGACTGCAGTCAGCCATACAGGCTCCAGGTTCCTAGGTACTGGACTAGCCCGATCTACCACTACCTGAAAGCTGCAGTAATACTACTAGAATGAGAGAAAAATGGAAAAAGGAATTTTCCATCAACTTTTAACTTGGAGGAAACAACTGGCAATCAGAATACTAAAAAACAATTTATGGCTTCAAAAATCTATCTAGGGGTGAAGGGACAAGCAGTTAGCATAATGGCTATGTCGTTGGACTCTCATGTAGTCGACCGTGGTTCAAGTCCCAGACCCAGTGGCTTAAAACTCACGCTGGGCGCGTGTGCGTGTGTGCCCAAGATCCCAAGAGGAGAATGGAGGAGAAGGGATTGTGGCATGGCCATCCCTCCTAGGGGGTGATTTCTCGCTTTCTGTCTCTCTGTCTCTGTCTGTCTGTCTGGCAAGTGCATGCGCCCTAAGGCAAAAACCTCTCAAAAAAAAAAAAAAATCTATCTAGGGTCAGCAGGTGACATGGAAGTTAAGGCACTAGATCCCACATGGCTGACTGCACAGTTGAAGTCCCAAATACAGTGGTTTGAAGATCACACTCGGGGCAAGTGTGTGCATGCCCAAGATCCCAAGAGATAGAGAAGGGATTGTGGAATGGCCAGTCTCCCGTGAGGGGTGATCTCTCACTTTCTCTCTCTCTCCGGCAAGCATACGTGCCCTATAGCAAAATTTAAAATATACATTTATTTAATAGAACATGAATTGAGACTAAAAAAAAGTTTAAGAAATTTTTATCTAAAATTCCTAACCAAGTTCACAGTTGGAGAGCACTAGAAAATACACTATAACCTTCTTCCCTATTTTTTTACGAAATATTTCAAACTTATTTCTTTCACATTTAAGCACATCTTTCCTTAACATAACCCACCTGAACTTACACATCCTAACTAAAAGGGACTATAAATTTAAGCAACATTTTTACAATTTCATAGATTTAATTATTAAATATAGCACACATATTACATTACTTGTAACATTACATTATTTAGAAATACATTGGTCTGCTCATTGATTCACATTTTGGAAATATTTAACTGCTCCTTATACATAAGACCTTATTCTAGGTGCTCTAGGGTACTCACAAATATGGTTCCTAACTTCCAATAGCTCAAAGTGATACTGGAGCTTTAGAATGAATGTTTAAATAACTAAATACAAAAAAATCCTGATATTCAATTTTAGAATATGATATGAGGACTTTGAGTAGATACTTTTGAAACTACAACAAAAGGGCCAGCGGAAAGCACAGTGGTTAAGGTGCTGAACTCCCACATGGCTGAGAGCAGTACAAGTCCTGGATCTGGTGGCTTGAAAATCACACTGGGTGCATGTGCATGCATGCCCAAAATCCAAGAAAAGAAAGAAAGAAAAGGGACTGTGAAAAAAAAGCCATCCCCTAGGGGGTGATTTTTCAACTTCTATCACTCTGTCTCTCTCCAGTAAGTGCACATAACCTTTGTCAAAAAATCTAATAAATAAATAACTATAACACAAATAAAACTTTTTTCTGAAACTGAAGTTTTATCATCATATGTTAAGAATTTCTGCTTCCGGCCAATCAAGTGGCATGGAGTTAAAGTAACTGGATCCCACATAGACAACTAACATGGTTCTAGTCTGAACCCGAAGGCTTAAAAACACGCTGGGCACATGTAAGTGTGTGCCCAAAACTCCCACAAGGAGATGGGACTGTAATGTGGTCAAGACCCTGAGGGGTGATTTCTCTCATTTGCACTTCCTCTAACTCTCTTCAGTAAGTGCACATGCTCTATAGCAATCTTTTTTTAAAAGAAAGGATTTCTACTTCTAGAACTGGCTAATATTTTATGTAAAATATTCATTCTTCAATTAAATGAAGAATTCTTTTTCTTTTATTTAGGTATATGTCATAAGACATATGTGCTTATCAGAGACAGAGAGAAAGAGAAAGGAAAAACGAGAAATCATCCCCCTGAGGGGATGACCATGCCGTAATTCCTTCTCCTCTACTCTTTTATTGGGATTTTGGGCATGCATGTACATGCACCTGGAGGTTTTCTAAGACACTGGGTCTGGGACTCAAACTGCAGAGTTGGCCATGTGGGATCCAGCACCTTAACCACCATGACACTTGCTGGCTTTAAATAAAGAGTTTAAATATATTCTTTTTTTTTTTTTTGAGAGGTTTTTGCTATAGGGTGCATGCACTCACCAGAAAGAGACAGAGAGACAGAAAGTGAGAAATCACCCCTAGTGGAGATGGCCACGCCGCAATCCCTTCTCCTCCATTCTCCTCTGGGGATCTTGGGCACACACGCACACGCGCCCGGTGTGAGTTTAAGACACCAGGACTGGGACGCGAACCACAGTTGGCTACAGTGGAATCCAGCGACATAGCCATTATACCAACTGCTGGTCCCAAGTTTAAAATGTATTCTTGGGAACCAGCAGTTAGCGTAATGGCTATGTCGCTGGACTCCAACATAGTCAACTACGGTTCGCGTCCCGGACCCGGTGGCTTAAAACTCACGCCAGGCGCGTGTGCATGCGCGCCCAAGATCCCAAGAGGAGAATGGAGGAGAAGGGACTGTGGCGTGACCATCCCCCCTGGGGGGTGATTTCTCGCTTTCTGTCTCTATGTCTCTCTCTGTCTGTCTGGCGAGCACATGCGCCCTAAAGCGTAAACCTCTAAAAAAAAAATGTATTCTTAATGGAATGACCTAGAAAACACAATGGAATCTCTTTGCAATATCAATTTTGTGAAAGAGAATTTAAATTTCTAAATTTCCACAATTTCTAATATTATTTGAATTTAATATAAACCTAAGGATAGAAATAGGTAAAAAAAAATTCTCTCTTAAAAACGATGTGATATGGGGGCATAGTGGTAAGGTGTTGGAGCACCACATGGCCAACCACAGTTTAAATCCCAGACCTGGTGGCGTCATGCTTGGTACATGTCACATGTACCCAAACTTCTGGGAAGAGAATGAAGAAGGGATTACACAGCACAGTCATTCCCCCTGGGGCATGATTTCTAACTTTCCCTCTCTCTGTCTCCCTGTTTTTCCAGCAAGCACATGTGCCCTATGGCAAAAAAATAAATATAATAAAAAAAACACTATGTGATAACAAAATAAAGTATTGGGGCCCAGCAGGTGGTGTGGTGGTTAAGGGTGCTAGACTCCCACATGGCTGACCATGGTCTGAGTCCCGAACCTGGTGGCTTGCTTTCTCACTTTCTCACTCTCTCTCTCCCTCTCCTCTGTCTCTGTCCCTCTCTGGTTAAATATATATATATGTATATATATGTAAAATGTACATATATATACACACACACACATATATATAAATAAATAGTTAAATAAGAATAATTCTAAAAAAACAGCATCTATATATATCTCTGTATAGACATATAGATATAGATATGCTATGTTCTGTATAGTTTTGGAACTGAAAGATACCAGAGACAGTCTATGATTACTATGATTGCTATGACAACTGGATCCATTAAAGATTTATTTATTTATTAAAGTTTGAGTACTGTAACAGTCATGTTAGAATGATTTAAAAGTAAGAATCCTGGGACAAGCAAATGGAGTAATGGATATGTTGTTGGACTCCCACATGGTCAGCTGTGGTTCAAGTCCTGGGCCTGGATTCCTCATGGCTCCTGAGAACTAGTCATTTCAGGGGACAGGAGAAATGAAGATTTTCTACTGATAATTCAGCCTCCAGCAAACAAAGCTAGTGTGATTGAACTACAAGAATTCGAAAGAAACACACCATCCATCAGATGACAAGAAATCACCGCAGGACCACAAGAAATATGGAAAAGCAAGAAAATACCTCTCCTCCAGGGAAAAGAATAACTTCTCTTCATCCACAAGCAGTTCAATGCAAATCATGGAAATGTCTGATAAAGAATTTAGAGTATCCATAATTGTGGAGGGCACTGCATACGGAAGCCATCGTGAGCTATCCACCATCTTGGAAACCATTAGGCTTCACTTCCTCACTGAGCAAACCGTTTCTCAGAAATCATGTGACCAACCGTTCTCTCCAGAAGTGGTTGGATTTCTAGGCAACAGGAGAGATCCGCCCACATCAATGACTGGTTCATGCTGTTCTATCTCATTTGCATTTCGGGCAACCAATTGGTGCCCACCAGCTGTATGTAACTCGCCATTTTTCCTCAATAAACAGAAGTAGATGGAAGAAGACGACTTGATCAGCATCTCGTAGTGTGTGTGCGTGTGTTTGTCCCATCTCTCACTCCCTCCCCCAGGGAACCTGTTCGACTGTCCCGCAGGTCGAGACACATAATGGTGAAGCTAACTGAGATGGAAGAGAAGAGAGACAATGAACTGCTAAAGAGAAAGAGAAAGAAGTTGATGAGTTCCAGGAGGTGAGGAAATTCTTGCAAGATCTAAGAGAGGAATTACACGCTTTACAAAAGAGTGAGATGGAACTGTTAGAAATGAAGTCTATAATACAGGAAGTCAAAATCTCCCTTGAAAGTATTAAAAGCAGACTAGATCATACAGAAAATAGAATCTGACGTAGAAAATTGTTGGCCTAGAAAAATCCACCACGAAGACTGAGAAAATGGCACAAAAATTTGAGAATAATATACGAGAAGTACTAGATACCATCAAACGTCCAAACATCCGGATAACTGGCATTCCAGAAGGCAAAGAGACTCATAAGGGCATTGATAATCTATTCCATGAGATCCTGGAAGAAAACTTTCCAAACCTAGAGAGGCATTCAAAGATCCAGTTCCAAGAAATACATAGGACCCCAAAAAGAATCAACCCAAGAAGATCTTCTCCAAGACACATTATAGCCAGGTTGACCAAAATCACAGACAAAGACAAGATACTAAGATTGGCAAGAGAAAAACATCAAGTTACCTACAAAGGACATCCCATCAAGCTAACAGCAGATCTCTCATCGGAAACAATGCGAGCGAGGAAAGAATGGGAAAATATATTCAAAGTGTTAAGAGAAAAGCAATTTCAGCTGAGAATACTGTACCGGCAAGATTATCTTTCATGTGGGAAGAAATGACAAGAACATTCTCAGATAAACAAAACCTGAAATAATTTACCAGCATCAGACCAGATCTCCAAGAAGTCCTCAATGGTGTGCTATATCAGGAAAATTAAATACAAACACACGGAAAGAAGAGTTCAAAACTAAGAAAGTGGCCAGCTTAATCGTAGGGACAAGTCTGGAGTTGAATATTATATTCCAGAATTTAATAGGAAAAATAGAACCAGAACAGAAGATAAAGTACATGAGACTGATAGGTTCATGCACCTACCTGTGCAGAACAGAATCCTAACCTGTTTCCTGGCTTTAAGAAAAGTTCCTTAGCATTTCTATGATTTAAGTTAAAACTGGTTTTCTTAATAGTACCATGTGAACTTACCATTGAAAGTAGTTAGATTATTTAACAAATTGTGTGATCAATACAATGTGGGTGGAAAGGAATGGAAGACAATTATAGACACCAGAGACAGTGGAAGAAGAGGGTGGGAAAGGACAGAGGGTCAGAAAGAGGGGTAAAAAATTCTAGGAAGTATAAATGGAAATTTTTTTATAATAATATGCATGATTAAGTCACTATGCAGTATATTCTGGTTGGGAAATCACATTTTGTATGCTGTGATGATGCTTAAGGGAAGAATGTAAATTAAGTTACCAAAAAAAAAAAAAAAGTTTCAGAAAAAAAAAAAAATCCATTCGATGACCACAGTAAGATATATAGCCCCAGCTAGGTGTTACTTATAGGATGCCTAAGTTAGACTTGTGTTCATGGAAATGTATATATCAGCTGTGTTTGCTATGAAAATACTTAGATTAATTAAGATCTTTAGTAATTCAATAAAAAAATGGGGGGGGGGGGGACAGTATAGAAAGTAAACATAGATACCAGAGACAGTGTGGGAAGAGAGTGGGAGAAGGCAGAGGGTAAGAGATAGGGAATCAAGGATGGGGGGGGGGAGGCAAACATACAGGAAACAAGAAATGGAAGATTATTTGTTGACAATAACATGTATGTTGATGTGCTTGATTGAGACAATATACAGTGTACTCTGGATGGAAAATCTCATTTTGTATGCTGTAATGATGTACAGTGAATGAACGTAAACAAATAAATTTAAATTAAAAAGAAAAAGTCCTGGGCCTGGTGGCTTGAAACACACTGAACACATGTGCATCAAAATCCCAAGAGAAGAAGGGATTGTGCCATGGCCATCCCCCTGGGGGGTGATTTCTAGCTTTCTAGTCTCCCTCTCTCTCTCTTTTGCCAAGCGCATACACTGTATAGCAAAAAAATCTCTCCTAAAATTAAAAACAAAATAAAAGTAAGAATCCTTATCCAAGTAATCCTTGACCAAATCTCCTATGTCCTCTATTGTGGCAAAGCTCCCAGTTTAATTTTCTTACCACTATGGATTTTCCAGCCCATTAATTTTTTTTTTCAGCTATAACTGTCTCAAGTATTTACAATTACATGGATTTTACCAAAGTAAAAAGAAGGGGAAAAGTCAACTAGTCCTAGTTCTATAAAATGGCTTACTCTGACCAACTTTCAGTTACAAATATAAAACAATGATAGGTAGATCACTGATAAATTTTAAGAGTGAATACTATAAAAACCAAATCCAGAGCTTCAAAGAAAGAAAATTAATTTGACAGCCAGCACATTACCTTGGGCTCAAGACCTAAAAAGTCGTCATCCGAAGTAGGCCATGAATCATCCATATTAGGTTTCTTGGAAATGCTTTAGAGTGAAGAAAACAATATGTGAGTTCGTCTCATTACCAAGGGATCTAAATAAGGTCAGTTATCTGCATATTAAATGACATTTTCGATGGAATTAAAACTTGGAAATCTCCTGTGGTTTGGAGATACAGAAAAGTTTGTCCCCCAAGGTCTGGCAGCCAACAGTTTCGGGAGGTGGTGAGCCGTTTAAGAGGTGGGGCTAAGAGGAGGGCCCTATCCAATCAGCGGGGACCATGGGATGAACAAACAGAGAAGGTGGGAAGTTCTGTTTTCTCTCCCTTTCCCTCTTTGTCTCTGTCAACCTGTCTCTGCAGTAGCTGCTGACCTGCCTGCTTCTGTGGGCAATGTTGTGATTATAACCAGAAGCCAGCCTGATGCCAGGCCCTTTTATAGTTTTTAGTCACCAGACTCATAAACCAAATAACCCACTTAATCTTTGCAAAATACCCAGTTTCAAGTATTCCTATGTAGCAACACAGTAACAAACTAATAGGGTAAACTGGCACAGCTAGCAGGGTTGTGTTGTAATACAGATATGCGGAAATGTCATATTCCCTCTATTGTGGCAAAGCTCCCAGTTTAATTTTGGAACTGGGTAATAGGCAGAGGCTGTTAAGAGTTGAAGCAGACTAGGGAACCAGCAGTTAGCGTAATGGCTATGTCGCTGGACTCCCACGTAGTCGACCGTGGTTCCCGTCCTGGACCCGGTGGCTTAAAACTCACGCCGGGCGCGTGTGCGTGCGTGCCCAGGATCCCGAGAGGAGAATGGAAAAGGGATTGCGGCGTGACCATCCCCCCGGGGGGTGATTTCTCGCTTTCTGTCTCTATGTCTCTGTCTGTCTGTCTGGCGAGCGCATGCGCCCTACAGCGGAAAGCCTCTCCAAAAAAAAAAAAAAAGAGTTGAAGCAGGCTAGTGAAAGCCTAGATTATGGTGAAGGCTTGGAAGAAGAATGGTTTAGAAATGAACTGAAATTTTTTTTAATTATTTATTTATTTAATTTTATTTGTAATTATTATTTTAAAAATTTGACCAGAGAGAGAAAAAGGGAAAGTGAGAAAACAAGCTGCCAGGTCTGGGACTAGAACTGCAGGTCGGCCATGTGGGAGTCCAGCGCCTTAACCACCACACCACCTGCTGGTCCTGAATTGAAGCTTTTAAAAAATTGGTTAAAGGTGTGTGACAGGATACAGATAAAAATATAGAATGAAAGCTGTTCTCATATTTCAGAAAAAGAGGATGAACTTATTAGGAGCTAGAGAAAAGGTCACCTTGTTATGAGGTAGCAAAGAATTTGGCCACATTGTGCTCCTGCGCTAAGGTGTTGTAGAAAGTTAAGCATGGTGATCTGGACTAGCTGGTGGCATGGTAGTTAAATTAAAGCAGCTGGGGGGCTGGCATAGTGGCTAAGGGCACTGGACTCCCATGGCTGACTGAGGTTTGGTCCTGGACCTGGTGGCTTGCTTTCTCACTTTCTCTTTCTCTCACTGTTCCTCTCTGGTCAAATTAAAATAAATTAATAAAGTTAAATAAAATGATTCATACATATATAATTAATTAATTACAGCAGCTGGGGATCAGCGGGTGGCATGGCAGTTGAGGCACTGGATTCTCAAATGGTCGACTGTGTTTTAAGTCCCAGACTTAGCAGTTTGCTTTCTCATTTTCTGTCCCTCTCTGTCTCCCTCTGTCTCTCTCTAATGAGCGCATGTGTCCTGTAGCAAATTTAAAAAATAGTAGTAATGATAAATTAAATAATCACAAAATAAAAATTAAAAAATAAATTAAAGCAGCTAGATCTCACATAGCTAATTGTGCAATTTGAGCCCCAAACCCAGCAACTTGAACAACAAACATCAGGAGCATGTGTATATGCTCAAAATTTTGAAAGGAGAAATGGAAGAGAGGGGACTGTGGTGTGACTGTCCCCTATGGGGGATACTTTCTCAGTGTCTCTCTGTCTTTCTCCAGCAAGTGCATGCACCTTCTGGCAGAATTTTTTTTTTTTTTTTTTAATGGTGATCTAAGTTCTCTAGTAGAAAAAAATAATCTTGTTTTAGTTTGCTACAGGGTACATACACCTGGCAGAAACAGAGAGAAAAGTGAGAAATGCCTGGCCAGAGGTAACAGTCATGTTGCAGTCCTTTCTACTTCATTCTCCTCTCAGGATCTTGGGCATGCACACACATGTGCCCAGCATGATTTTTTTTTTTTTTTTGGGGGGGGAGGTTTTCGCTATAGGGCGCGTGCACTCGCCAGACAGACAGAGAGAGACATAGAGACAGAAAGCGAGAAATCACCCCCCAGGGGGGATGGTCACACCGCAACCCCTTCTCCTCCATTCTCTTCTTGGGATCTTGGGCACGCACGCACACGCACCCGGCGTGAGTTTTAAGCCACCAGGTCCGGGACGCGAACCAC
The DNA here is from genome assembly GCA_026018925.1 of Tupaia tana. NCBI lineage: Eukaryota > Metazoa > Chordata > Mammalia > Scandentia > Tupaiidae > Tupaia > Tupaia tana. The sequence goes on from JAKSZU010000016.1 coordinate 11,977,091, forward strand.
GGTCTACGACGTGGGAGTCCAGCGACATAGCCATTACACTAACTGCTGGTTCCCAGCCCAACATGTTTTTTTTTTTTTTAAAGAATTATTTTATTTTACTTTATTTATTATTATTATCGTTATTATTTTCCAGTTTGATCAGAGAGAAACAGAGAGAGAGAGAGAGGAGAGAGAGAGAGAGAGAGAGGAAGTGAGAAAGCAAGCCACCAGGTCCAAGACTTGAACCATGGTTGGCCATGTGGGAGTCCAGCGCCTTTAACCACCATGCTACTTGCCAGCCCCCCCAACATGTTTTTTAAGCCACCAGGTCCAGAACTTAAACTGCACAGTCGGTCATAGAGGATTCAGCCACCATAACCAACACATCACCAGCCAGTCCAAAAGAAATTTCTAAACAACCAAATACTCAAATCTGCTGCTTGGTTGCTCCTTACTGATTTTAGTGAAATTCAGAGGGAAAGGGAAACAGTGGAAAGATCTGGAAAATTCCCAGTCCAACTATGTACAAAACTAAGAAAGTATTAGACAGAGAATGCTAAAATGGATTGTGGTATGACCATGCTCCATTAGAGCGTGTTTTCTCCCTCTCTTTCTTTTTCTCTAGAGAGTGTACATTTTTTTGGGAGAAAAAAACTAGGCAGGAGTTGAAGCCTAAGGAGAAAACCAGCCTGGGACATCAGTAAGTAGAAAAATCGATCAATTAAAAATATCTCAAGGGGGCCACCCAGGTGGCATGGTAGTTAAAGCAGGTGGATCCCACACGGCCAACTGAGCAATTCGAGTCCCAGACCTTGCAGCTCAAAACACATCCCAGGAGCATGTGCTTGTATGCACAAAATCCTGAGAAGAGAATGAAGGAGAAGGGTCTGCATCATGGTCATCCTCCCCCGAGAGGTGCTTCTCATTTTCCCTCTCTTCCTCTGTCTCTCTCTAGTACAGGCACAGTATCTTATAGCAAATTAAAAAAAAAATTAGAAGAAGAAAAACATTCTCTAGGGCAAGCCAGTGATGTAGTGGTTAAGGAAGCTGCTCCCACATAGCTAACTGTATCATTCAAGTGCTGGACCTGATTGCTTGAAAAACATGTGGACACATGTACATGCATGTCAAAGATCCCAAAAAGAGCATGGACAGAATGGAGGCTTGTGGTCTGGGTATCCCCTCTGAGGGATGCTTTCTGTCTCTGTCTTTCTCTGATGAGCATATGTGCCATATAGCAAATTTTTAAAATAATTCTCTAAATGGATTTTTTTAAATAATTATTTTATTTACCTTTATTTACTTTTTTTTTTTTTTTTGAGAGGTTTTTGCTAGAGGGCGCGTGCGCTTGCCAGAAAGACAAGAGACAGAGAGACAGAAAGCGAGAAATCACCCCCTGGGGGGATGGCCACGTCGCAATCCCTTCTCCTCCATTCTCCTCTCGGGATCTTGGGCATGCACGCACATGCGCCCGGTGTGAGTTTTAAGCCACCGGGTCTGAGATGTGAACCGCGCTCAACTACATGGGAGTCCAGCGACATAGCCATTACGCTAACTGCTGGTCCCCTTTATTTACTTATTTTACTTTGACCAGAGAGGGACAGAGTGAGAGAGAGAGAAAGTGAGAAAGCAAGGCGCCAGGTCTGGGACTTGAACTGTGGTCAGCCATGTGGGAATCCAGTGTCCTTAACCACCATGCCACCTGCCAGCACCAAATTCTCTAAATGGATGTTAAATTAACTAATATGATTTATATGTAGACACTCTTCACTTATGGTAAAATAATCTCTCTCTAGGATTTGCTTGATCTCTTTTAAGAATTATTTATTTAATTAAATTAGTTAATTTATTTTAATTTGCTATAGGGCATGTCTATTTACCAGAGAAAGACACAAAGAGGGAGAGAGAAAGAGAGAGAAGGGAGAAAATGAGAAAGCAAGCAATCAGGTCTGGGACTCAAGCCACTGTCTGCCATGTGGGAGGGAGTCCAGTGCCCCAACCACCATACCACCTGCTGGCCTTGTTTGATCTTTACTATGTAAAACCTGTGGTCCTATGACCACAGCTAAGTGAGATGTGCCCTTGAATTTTTGATGGTAAAAACAAGGTACTGGATGTCAATGTAATTTTCAAATATATTAGGACAAACTAAGGTTTCTTAGGAAAGCTAAATCAAAGTTGACATGTAACTAAATTGGACTTTCTGTATTGATCAGACTTGATCTGTACTAGATCCCAGCACTGCAGAGGTTCCTATCAGTCTATGCTGATGAGCAAGACAATGAATTTGGGAGCTTTCAGGACTGACAGTAGTTATGGGTCAACTACTTACTAACTATGGTATGGGATTACTGGCCAATTAACCAACCTCTCTGAACCACAATTGCCTAGTTAGCAAGTACTTTGCAAAACTGTTGTGATAATTATAAGATAACAACTACTAAGCACAAAATATGGTGCCTGGCCCAGAGGAGAACACTCAACAGTTTCTTGTCTCTGTATTCCCTTAGTTAACTTCCAATTTTTAAAAATCTCTAAAATCTTACCTGCTTATAGAGTCTTCTTCAGAACTTTCCTCCACTATTAAGAGAAGAATAAAACACATTTTAAATCAACAAGAGCAAAATAAAGAATTTTAAACTCATGCTTTGTTACAAAGTATTCTTTGGGACTATAACTGGAGAATGCACTAGAATGAATATTGATTATACAATTGGTAGCCAATTACAGCCTTTTCTCACTTAACTACCTACCTGTTTAATGATCACTCAGATTTATGCCCATTTCTCAAGCATGGGGAAATCCCCTTCCTCAGTCTGAGTCTCTGCAATCCTTTTTCTCATTATTTGTCTTGTTCTTATAGTTGGGAACTGCACAAAACATTTGCAATCATACAAGACTGAATTTTTTTTTTATAAATCTGTACTTCATTATACACTGATAGTAGTATTCAGAATAACTAATAATGATTGTTAGATGTATTATGTTTTGGTGTGTCTGGCTGCTTTCTGGTACTTTTCTAATGTATGCTTTTTATATGGATAGAATTATATTATTTTAGGGTGTTGTCACATGTGATCTATTGAAAAATATATACTCTATGGTGCCACAACACACAAGACATTTGCCTTTAAACTCCTTGCCTACCAATCAATTCACTTAACCGATGGAAACTTGGTGTCAGTCACTAAGTGAGCAGTGCCTATAATGCATTACAAACTCATACTTCCTTTCTGAACTTATTAAATGCAAGGAAGAATGAGATTACTAAAATTTGATAACTGTGAGGTGTTTTGTAAAATGGCTATAACTGTAACTGAACATTACCAAACTGACTGAAATGTTATCAGTAGCAGAATCAGTATCATAAGCTGACAGTGTCAAACCGCATGATTTTTCTAGAATAATGGCACTAAGACCAGTTAGAAGAAAGTAGATTTAGTTGCGACACAACATAATGTCTCCAGCTCTTCCGTCAAAACTGTTCAGCTTAGGATCAAACAACTGATTACAGACCAGCAGGTGGTGTGGTATTAAGGCACTGGTTCCCACATGGCCAACTACACAGTTGGAGTCCTGGACTTGGTGGCTTTTAGAACACATTGGGCATGTGCACATGCATGCCTGGAGTGTTTTTCAAGCCCCTCGTCTGGGATTCCAACCACAAAGTCAGCCATGTGGGATCCAGCTGTGTTAACCACCATGCTACAAATTATGGGTCAACTCCTGGCCCTGGAGACAGGTCTATTGAAAGTACCTGAGAGAGAAAAATTGTGTATTCCATCATTGTGTGTCCTGTAACATGTAAAACCTAATGTACACAAATTCGTTAGTAAATGTCTACTAAATTAAAGGCATCCTCCTATGATTCAGATTATACAATGCATAATATTTGATGTCACACCTAGAGAGCAGAGAAACATGTTTGCTATTGTGAAACTTTTTTTTCCTTTTTTTTGTTTTTTGCCACAGGGTGCAAGCACTGCCTGGAGAGAGACAGAGAGAGGGAAAGTGAGAACTCGCCACCCAGGGGAGATGGTCACATTATAATTCCTTCTCCTCTCGGGTTTTGGGCATGCATGCACGTGCACCCAGCGTGATTTTCAAGCTGCCGGTTCTCGAACTCACATTGCAGTCAGCCAGGTAAGAGTCAAGCGCTTTAAACACCACACCACTTGCTGACCTCCATTTTTGTACTTTTATTAAAAATTATTTTTAATTCAGACTTGGATTAATGAGTATTTGATATAAATATCTTTTGGTTAATGGTAGTAACACCTTGTTCCAACAAATTATTGAATAATATGACAATTATCCAACAGATAGAAGAAAATATCCTGTGCAAATGAAGTCAGTCTAGTTCATTCTGTTTTGATTATAAGGGACATAGGTGATAATAGTGAGAGCTTGTTGGCGTAAAAATGTATTTCTCAACTTTCAACAAGGAATTGCTTTTCTGATTTCCATACTCAATAGGTATCTTTAAAGAACAACCTCATGTTGGTATTAGTACACACCGGTTAAAGTTTAGCGGTTCTTATTGCCATTTGCTTATGGTACCAATAAGGTATTATTTAGGTCCTAGTTTTAAAGATAGTTACACTTCTTTATTTTTAAATTCATGATAGAGTATATTCACATGTGTGTGAGAGAGAGCAATAGAAAGACAAGCACCCTCCACAGGGCTTAGTCACACCACAAGCCTATTCCTCCAGTTCTCTAGCCTATCAGGATCCTGAGCATTCACCCATGCGTGTCTCATCTTTTGTTCTTTGAAACTAAATTTTTTTTTTTTTGGAAAGAGGTTTTTTGCTATAGGGTACATGCACTCGCCAGAAAGACAGAGAGACATGAGAGACAGAAAGCGAGAAATCACCCCCCAGGGGCAATGGCCACACCGCAATCCCTTCTCCTCCATTTTCCTCCCAGGATCTTGGGCATGCACGCACACATGCCTAGCGTGAGTTTAAGCCACCGGGTCCGGGACTCGAACCACGGTTGACTACATGGGAGTCCAGCGGTATAGCCATTACGCTAACTGCTGGTCCCCTTGAAACGAAATTTTTAAAAAATATATTTTCTTGGAGATAGCAGGTGGTGTGGTGGTTGGGAGCCCTGGACTACCACATGGTCGACCGCAGTTCAAGTTGCAGACCTAGCAGCTTGCTTTCTTGCTTTTCCTGTCTTTGTCTCTCACTCTGACCCTCTCTGGTCAAATTAAAAATAAGCGAAAACAAATAAAGTTAAATAAAATAACTCTTTAAAATGTATTTTTTCTTATTTATGCAAATATCATATAGGATTTGAGTCCATAATTAAATAAGAAAATTTTTTCCAGACCATACTGTTTCATAGTATAAATGACCTATAGTTAACTTTTTATTAAAAAGGTATGATTTTATTTAACGTTATTTATTTACTATTTTAATTTGACCAGAGAGAGAGAGAGAGAAGGCAAGCCCTCAGGTCCAGGACTCTAACCACAGCTGGCCATGTGGGACTTCAGTGTCCTTAACCAACAGGCTGCCTGCTGGCCCCAACTACTAATTAGCTTCTCAAATAAATATAAATTCTAGACTTTTTTTTTTTTTTTTTTTTGAGAGGTTTTAGCTATAGGGCACGTGTGCTTGCCAGACAGACAGACAGAAAGTGAGAAATCACCCCCCAGGGGGGATGGCCATGCCGCAATCCCTTCTCCATTCTCCTCTCGGGCTCTTGGGCACACATGAACACGCGCCTGGCGTGAGTTTTAAGCCACCGGGTCCGGGACATGAACCGCGGTCAACTACGTGGGAGTCCAGCGAAATAGCCATTATGCTAACTGCTGGTCCCTATAAATTCTAGACTTTTAAGAAGTTAAGAAAAAAAACAGCTGCGAACCGGGCGGTAACATAAGATGGCGAAGTAGCAACACGAAGGGGTTAGTACTGAGTCCCTGGGTCGACTTGGGTCTCCACAGCAGCGATCGCTGAGCAGAGTACCTAGGTCATCGGCCAAGGTGCCCAATATTAAAATCTTCAGCGGCAGCTCCCATCAGGACTTATCGCAGAAAATTGCTGATCACCTGGGCCTGGAGCTAGGCAAGGTGGTAAGAAATTCAGCAACCAGGAGACCTGTGTGGAAATTGGTGAAAGTGTACATGGAGAGGATGTCTACATTGTTCAGAGGGGTTGTGTAAAATCAATGACAATCTGATGGAGCTTTTCATGATTAATGCCTACAAGATTGCTTCAGCCAGCTGGGTTACTGCAAGTCATCCCATGCTTTCCTTATGCCCGGCAGGATAAGAAAGAAGAGCCAGGCTCCAATCTCAGCCAAGCTTGTTGTAAATATGTTATCTGTTGGCAGGTGCAGATTCATATTATCACCGTGGACCTACATGCCTCTCAAATTCAGGGCTTTTTTGATATTCCAGTGGATAATTTGAATGCAGAGCCAGCGGTTCTGAAGTGGATAAGGGAGAATATCTCTGGGTGGAGGAACTGCACTATTGTCTCACCTGATGCTGGTGGAGCTAAGAGAGTGACCTCCATTGCAGACCGGTTGAATGTGGATTTTGCTTTGATTCACAAAGAACAGAAGAAGGCAAATGAAGTGGACCGCATGGTGCTAGTGGGAGATGTGAAGGATCGGGTGGCTATCCTTGTGGATGACATGGCTGACACTTGTGGAACAATCTGCCATGCAGCTGACAAACTTCTCTCAGCTGGAGCTACTAGAGTTTATGCTATATTAACTCATGGAATCTTCTCTGGTCCAGCCATCTCTTGCATCAACAATGCATGCTTTGAAGCAGTAGTAGTCACCAATACCATACCTCAGGAGGACAAGATGAAGCATTGTTCTAAAATACAGGTTATCGACATCTCCATGATCCTGGCAGAAGCCATCAGGAGAACCCACAATGGAGAATCTGTTTCCTACCTGTTCAGCCATGTCCCTTTATAACAGAGTAACTTCTGAGGCTTTTTAAAAATAAAATCAACCTCATCCCTTGTTTTCCCTTGGTATTTGATGACAAATTCAGCAGAAGACCCAGCTTGCTCCAGTGTAGTTTTCTACATCCCACATCAGGTATATTAGAATTTATCCTAAATTAAGGAAAGTCAGATTGAAGACTGCTGGGAAATCCTACCTGCACTGTCTCATTCTGGCTTCCTTGATAATTTTGTGAGCCTTGCAGCTTTAACTATACAACTCAGCTGCTGCAAGATTTCAGATTTTTGAAGGTGTTGTTTGAGGGTGTTTGAAAGTGATTTAAGAAGCTCAGACTCCTTTGCATGTGAATGCTTCAGGTTTTCTTTGTTCCTAACAACTAGCAACAAAGCCAACCCATGTATGTGAGAGCTTCTCTAAGGTCTATGCTAAATTATAGCAGGAGCCCTGGGCAGCCCCAAACCTAGTCCTGTTAGCTGAGTACCCTGTAAGGCAGGAGCAAGCATCTCAGCTTGAATAGGTATTGGGAGGGGGTTTTGACTGGGGGTGGGGAATGATTTAGCCCAGTGCAACAAATGTTTCTTGGGAGGAAGAAGACTGATCCATCACCATCTGCTTGACCTGTGTAGCTTCAATTCTCCTTTGTACCTATTCCTTTTGATTTGGCTTTATCTTCAGACGTCTTGACCTTTTCCCGGCCAGATATCTTCTTGAGTCCAAATGATCATTATCCCATAGTGTTCTGGAAAGCAAACTCACTTCCTGCTGTATAATCATTAACATTCACTTTAGGTGATTTGCTGTAGCTTAATCTTCCTTAGCCTACTACCACTGTGGTATTAGGTTTGATGGTATTGTAGTGCCTTTTGATTAATTCAAGTATTTAATTTTCATTTTCCTCCCTTAGATTGTTAGGCCTCTCAAATGACCTGAGATTTCTGTTAAAAAGATTGATGTTATTGTCTCTTGTAGAGGAAACTAATAAAGTGTATGTGTGTGAAAAATAAAAAAGAAATTAAGAAAAAACACACATGTATCTTACACACTGGTTTGCATCAGTTGTTTCATTTGTGTGTGTGTGTTTAGATTTTTGTCATACGGTGTATGCACTAGTTAGAGAGTGACAGAGACAGTGAGAGAGAAAGTGAGAGATCACCCCCAGGGACATGGCCACACTGCAACCCCTTCTCCTCCATGCCCTTGGGATTTTGGGCACACACACGTACCAGCGTGAGTTTCAAGCTGCAGGTCTGGGACTAAAACCTTGGTCAGCCCTGTGGGAGTCCAACACCTTACTCACCATGCCATCTGGAGCCCTGTGTCAGTTATTTTTTTAAACAAGGTCCCACTATGCTTTAACCCTTCTGCCTCATCCACCCAAGTGATGGGGCTATGGGCATACACTGACATGCTCGGATCTTTAGTGTAGGCTAGAAATCAAACCCAAGCCTCCCATGTGGCCTCAGCTTGCTCAGCAATAGTATCCAGCATGAATTTTCACTGCTTGGCCTATACTTTGGGTTTTTTTTTTTCAACTGTTCCTCTATGACTAAAACTTTCAGGTCTATATTCAGCAGGTAGCAGCATGGTGGTTAAGGCACTAGATCCCACGTGGCCAACTCACCTGGCAGCTTGAAAAGCACGCCGGGCATGTGTGCATGCATGGCCAAAATCCCAAGAGGAGAATGGAGGAAAAGCGACTGCAATGTAATCATCCCCCTGAGGGGTGATTTCTCACTTCCTTTCTCTCTGTCTCTCTCTGGAGCATCCTATAGCAAAACTAAAATAAACAAAACAAACAAAAAATTTCAGGCCTAGTTGGTGGCACAGGGGTAATGCAGCTGGACCCACATGACACAGTCCCACATTCCCGTCCCAGAGCCTCTTTGTGCAAACTACCAGAATGTGCCCAGGATGCACACTGGTGAACTTGGGTGTAGACTGAGAGTGTAAAGACCCTGTGAAAAGTGCCTCTCTCTTCCTCTCTCTCTCTCACACACGGAAGAAATAAATAAACTTAAAAAGAAACCTTCTTATTCTTTTTTATTTACAGTGGGGTCACCAAGAGTAACTTACTACTACAAGTCTTACCTGGATTGTTATTTTGAGACATTTTAGGTTTGTAATCTTCTTCATTTTTAAAAAGTAGATGGCAATTACTATATAAAAAAAAGATAAATAAAATTACTATTTTAATATCTATATGAAAAACATTTACCGATATTGGGTTGTCAGGAGAGTCATGATATATTTTTGCAAAGAAAAACATAGATCATGACTTTCTGACAACCTAGTATATTAAACTCTTACAGTAATTCAGACAGTATCAGAGATAATATCAGAATTTTAATTATCCCACATACTTCAAAGCTCTACAAACTTTTTATTAAGCTTATAATTAAAGAAAAAAGTAAGTCATGACTTTATAGCTCAGTAAATTAACCAGTTAGCTTGACATAATGAAAAGTGTTCTAAATGAAAGTTTTAGATCTGTAACAAACAGTTGTATGTTCTTAGGCAAGTTATTTCTCTTAGACTCAAGCTCTTCTAAGAGATAAGAACTTTATTGCATTAGTCTACTAGACTGTTATGAAGATTTAACCAGGTTTTTTTTTTTTTTTTTTCTTTTTTTGGAGAGGATTTTTGCTATAGGGCGCGTGCGCTCGCCAGACAGACAGAGAGAGACAGAGAGATAGAAAGCAGGAAATCACCCCCCAGGGGGGGATGGCCACGCCGCAATCCCTTCTCCTCCATTCTCCTCTCGGGATCTTGGGCACGCACACACACGCGCCCGGCGTGAGTTTAAGCCGCCGGGTCCGGGACTCGAACCGCGGTCGACTACGTGGGAGTCCAGCGACATAGCCATTACGCTAACTGCTGGTCCCACCAGGTATTTTTTTTTTAATATCCTTAAAGAAACAGCAAAGCAATAAAATAATTTGTTCTTTAACTTTATTACTAAAAATACTTGGAATCCCAGCTGTAACCCAATGTGTGCTCTTTTATAGGCTTTAACTTTCAAATGTTATAGTTTACAAAAAATGTTATTAAGTCCCAATTACGGTTATTATTATGTTTTCTTTGTGGCCTGTAATTCAGGACATCTCAACTACTTAACTCTGTAACTAAATTAATTTTTAAATATATCATTAAATTAGATAATTGTCCCCTTATTATCGAGCTAATCGAGGATAGAAAACTAAAAGATGTCTACACCTGACCTGTGTGTTACTGTTATTTCTTCTTTACCTACTCAAACTCGGAACTAGTAGATCTTTGTTAGAATAACAATCTCCATGTTCATCTTCAACTGACTTGGAAGACAAAACCCTACTTTAATACATGGATACCAATGAGTCAAAGATGGGGCTTAGTTCTGTTAAACCTAACTAACCTATTTTAGATATAGAGAATTCTGTTGAATGGCTTACTTGCAAGGCAGAATTTTTTTGGTTAAGATGGGGGAATCCAGTGCTTTAATTACCATGCTTCTAGGACTCGCTCAGCAGAATGTGTTTTCCTGAGTTGGGGGACTGTGGATTAGAAATAAACATAAGGCATACCATCTTAAGGCTGAGCCATAGTAGACATTACAAGGGCAGGGGATCCCCAGCTGTGAGCCCCACATCATCTCTTGTGGGAGCCTGAGTCATTGTGCAGCTTTCTTCCTTTGTCTCATAAACATGTCCACCAATGAGAATGTTAATTCACCAGTTGCCTGTCTTAACAGATTCCAGAACAAGGGAAAAGACAGTGCAGAAATGAGGCAGCAAAGAATAGAAGTTAATGTGGAGCTGAGGAAAGCTAAAAAGGATGACCAGATGCTGAAAAGGAGAAATGTAAGCTCATTTCCAGATGCTACTCCTTCACTGCAGGAAAACCGCAACAACCAGGGCACTATAAATTGGTTCTTTGACAACACTGTCAAAAGCACAAATGGCAACAATTTGGAAAACCAGCTCCAGGCTACTCAAGCTGCTAAAAAGCTGCTTTCTACAGAAAAAACAGCTACCCACAGAAATCATCCAGGCTGGGTTGATTTCAAAATTTGTGTCCTTTTTGGGCAGAAATGATTGTAGTCTTATCCATTTGAATCTGCTTGGGGACTCACTAACACTGGAACATCAGAACAGATCAAGGTTGTGGTGGACAGAGGTGTGATCCCAGCATTCATTTCTCTGTTGGCATCTCCCCACGTGCACAGCAATGAACAAGTTGTATGGGCTCTAGGAAACATTGCAGAGGATGGTTCAGTTTTCCTGGTTATCAAGTATGGAGCAGTTGATCTGCTGATGACTCTTCTTGCAGTTCCTGCTAAGTATCGTTAGCATATGGTTACTTACGTAACCTTACCTGGACACTTTCAAACTGCAACAAGAATCCCGCACCCCCGCTAGATGCTGTTCAGCAGATTCTTCCTACTTTAGTTCATCTCTTGCATCACAATGATCTAGAAGTATTAGCAGATACCTGCTAGGCTATTTCCTACCTTACGGATGGTCCAAAGAATGGATTGAAATGGTTATGAAAACAGGAGTTGTGTCCCAACTTGTGAAGCTTCTAGGAGCTACCAAATTGCCCATTGTGACTCCTGCCCTGGGACAGATGAACAGACCCAGGTTGTGATAGATGTTAGAGCACTCACCATCTTCCCCAGCCTGCTAAGTAACCCCAAGATGAGTATTCAGAAGGAAGCAACATGGGCAATGTCCAACATCACCACCGACTGGCAGGACCATATCCAGCAGGTTGTGAATCACAGGTTAGACCCATTCCTTGTTGGGGTTCTCTCCAAAGCTGACTTTAAGACACAAAAAGAGGCTATATGGGCTGTGACCAACTACACGAGCAGCAGAACAGTTGAGATTTTATAACTCGTCCCCTTGGTACAAGAGAACCACTGATGAACCTCTTAATTGCGAAAGATACCAAAATTATTCTGGTTACCTTGAATGCCATTTCAAGTATCTTTCAGGCTGCTGAGAAGCTAGGAGAAACTGAAAAACTTAGTATAATGATCAAAGAATGTGGTGGCCTGAATAAAATTGAAGCTTTACAAAACCATGAAAAAGAGTCTTGTGTACAAGGCTTTATTAAACTTGATCAAAAAGTATTTCTCTGTAGAGGAAGAGAAAGACCAGAATGCTGTGCCAGAAACTATCTCTGATGGCTACACCTTCCAAGTTCAGGGGCCTTTAACTTTTAGATCGCACAACTGAGGCACAGAGGTGTTTGTTGTGTGCTATGTTTGGAATAAGTTTGTCTTACTGTTTCTCTACCAAGAACTCTTTTTAAATGTGGTTGTTATTGTAGCACTTTTTATAATGAAACTATACTTCAACAGTTCCAAACTATACATACTGTATGAAGCTTGTCCACCAAACAGATTTCTTATTTCTATGTGGAATTTCATAACTTGCAAAGTCTTGTAAATAAAATTAAATTTCACCTTTTTCTTTAAAA